>OZ023141.1:22102400-22517552 GCA_963675895.2 Styela plicata | reverse complement strand
TATAAACAACAAGAAAGAGAGAAAGAGAGATTATTGTTCGCCAACCAGATAACACAACGATATATCTTATACTTAAAGGGAACTAGGAAGTGGAAGATGATCGTACTATCGCCCAGGGAAGATACCACTCGCTGTACTTTACCATAGAATATCAATCCCATTTTGAATGTTGACCGCCGTTGCACTCTTTATCCTGTAGTAGCTTTTTGCGATTGAGTGGCCGTTGGTTATTTCCTTTTAGACACTTCTTCTTGGGCTGGGCTAAACCGAATCATTTGGAATTCGAATCTGATTCGAATAATTTTTTAGAATCGGATCAAATCGTTGAGTTCATAAAAATTACAAATGTCCCATTTTTGCTATTACTATTATATTCGCAATTGTGATGATTAGCGAATATACAGTCACGAATTACAAATATCAGCATAAACTGACTTAAAAGCCAAGTATTTTCACTTTAACTACGAAATACAACCGATTTTGGCCAAATTTGACCAAAGTCGATTGCATTTCGTGGTAATGGTTTCGTGGTAAAATAAAAAAATGCGCTTTTTTGGCATGTTTTATTCCTATAACCGATTCACGATTGATTCGAATATTCTGTACTTCAACTCGAATCACCGAACCGATTTACCCAGCCCTAACTGCTTCCATCATTGTTTAGATTGAATTTTAATAATTCACCCAGGTGCGGTCCAGCAACTGTCCATTCTTGGCATATAACCAAAATATAAGTCAGTCTGATATTTTGAAATTATACAATTACTGGAAATGAGCGTTAAATTATTTGTAATTTTTCACAGTATGTTTACCAGCACTTGCCTAATATTCTCTCGATCTCTGTTTTAGTAATCATTTGCTACCAGTAACTATAACTGTATTTGCCACATAAACACATTAACAGCGCCTACAGTTAGGACTGGGCAATTCGATTCGGTAATTCGAATCGATTCGAACCCTAGATTATTCGAATCAATCGTGAATCATTCACAGGAACAAAAACTTGATAAACTGGTCAAATTCCATTGCATTTTGTCGTCATATTGAAAATTTTCGCTTTTGGACTTGAGTGTGACTGAAAATGTCTTACCTTTAAGTCTTTTAAGTCTGTTTTTTTAAGTCTGATATTTGTTATTTGTACCAGTGAAATTCTTAAATATCACGAATAAAACAATATTAGTAATAGTATTATTATTATTATTATGGAGTCAGCGATTCGATCCGATTCGAAAAAAATATCCGAATCAGATTCGAATTTCAAATGATTCGATTTTTCCCAGCCGTACCTGCAGATATATTGCGATCCCAGAATCGCGCAGCCTAAAGGTATATGTTTACCGCAGAGCCTTGTCCGCTGGGTCATACAATGAACGATAATACAAGATTCAAAGGTGAACGAAAATGAGATGCAGAAAGTAATTCACTCCTACTTACCATGTTCTTGATCTCTGTTTCACTTAGTCTTCCTTTGCTACCAATAACAATTTGGTTTTCTTTTTCGGAACTCAGGTTTTTCGCTTTCACTGTGAGAATACCACTGACATCGACAGAAAAATGTATTTTGAATTTCTCCACTTCTCGTGGAGCTGATGGAATATCTTTTACATCAAATTCCCCGAGAAAATGATTGTCAGCGGCCGCTGCTCTCTCTCCTTCATACACCTTTAAAAGGTTTAAAAAGGACGATTAGTGAAATTACCCTTCACATTTTTGTGTCATTACATTATCCGGCGCACTCTAACCCAAAGCGGATACTTCGATTTATCTCCCACAGCAGATGCCCCCTACTGCACTTTACTATAGCGGTTGGCTACTATAGAGAATGTTTTTCACAGGCGGCGCAATTCCCGGTTTTGCGTTTGATGCTTACCCAATTTTATCGCCCAGTGTGGATACCACTTACTGCACTCTAATATAGCGTATATGTTCTGCATAGAATGTTTTTGTTCGGGTCGTAGTTTCTCATCTTTAACATTCTATTTGTCTAGAGTGTGTTTGCACCCAGTTATATAGCCCGGGGCAGATCTTTCCACACCACTCCATCTACTAGTGAGGTTCAGCTCGGTGTAGAATGTTTTCGCACAGATCGGCATCGATAATTGTCAAATTATTGTCGTCTTTTTTCAAGGTTTTACATAAACACCACTGCATTCATGTAAAAATCTACAAAATTACTTCTTATACGAAATTGAAATTACTCACATTAAACCGAACTGTTGTTTGGTTATCCTTGGCGGTACATCCGATCCCGAAGGCTTCCGCAGGTAATTTTGTGTTTTTCATTATCATCTGAACCATTTCGCCTCGGTAGCTTCTCCAGCCTAATGTTATGGGCGTTACATCTTGAAGCTTCAATTCTTTTATCTGTTGAACAAGAGGAATAGAAATGAGCTTATGTTGAATGTATTTTCTAAGATTCGAATTCTTGTGGTTCCCAGCCCTCATCTATTTCGACACTGGGCCATTGCTCTTGAAATGCAACAAAATCACTGGTGTTTACGAGTAATTCTACTTGGCGGCATCGAAGATCGAAAAAGGTTTACTGTACTTTTGTTACAGTGTACCACCTTTTGCTCCCTTTTAGCTGCATTTTGCGGCATGCAGGAAGTACGTTAGGAATATTCTTTCGCCGAACCCAGGCCAGATTGATAAAACGTGCCGCCCAACAACAAACAGTCCATACTTTAATGTTTGAAATATACATTTACTGCTAATGCACCGCAAATTTACTGGTCTTTTCTCACAGCGTAATAAGTTATCCAACCTTGGCCGGAAGCAGCACACAAGAGAAACCGACTAGCGACTAGGGCTGGGCAATTCGATTCGGTGATGCGAAGCACTATTTATTCGAATAAATCATAAATCGTTCATGAGAACAAAAACTTGCTAAATAAACCAGAATTTTCATTTTTAACGACAAAATGCTATCGATTTTGGAAAATTTGACCAAAATGAGATAGCATTTTGCTATTAAAATGAAAAATTTTTGCTCTTAGACAATGTAGTGTGAATTGAAACAACGCTACAAACTATACATTTCCTGATAAACATGATTGAGACAAGTTGTAATATTAAAAATGGGACATTTGTCGATTCGATTCGAAAAAAAATATCCGAATCAGATTCGAATTCCAATTGACTCGGTTTTGCCCAGCCCTACTAGCGACCACTCAAATTGCAGAGAGCTAAATATGGCACCAACATTCTCACTATGACCGGAAGCATTCAATTTGGAGCTGAACCTCGATAATAGAGTGCGGTGACAATAACATCATGAGTTGCCACCTCTTGCTTCCTTTCAATCGCATTTTACGACACGCAGGAAATTGTTATGACTTACGTGATCAGAACATTCGTCTGGGCTTAGATTAGCGGCCAACGCGGCAGCACCGTGTGCAACAGCTTCGTCAGGATTTATAGCTTTACTGATGGTTTTGCCTTCGAAATATTCTTGCAATAATTCCTGGATTTTAGGAATTCTTGTCGATCCTCCAACAAGTACAACGTTGTCGATCTGAAAGAGGTCAATCATATTTCGAGATGCGGATTTGCAATTGTCTTAAAGTTATAGGCAGGAAAAAAATGAGGAAGTAGGCTGGTAGGTGATTATAGTATAGTCCAGGGTAGATATCACTCACGACTACGGGTGGACAATTTGATTCGGTGATTCGAAACATGATTTATTCGAATCCCTCGTGAATCGTTCCTAGGAACGAAAACTCTTTTAATGAGTTTTCATTTTAACAACAGAATGCAATCGATTTTGGTCAATTTGACCGAAATCGATTATATTTCGTCGTTAAAATACGAAAAACGTTGCTCTTAGTGGGAATTGAAAATACACTATAAACTATGAATTTCTTCGTTTCACGATGGAGACAAGTTATATCAGTAAAAATAAAATATTTGTTATATACATAGAATTAGTGATTCGATCCGATTCCAAAAAATTCTCAAATCCGATTCGAATTCCATATGATTCGGTTTTTCCAGCACTACTCGGGACATTACTATATTGGGACGTTCGTACATGCTATATATATATAGGGCACAAAAATGAAGTGGTGGTCGCAGGAATGCACCCAGGATGATCCGCCGAGCGAATTGCAAACATGTCATATTGATCCCAAGACAATTACACCCGCAGAGGTTTATTGGCACATTTGAATGTTCCCATTGGGATTACACCAAGAAAGGTTGGACAAAACCAAATCAGTTCGATCCTGATCCGAAATTTTTTTCGAATCGGATCGAATCATAACTTCCATGTAAATAGCAAATATCGCATTTTCACTGTTACAACTTGTCTACTTTGTGAAAATCAAAAATTTATAGTTTATAGTTTATTTTCAATGTACATTCCATGTCTAAGATGGTCCATGGCCAAATTTGACGAAATCGATTGGTTTTTCGTCACTAAAAATGAAAATTGTAGTTTATAAGCGAGTTTTTGTTCCTATGAACAATTCCCAAATGCCCACTGATGCAGCAATAGGGTTTATAAAATGAAAAACCATCACTTCTCATCTAAGTTGAAAACATTCGATATAGAACCGAGCTGATATATTAGAGTGTATTTCACGTGTGTTAAATATATTAAAAATGTTTTAAATGCAAAAAGTTATTTCCAGTTTAACTTGTTCATGCTCCAAGTACTACTTAGTTTTTAACGTCAAACTAGGTTGATAATAAATATCCTATTTTATGCAAATATCTTTATGCTTTTTATCGTTTAAATATGGGGAAAAATAGGTCACAATCATTAGTATTGATAAATGTCTTCAATGAGTGATAGATGGTTCTACCATTGCCGAGGGAAAATACCACCCACTGCACCTTACCACGACGGTTCAGTTCCTTTTGGGATGTTTTCCGTTTAGAGTGCAGTTGCTGGTACCACGTGTTTAGTAGCTCTCTGCTTTCAATTGGTCGTTAGTTGGTTCCTTTCAGGCTCTGCTTCCGACGTTTCTCAAAGTGAATACAAAGTAATAATAAAAAAACTTCTCCCCTCGCTTTTTGTCATGTTTGCATCGGACATCACATCTTTGACAGTATTTATTGTTTTCTCGAACAAGTCACGGTTGAGTTCTTCAAACTTGGCTCGGCTCAAGTCACTTCTGAAGTCAATACCGTTGTGAAGTCCATCAACTTGTATTCTGAAACATCAACGATCAGGTATTAGTCTTTTATTTTGGGGCTTGGAAGAATGCACTGTGACGAAATTACAGCGAATCTTCCCGTCAGTTGCAGTAATTGTAAATTTTTAAAATTTGAAACCGCCTTGTTGATGAGACTTATGCCAAGTTCACTTAACAATTTTTTTCTTATGAATGATTCACGACTGATTCGAAAAAATTGTGTTTCTAATCGCCGAATCGAATCGCCCAGCCCTATCTGGCGCTTACCCAGCAGTCAGATTTTTTTCTCAGTCTCTTTTTTCAATATGAGTCACCGATAGAGCGTATGGACAATATCCGGTCCATCTCTAGCTTATTTTTGACAAGATAAACCCTCCCGTCTCCGACAATGCACTTACTTTGCTCTCATACAAACAGACAATTTCATTTTAGCTGCTTCACATTCATCACGTAATCTGTGCATTCCTCGTTTATTCTTTGACATATCACATTTGTTTTTGCGATTAAACTCTTCAATAAGATAATCAACCATGCGGTTGTCGAAATCATCACCTGAAAATTAATTTGAAAAGTGATCAAATTTCTTTTTTCTCTCCAAGCAAGACCGGACTCAGCGTCAAAATGCAGACTGAATAACGATCATTCAAATTGCAGAGAGATACTAAAATCTAGTGCCAGCAACTGAGCAAGAGCAAAGCATTCCATACAAAACTGAACCACCAATAGTAAAATTAAGCGAGTGCTATCTTCCCGTGACAAATTTTTCTACCACCTTTTTGTTTTCTTCGACACTGTAACAAAAGTACAGTAAATGATGCGTGAGATACATGTTGATGAGATTTATGCCAATGGGTTGTTGATGGACCGCACCTTCGCCGTCCGTTCCATCATGAGCCTATGTTTGGTCGAAGAAGTCAATTTTAATTTTTTCTACACCGGCAAATAGAATTACTTTCAAAGACAAGTGGTTTTTTGCATTTTTTTACAGTGTAGCTAAACTAACCAAGTAGAATTGAGAGTTGATTGACTTTATTCCAACAACCAAGCAAACAGGTTTTTTAAAAACCATGTCAGGTTGAAACCAACTCTGAACAAAAACTTTCTCGTTCAAAATTCGAAGTTAAACTAAAGAATTGAATGAGAAGTATCGCATGAAATTCAGTTTTACCCCCAAGATGAGTGTCTCCACCAGTAGCGATAACGTCAAAGATTTTCCCTTTTATATTAACAATTGTGACGTCAAATGTACCACCTCCAAGATCGAATATCAGAACATTCTTGTCGCCCTCGTTCTGAATAAAAAAGTTTATTGAAAAAGTAGCCAATTTCGTAATAGTTGAGAAAAAACACACTTCGGTTCATTTTGGCGTAGCACTTTCTTGGTCTGTGCATCAGAATCGCTCCAGCGTATTTAGTGAGTGTTGCAAGAGGCGGCCATAGAATGAAATAAGGGTTATGGATGATTGCTTCTGATCTTATAGTGGAATTAAAGTAAATTTATCTAAATCCATCTTTCATATGTAGTAATTGTATGTTTGCAAAAGACATCGCAGTATAAAGTATTGTTACAAAGAAGCGATTTCACTGCATTTTGTGACGGTGACGTTTTTATAATCAAATTTTTACCTGTCTATCTAATCCATAAGCAATGGCAGCCGCTGTTGGTTCGTTTATCATCCTGATGACATTGAGTCCAGCAATTGTTCCAGCATCTCTTGTTGCGCTACGTTGAGCATCGTTGAAATAAGCAGGTACTGTTATTACAGCATCTTTGACGGGTTCACCAAGTCGATCTTCTGCTGCTTCTTTTAGTGATGCAAGAATCATTGAACTAACTTCCTCCGGACAAAGAACCATCCGTCGATCACTCTGTGTGACCTAAAATATTTGTCAAATTTACTTTATATGAATGATCCATTATGCAACCTGGCCCAAACGGGAAAACTATCTAAAAATCTTTTTTTTTTTTTTATTGAGATTCACTCTGAGCAAGGCAGTGCCTGAAAGAAACCAACTAAGCCACTTTATACCAAAAATTTACGAAAAGATATAGTAAAAGGAAATGCACTTTAAACGGAAAACATCCCAAGCAGAAATGAACCGACATGGTCAAGTACATTGAGTGGCATATGCCCTGGGCCAGGGTAGAGCCATCTATCACTTCTTTGCTTCCTTTTGGCCTCATAAGATATGCAATGAGGACTTGGGATTTTTTTTAAAACTCGCACCTATAAGGGTTCAACACCTGGGGTAGGCCCGAGCCTATGTAATATAGGGCTGGACAATTTGATTCGGCGAATCCATTCGAAGTACAGATTATTCGAATGAATTGTGAACAGATCATAGGAATTAAATACTTTGCTGAATGAAGTGGAGTTTTTCATTTTTAACGACAAAATACAATCGATTTTGGTCAAATTTGTTGATTTCCTCAAAATATGAAAATTGTTTCTCTTAGATGTTGAGTGTGAATTGAAAGTGCACTATAAACTACAATTTTCCAGATATTTGCAATTAAGACAATTTGTAATACTAGAATTTACACGAAATTAGTGATTCAATCCGATTCCAAAAAATTTCGGAATCAGATTCATATTTTGAATGGTTTGATTTTGCCCAGCCCTACATACTGATTACAATGTTAGCGTCACGGTTTAGCACGATTTTCCTCCGATTGGTTTACTCAAGTAAATAAGAAATAAATCAGCATATACGTCCGTTATCTCACCTGTATCTTTGGTTTATTATTGTCGTTGATAACACGGAATCCCCATCGTTTCATGTCAGATTGGACTGTAGGATCATCATACCTCCTTCCAATCAAGCGTTTGATTTCTAAAAATAATATAAAAGTTTGAATTAATATTTATTAAATGTACAGGACGATATATTTTTCACATTACAGGATTTTTTTTTTTTGAAATTCGCTCTGAGCAAAGCAGGAAGCAATGCCGAAAATGAACCAACTAACGCCAGTTAATGATTCAAATATTTTTTTTCGAATCAGATCCAATCATCAATTTCCTTATAAATAGCACACATCTTTTGTACTACAACTCATCGCCATTGCAAAAATCAAGAAATTTATAGTTTATATTGTATTTTCAATTTACACTCCACGTCTAAGAGCAACAACTTTCATATTTTAACGACAAAATAAAATATATTTTGGTCAAATTTGACCAAAATCGGTTGCATTTTTTCGTTAAAATTTAGCAAGTTTTTGGCCCTATGAACCAACGATTCACCATTGATTCTGATAAATTGTGCTTCGAATCGATTCGAATCACCGAATCGAATTGGCCAACTTGAAATGCGGTATCGTCGTCCTCGACATTGTGGTATAGCACACAATTAAGACGGGCAATTCGATTCGGTGATTCGAATCGATTCGAAGTACAGATTATTCGAATCAATTGTGAACCGGTCATAGGAACAAAAACATGCTAAAGGGATTGCATTTTTTTAATTTTACCGACAAAATGCAATTTGACCAAAATCGTTCGTAATTCGTCGTTCAAATGAAAATACATGATTTTTAATTCAGTTTGTGCTAATATTTGTAATTCGTAACTACATATATTTCCCAATGATCACAATGGAGACTATAATAGTAATAGTAAAAAATTTTTTTATATTCTTATTTTTTTATATTCTTATTTTTTTATTTTTATGAAATCAACGATTCTATCAGATTCGGAAAAATTATTTGAATTCCAAATGATTCGGTTTTGCCCAGCTCTACGCACAATGGAATGGAATTTTTCACAAACTCACGGAAAAGAGTATTCTCGAAGTTGTTCGATGTTTCTTCCTTAGCGACGGTTCCAATGAGTCGTCCATATTCAGTGAATGACACGAATGAAGGAGTCAAACGATGACCTTGGTCGTTCTCGATTATTTCCACCTGAAATTATTTTTTAATTCTTATTATTGACATTCACTCCGAGCAAGGCAGAAAGCGGTGCTTACAAGGAACCAACTATCGGCCCCGTAAAGCGGGAGGTACTACAAGACGTAGTACCAGTAACTGCTCTTTAAGACGGAAGACATGCGAAACGACACTGAACTGATATGGTAAAGTGTGAGTCAATGAAGAATTGCGCTGTAGATGCATCGCACATGACGATATAATCCTTTTCTTGTTCGAGTGTCTGGAATATTCATGTCATTTTCTTCGGATGAACAAATATAGCTTCACAAACTGTAGCAGTGTTGATGATTTTGAAACTTTTGATACAGTTAACTTGCTATCAAACAATCAAAAAGAGACATCCAATTCTCCTAGCCTCAAATATATTATGACATATTGCATATTTGATAATTTTCTTCTGGTGGAAACTACTATGTTGGGGTGTCTGAGTAGCAGAATAGCTATTATTCGGACAGCGGTAGCAGAAAAAACTGAACCATGAAAAGTGCGGTAAGTTATCTATGCCCTTACCAATTTTCTTCTAGTTGTCTCAAGAACACGCAAGGGTTTCAATTCTTTTCATAATCCTCATAACAGAGCGGAAAATGATGATATGAGGATTCACTGATTGTAATTGAAATGCTCTCTCTCTCTTATAAATGTCAAATCATAACTGTCTTACATCAAATCGAGGCGAGAATATATTTACAGTCAATTATTTCATGTGCATCACCATGTAGCAGGTATTGTACCAATGGCCACTTAATGGCAAACAGAGTTAATATATATATATATATATATATATATATATATATATATATATATATATATATATATATATATATATATATATATATATATATATATATATATGTGTATGTTTTTTATAGCCTCTTTTTAGATGTTTTAGATGGATTACCCTGTCCAGGGCCCCTAACAGCGGCAAATTATGGGCGGACAGCGTTACAATTGCTGGGTAGAAATGAACTTTTTCCGGTTCGGCTTAGATTAACTCAAGGTATCGTCACACCCCGGGTTGAGTGGTGGGCATGGATAAGCGAGCCGGACTCTCCGGGACTAGAACCCGAGATCTTTAACCTGCGATGACAACATGTTTAACCACTAGGCCTTCGCGCCCTATGAATATTCCGATTTGGCTGAGCCTAGCCAAATTATTACACTCTTGGTTGACTGGTGGGCAGGGATTAACGATTCGGACATGCCGAAGTTCGAACCCGGATGCTCAACCGGATATTTTAATATGATTACCACAACGTCATCCCATTAGCATTATATTATATTCCGTACCTGGTCTTTCCTGTACACAGCAACACAGGAATTTGACGTACCAAGATCAATACCGATAACTGGCATTATCCTATATCTGGAAAAAGAATATTTCTAAATGAAATTCAGTTTAAACAAGGCCATAATTAATATAACTTAGGTAACGCTCGATGCAGTACCTGAAAAATCTGACTTTAAGCCAGCATTAATATACTTCGTTGCTATAAAGTGGCCGTCAGTTGGATCCCTTTAACCACTGTTTCTGGTCTTGTCCAGATTGGATTTCAATAAAAAAAAATAAATATAACAAAAAGCTGCCACATAACACTTGGAACCAGTAACATGAATCGCAAGAAAAATTCAATACGCATCTTCATTTACACACTAAAAGAAAACAATTTCCATACAAAACAGAACCATTATAATGCAGTGCACTGATGACTATCTGCTCTGGGCGAGTACGTACATACAGTTCTCATTCTATCGGACCCCTTTAGTCGCACATATTTTGTTTATTGAAAATCCTTTTAAGCATGACAACAAGTAGTAATTTAAAGAAATCTATAGAACACTTGAGAGGCGACTAAAAGGAAGCAAAGAAGCGGTAGATGGTTTTACCGTCACCCAGGTCAGATATCCATCGATGCACTTTACCATAGCGTTCGGTATGGTACGTTTTCAGTTTAGAGCTGTTACTATAATTTGCAGTAGCTATTTGGTATTATACGACTTCAAACTCCTTTTAATCAGTCACATCTTACGACATACAAGAAATACGACAAGGCGTCTCTCAACTAGGGCTAAGCAAATCCGAATCATTTGGAATTTAAATCAGATTCGAATAATTTTTTCGAATCTGATCAAATCACTAATTGCATATAAATAACAAATTTCCCATTTTTACTATTATAATTCGTCTCCATTAAAATCAAGAAATTTTTATTAGCATTGACAATGGCAATGTATTTTTAATTCAATATCCCATGTCTAAGAGCGTAAATTTTTATTTTTAAAGACTTTGAAAATGAAAATTCCACATTATTCAAGAAGTTTTTGTTCCTATGAACAATTCACGATTGATTCGAATAATTTGTGCTTCGGATCAATTCGAATCAACGAATCGAATTGCACGGCTCTAGTCCAGGGCTGGGCAATTTGATTCGATGATTCGAATTGATTCGAAGCACAAATTATTCGAATCAATCGTGAATTGTTCATAGGAACAAAAACTTACTAAATGAACAAGAATTTTGTTTCTTCAACGACAAAATGCAAGTGATATTACCCAAGACCAAAATCGAATATATTTTGTCACTAAAATATGTTGTTGCCCCTAGACACGGAATGAGAATTGAAAATGCACTATAAACTTTACAATGAGGAGAAGTTTTAATAGTACAAATGGGATATTTGTTATTCAAATAGAATTTATGATTCGATCCGATTTGAAGAAATTATCCGAATCAGATTCGAATTCCAAATGATTCGGTTTTGCCCAGTCCTACTCTAGTCTAAACCCAGTTGGGAAAAATGTCATCAAATTATCTTATGCCGAGCATGAGTCAGTGATGGTTCGCATCGATGAGACGCGGCCCATCTGTGGCGCATGTTTGACAGAAATTCTTATAGAAAAGCCCCAACATACAGTGCCTAAAATGAATAATATATCGCTGCGGAAATTGTCCATGAGCGTTTATTTGTGCCTCGTGTGGCAATATTTCTCTTCCATGATTTCAGTAGTTTTGTTTTTTCAAAGAAAATATCTTTATAAAATGATAGAAACACTGAGCACTTTAAGCTGCTGATACGTGTCGTTCTTCTCAATGAGAAACATTTTTTTTCGGACAAGTTTTCTACTGTTGGTTCTCACTTCCAAATCGCAGTACATCTGTGGCTCATGTACGGCAAAATCAAGTTGGAAATAGAAGCAATTGCGGTGAGACCGTTGTGGGGGATGTCCCCCCTAAAATTTTAGAATTCTAACAAAAATATCAATCACATCTTTTCTTGAATATTTCGGACCAGACTTCAGCGCGTCAGTTTTGTTACTAGCAATTAACTTTAATTGGTGCGACACCCCCTATACTAATCCTCAGAAATAACCAGACATGTGCCCTGCTCAATTGGAAATTTTATGTTGCCAATCATAAGCCACAGATGGACCAGTAATTCATAGCTAAAAAAGAACATGTTTTTGCATATTTTCCTGGCAGGATGAGCATAGGTAAAGCCATCTTTTTTTTGTAACCAAAATCCATTAAAAAAAAACAACCAAAAGGACACGAAAGAAATTCGTAAAAAGAGGAACCAACAAACATTCTGTGGAGTGGAAACATTCTGCTTTAAATTGGAGTAGTATGGTGCAGTGGGTACCATCTGCCCTGGGCGGAAGTATAACCTTTATTAGACAACGTGTTTTATTTTGTCAAGCATAAGACACAGATCAGTGACTCGTGATAAATAAAACATGCTCGGTCATTTTTCTGACTGAAATTTGCTATAATAGCGCAGAAAGTAGCATCTGCCCTGGACATATTTAAAGCCGTAAACTACTATGATTGATTTTGAATAAATTGCCATGGCTTATCTGCATACCTATCGGGAAGAGATATTATACCCAACAACCCTCATTAAGCACCGCGAATGTGCTGGTGTGGAAACGGTCAAGCATGGAACCAGTTTATCGGACTAAGATAATCGCGCTCAATTGACAGCCACCGACCCTAGCTATACCTATCAACGTTACTGGACTGCATGATCCATAAACGCGATCCATCAGTGACTCATGCTACGTCTGGACAAAACCGAATCATTTGAAATTCGAATCTGATGCGAATAATTTTTTTTTCGAATCAGATCGAATCACTGATTCCATGTAAATAACAAATAGCTCATTTATACTATTGCAACTTGTCTCCATCGTGGTTACCAAGACATTGATAGTTTGTAGTGTTTTTCAATTCACACTGCATTGTCTAAGAGCAACAATTTTTACATTTTAACGGCAAAATGCAATCGATTTTGCTCCTTAAAAATGAAAATTCTTGTTTATTTAGCAAGTTTTTGTTTCTATGAACAAAGCAGGATTGATTCGAACAAATTGCGCTTCGAATTGCCCAATTGATCGAACTGGCCAGCCATAAATCATGCTTAATACAACATGTCAGGACAAATTTATTCTGGCAGGAAGTTGCCGGAACAGCTCGAACCAGCCTATTGGACAAAACAATCGCGCTCAACAGACTGATCCACCGAGCTAGGGGTGGCAACCAAGTTTTTCCTTAAACTAGGCAAATTAAAACGAATCTACTACAAAACTAGGTTAAAGTATTACTAGGTAATCTAGTTTGTATTTGACTAGGTGAACTAGGTAAACTAGGTAAACTAGGTCAACTAGGTCAACTAGGTAAACTAGGTAAACTAGGTAAACTAGGTAAACTAGGTAAACTAGGTAAAATAGGTGAACTAAGTAAAATAGGTAAACTGGGTAAACTAGGTAAACTAAGTATACTAGGTAAACTAAGTATACTAGGTAAACTAGGTAAACTAAGTAAAATAGGTAAACTGGGTAAACTAGGTAAACTAGGTAAACTAGGTAAACTAGGTAAACTAAGTAAACTAGGTAAACTAGGTAAACTAGGTAAACTGAGTAAACTAAGTAAACTAAGTAAACTTTTACCTACAATTGCCAACACTACGCCGAACCCGGTTGCACCTATTTCCAATACAAAAATGCAGAGCTTAAAATGAGTGTATTGAACCAGAAACAGAATTTCAACAGAACGAAGTGCAGTGCTAACGTATACTGATTGGGACATTTAAAAGATAATTATGACCTTCTACCACTTCTTATTTTTTGACTGAATACTAAATCTCTGAGAAACACTCATAATAGTCAGCTGTATCTCAACGTAATAAAATAATACTTGGCCGATCAACTAGCCTACAGGTTAAACAAAGGAATCAAAGTTATAAGGTCGATAAGGCGGTTTGTTTGTTGCCCGGAATTTACTTTTTGTGTCGCGCAAACTACATGTTGTATCATATGACATAAAACATTAGGAAAATTTATTTTGTCAACCTGGAGCCACAGATGGACCGCGCCTCGACGGTGCGATCCATCAGTGACTCATACTTAACAAAAGATAACGAGGTGACATTTTTCAGGCGAGCAAAGGTTCTGCTTTTTATGTGACGCTAATAAGATTTCTGTTCCGCTTTTTGGTGAATAATAAAATTCTTCACTCAATGTAGACTATATAGAGCCTGTTTGTTTGGCGAAGTATAAAACACTGGTGTATCTCGCTGTTTCGGATATCGTCTTTCATCTCCGCTTTTTGTGTTTTTGGACGATTCACTGGAAGACAACAAAACGCTCGGTTACGGTAGATTATCTTGAGCGAACTTGCTTTGTCGGGTATGTGCCAATTATGGATTACGTCGCAGTAAGCGATACATCGATGGCTCTTGCGAAGAGATTTATGAGCGAAGTTTTACACTTTATGCAAATTTTATTTGATATATGTGGGCCTCAGATGGGCCGAGGATTTGAGAAGAAATTTCGACATGTACTTCCTGTTTTTGCTATATATATTTACGTTTTTGTCAAGCATGAGCCACAGATAAGTGGTGCAAGTGAAGCAGAACTTCGAAAAAAGCGGAACCTTAAAATGCGGAACAATTGCACGCCTTTATATTGTTGTTTGCACAATAAAGGTGATAAGGTATGAGGTACCATTCCAACGCGTGCGGGTACATTTTTTGTTTGGTCTGTAAGCAAGCGTATGTAAGACCAACAAACTGTTTACTGTGCTCGGTTGTAGAGGAAGTAAATTACAAAACCTCGGTAAGACTTTAGGCTTGTGCTAATGTGATTTCCGCGGGTTGTATTAGGCGACAGTACGAGGTAAAAAACAGCTAGATAGTGTTATTCATCCCGTGGTCAAAGATTTTTGTTTTGTTGAATATGAGTCGCCAACGGATCTATGCGATCGCGATCTATCAAGGTTTAACAAAACTTATGTGTTCAAAGTTTTTATGACTTGCGGAGAAGTGGTGGATGGTTTTGCCACCGTTCAGGGAAGATATCTATCACTGCATTCCATCATGGCGGTTCAGTTTCGTTTGGGATGTTCTCCGTTTAGAATTCAGTTGTGGTACTTTGTCTCTTATTAGCTTTTTGGTAATAGCGGCCGATAGTCGGTTTCTCCTAGGTGCTGCTTCCGGCCTTGCTAAGAGTTAATTTTAGCATAAAAAAGTACCAAGTTTTAGAATACATGAGCATGTATCACGTATTGCGCCCTACTATAGCGGTTCAATTTGAGCTTAGAATTCTATCATCTCAGGGTGCGTGCTTCTTTTCAAAAATAAAGTTGAAAGATTTAAGCAGTTACCTGCACTCTACCATAGCGGCTCAATTCAGTTATAAAATGCTATCTGCTCAGGGTACGTGCTTCTTATCAAAAATAAATTTGAAAGATTCTATCACTTACTTGCACTCTAATATAGCGGTTCAGTTCTGCATAGAATGTTATTTGCTCAGAGCGCGGCGGCATTCACTTTGGCAGCGCGATCCATCAGTGATTTACTCTTCAGGAACTTGAGTGTTCAAAATTTTATTACTTGCCCTGTAGCATAGATTTTTGCGATCCATCAGTGACTCATATCCGACAAAGCATGTTTTGCAAAGATATTTCTAGAGATTAAGGAACCGGGCTAACCAATCGACGTTAGATGATTTTATCCTGCCCTGGCAATTACCAGTCACTGCGCTTTACCTCGGCGGTTCAGTTTTGTTTGGGATGTTTTCCGCTTAGAGTGTAGTTTCTGATATAGATCTCTGCAATTTGAATAATCGTTGGTCGGCTGTTTTGGTCATAATAGCCGGCCATGCTCAGAGCGAACCTCGGTAAAAAATTGGAAAAAAATACAAATCTGGTTCTAGGTAAGAAATTTAGGTAATAATACCCGTGTTATGAATTTTATGCTTTAATTCTAAGGTATAATGAACAAATATAGTTTTTTCTGCAAGAATTTTGTTGATTTTATTTATATTGATTGTTGATATTTTATTGATTTTATTTATTTATCCATTATTGGTCCACGATTAAAACAACTTGAGCGAGCAAAATTATTTGCCTGATCCTAGATTTACTAGGTTTTAGTATACAGGGGAGGTGCGTTCAACACCCCATATTGTGTCGAAAAGGGAGATTTTGAAGTTTTACTTCAATACCACATAGCACAATCACTGTTAAAGTAGAGCGATTTTACTGCAATTTCCGAATCATATTTTTAGCTGTATAATATATTGTTGTTCAACATTGCTTTCTGCTATGTTGTGGTCAGGACAGAGCAAAAGCGAATCATTTGGAAATCGAATCCGATTCGGATAGTTTTTTTTTTTTTGAATTGGAACGGATCACTAATTCCATGTAGCCTAAATAACAAACGTTTCATTTTCACCATCACAACTTGTCTCCACTGTGAAAAACTAGGAATTTGTACTTTTTAGTGCATATTTTCAATTCACACTCCATGTCTGAGAGCCAAAATTTTCATATTTTAACGACAAAATAAAATCGATTTTGGTCAAAATTTTAGTTTAATCAGCACATTTCTGTTCCAATGAACGATTCACAATTGATTTGAACAAATTGCGCTCCGAATCGATTAGAATCGTTGAATTGAGTTGCCCAGCCCTACACATAGTACAATTACTGTCAAAGATCATCGATTTTACTGCAACTTTTTTCCAATGTAACTTACCTATTGTGCTTGTGAATCTTGTTTCTAGTTATGTAATATAAAGTGGGACAACATAGCTGTATTACGGATTCTATACGACTATATGTCCTGATAAATAGAATCCAGGTGTTGAAGAATAAAAGATATATCGGATAAAACGTACCAGTTACCGATTCTCTGAATAAAATGGTGACGGTTGGGATTGATTTTGGAACGAGTTTCTCTTGTGTTGCATTATTTAATGAAGGAAAAGTAAGTATATTTTTGTTTCTTTTTCAATATTTAACTATGCTATACCATTACCCAGAGCAGATAGCACTAACAGCACTATAGCCGCTCTTGTATTTTCCGTTCAAGGCGTGAATGCTTGCTTTACATATTGTTATCCCCGCCAGAAAATCTTTGTCAAAACTTGTTTTGTCAAAGATGGGTCACTGATAGGGCTGGGCAGAACCGATTCATTTGGAATTCGAATCTGATTCGAATATTTTTTTTTTGAAAATCATATTTTACATTGTAATTCCAGATCACACTAAGAGCAACGATTTTTATATTTTAACGACGAAATATAATCGATTTTGGTCAAACTTGACCATTTCGTTGTAAAAATGAAAATCCTTGTTCGTTTAACAAGTTTTTGTTCCTATGAGCGATTTACGATTTGTGTTTTCCGAATCGATTCGAATCACCGAATCGAATTGCCCAGTCCTAGACTCATTGATAAACCTTGTTGCCGAAGCGCGGTCCATCTGTGGAGAATGCTTGAAAAAAGTTTCTGGTTAAAATGTAGTTCTTTGATGTTACATTCGTTAGTTATAGTTTCTTTCGAGGAACTGTCTCTATTCTTAACTAGATTTCAAATAAAAAAATATTCCCATCTCTACTCACAGCTCCACTTTTACACAGGTCGATATCATATCAAATGAAAACGATAAAAGATTGACGCCTTCCTACGTCGCCTTCACCGAAGAGGAACGACTCTTTGGTGATGTTGCAAAGTATCAAGCACCACTTAATTTGAAAAACACACTTTTCGGTGAGTTCTAAACTCTATATGCTTCGTTCATTGCCCAGGTTTCACAATGTCACAAACAGTTTTATGCAAGAAGCTTTTTTTCCAAGAATCTCTAAACTTCCTTGCCTTCTTGCTACTTTTCTGAGCGTGTTGATCTACAAGGCTTTAAAACTCGCTTTAATAGACATCTATCAGGGATGGAGGTCCCTTAGTTCCTATTCCTACATTTCATGTAGCTCTTTGCACTTAAGTGGCTTCAGGAGAATTTTCAAGTTTGATTCGTCTCCTGTGATCTTGCTCGAGGCGAATTACGATAAAAAAATAGGCGACTTGAGGGGAAAAGATATGGCAGATGGCTTTACTATTGCCCAGGGTAAGTACAACTCATTGTCCTTTATCATAAGGGTTCATGTTTTGGTTTGAGTTGTTTCCGCTAAGAGTAAAGTTACTGGTAAATGGTTGGAAGTCGGCTCTTATTAGATTGCATTCGGCATTGCCCGGAACGAACAGCAAATAAAAAAATGAAAAGAGAATAGAAAATATCAAAACTCGAGACGGATTCTTAAAGTTGAATGAAATTTTCTGAGTGAAAGAAACGTCAAATTTAGCTGAGCTTTCACGTGCAAATACGCAGCGTTTTCTGAGAAATCAATCACGATATACAAATTCTGCTTATTTAAATAGTAATAAAAAATTGATACACTGTAACAAAAGTACAGTAAAGTTACTGGTCATTTGCAGTAATTGCATATTTCCAAAGTGAAAAAAAGACCATGTTGATGAAATTTTTGCCAATTATGGGAGGTTGATGGACCACACCTTCGCGGTGCGTTCCATCAACAACCTATATTTGGCCAAAAAAGTCAATTTTGAATTTTTTAATACCGTCAGGTAAAATTACTTTCAAAAACCAGTAATTTTGTTGCATTTTTGTAACAGTGTACACATTCAGACTAAGGAAAGCGTAGCTGTTTGTTTGTCCATTTGGCTTTCCAGTGAGTACAATCGGACTTTATTTCAATTAACAACTTTTTGACGATGCGTTTTTAGTGTGATGGGGAGGGGTGGGGTCAGATTCCTGAGAAGTTGGTGTCGAATTCTTGTTTGATAGAGATATAAAGAATATAAATCAAGCCTAGCAGGCGCGATACTTCGATTTTTCGGTGGGGAATCCACAATGTGAGATAAAGAGAAGATGAAGCTTTTAGCAAATTTAATCATTTTCCATGCATACTTTCATATGAAAAGCTAGCTTTTTATAAAAGTTGAACGTTGTGTCCTCGTGTCCCAGTTCTTACACCCAATCAGAAATTCTTCTGTATGTCAAGCATGAGCCAGTGATGGACCGCGCCTATGCGGCGCGAACAGTCAGTGACTCATATTCGACGAAACATTCTACCATAGAAATCTTTTGTCTGGGTAAATATCACTTTAACACGACACGGTCTATCGAGACACCAAACAAAATAAAATTTATGGCTGCAGTTTTTCCGTGACTAAGAATACTACTAAAAAGCGCCGTTATATACATTTTTCCGTCAATCGAATATCGAAATTGTGTACATTAACATTTGAAACATAGTACCAACTTTGGCCAGACTAAACTTTGGTTTTCAGCTACGTGTGTAAAAACATCATTACTCACGATAACTGCGACGCGAGAAGATAGCAATTACTCTGAAATTTGAATAGATTCAAATTTGTATTTTCTGGAAAAATTCGCGATGGTGGAGAGTTCCATAGAGCATCGTTGTGTTTGACTCATCCCTCTATTTTGCAGGTATAAAACGTCTTGTCGGTTTAACACTGGATGAATACAAGAACCCACAGTCGCTTGACTGGTTGAAATATGATTCTGTACCAGGAGAGCCTTCTAACAAATTGTATATTCCGGTGAGCAAGAAGAAAGTGTGGATTTTGTTAATATTATTTTGAATATTCAACCTCCCTCTATCTGGAATTTATTTTTTGATAAGCATTTGTCACTGATGGACCGCATCTCATCGACGCGATCGATCTGTGACTAGGGCTGGGAAATTTGATTCGGTGATTCGAATCGATTCGAAGTCCAATTTATACGAATCAATCAAAAAATTTTATAAAAAAAACTAGAATTTTCATTTTTACTACAGAATACTATCGATTTTTGTCAAATTTGAATAAAATCGATAGCACGCTGCCGTTACAATATGAAAATTGTGCTCTTAGACAATGTAGTGTGAATTGAAAAACATTACAAGATATCAATTTTTTGGTAGCCAAGATGGAGTGACAAGTTGGTATACTAAAAATGGAATATTTGTTATTCACATTGAATTAGTGATTCGACCCAATTCGAAAAATATTCGAATCACATTCGAATTCGAAAGGATTCGGTTTTGCCTAGCCCTATCTGTGACTCATGCTTAACAAAAGATAACGTTTTCTTCGAATTCGGCTAATTCAAGTAAGGTAACCAAGATGGAAAGACAAGTTGGAATACTAGAAATGGAATACTTGTTATTTACATGGAATTAGTGATTCGATCCAATTCGAAAAAAATATTCGAATCACATTCGAATTCCAAATGATCCGGTTTTTTCGAATTCGGCTAATCCAAATAAGGGTCGAAGCAACGCATGAATGTAACTAATGTTGAATTTGCATAGCGCAATATGAAGTGAGAGTTTGGATAGTCCTAATCTAAAATTTTATTTTGTCACGCTTGCGCCACAGATGGACCGCGTCTTAACGACGCGATCCATCAGTGACTCATGCTTAACAATAAAAACTTTTCCAATTGGTCCAATCCAGGTAAGGTTCAAAGCAACACTTAAAAGGAGATAATGTAGCATTTGCACAACGCAGTTTAAAGATAGACTCGTCGACGAGAAAAATAAGTCGAGAGTTTGTATTACCAAAAACAGCGCTGAACCGCGCAAGAAATTTTATAGTAATTTGGCAAAAAAACGGCAAAATTATCGATGAAAAACATATTTTAATGATATATTCGGTCTTGAAGGAAGGAAAAGTGCAATACGTGCCGAAGGCGCGCAAAACATAAACGCTTTTTGACAAATTTGTCACAATTTTGGCTGCTTTGGCGGGAGTCATGCCCGCAGTCTTAAATGCAGGAATGAAACTAAGGAATCGTCATTTTTACAAGATTTTATTTTACTCGACTTTACTTGATATGTTCATGAATATTCCAGTTTTTGCGGTTCCACACAGCGCAATTGTTCTTATTGAGTATGTTACTAGTATTTTGTGTTCGCGACTGCATTTTTAAATTCATTGGGGCATGTCGGTCTGTCCTTTTAAGTGTTGATTTAAGCCCTGCTCATAGCGAATTTCTATGTAATAAAAGAAAGATGAATGCGTGGGTAGGGTGTTTGCATAGCATAGTTATGTCTAAGCACAATGTATAGCATCCTATGCTGTTAACTTATGCAACGCTTTTTATGATTTTTATATACTATTGTGATAGCGCGTTATGGCATAATCGCTCTAGCCTCAGTGTTTAATTTGTATTCCATTGCCTGCTTTGTACACTGCAGTCACAACGCCTGGGAATTCATATAAAACTAACATGTTTTTTGCTCCATAAGCGTTTAAATTGTAAAGTAGTTTTATGATAAATTTCCTTCTTCATCAGAAATCAAAATCAGTGACCCCTACCCAACAAAAGATATTTTGGCAATTTTATTTATTTATTTTTATAGCAACTTCTGATGGATGATCACCCCGTCCGAGTCCTATAACAGCGGCCACTCATAGAGAGACGTGGTTACAGTTGCTGGATAAATATGATTCTTTCCTGTTTGGCTTAGCCTGCCCAAGTTATTACACCCCGAGTTGAGTGGTGGGCTAGACGAGGATAAGCGAGCCGGACTCGCCGGGACTCGAACCCGAGATCTTTAACCTGCGATGCCAACATGTTTAACCACTAGGCGCCCGCATTTTCTGAATGAGATTTTCTCTCATGTTCAAAAAGAGCGTCTCAGTTTATCCAAGGGGAAAGAATGTGTCATGACCCGTCCTCGAAGTCAAAAAGTCCCAGAACGACTTTTTACTTTCAAACATAAAATATTCCATATTTTCCATCAGTAACTACACTTATTTTTCCGCGCCTTCGGTATGATTTGTCAATTATCTTATAGTGATGTTTTCGTTTAAAGAGTGCAAAAGGAAAAAGGCTGAAAGGAAATAGAGAAGTAGGTGGTTTTAACATCGCCCAGGGCAAATACCACTCGATACTTTTTACTAGATCGATTCAGTTCCGCAGTTGAGATGTTTTCCACTTAGAGTGCAGTTGCTGGCAATACATCTTTTAGTAGCTTTTTGCTATTAAGTGGCCGTTGTTTGGTTCCTTTTAGACAGTGGTTCTGGCCTTGGTCATTGTTAATTTCAATAAAAATAAATAAATAAAAACAATATTTTCTAGCATTTCTCCTAAAGCGGCCGTTATCATGCCATAATTCCGACCAGGAAAGTTTTTAATGTTTTGCTTCCCCACCCTTTGAAACTTGTGTATGCGCCACTTTATGCATAATCCTTTTTGACAGGTAACGCATCAAACCGCTTGCCAAAATATATGCATAGAGCAGGCCACCGCCATGGTTTTGAATAAAATGAAAGAAATCGCTGAAAATCACGTACCAGCGAAGGTAACAGGAGCCATGATATCAGTACCAGCCAGTTTCAATGGGTCTCAACGTCAAACTATATTAGATGCCGGTCGCATTGCAGGCTTCGAACATGTGGCATTGATAAACGAACCCACAGCTGCTGCGATTGCTTATGGAATGGATAAAGAGGTGCAATTTTTAACGATTTTTCTCTAGGAAAATATACGAAATTTTCAAAATGATTTTTGTTGTTGTTGTTAACAAGATACGCCTAGGGCTGAGCAAAACCGAATGATTCAGAATTCGAATCTGATTCTGATATTTTTTTCGAATCGGACCGAATCACTAGTTCTATAACAATTACAAATATCTCATTTTACTATTATAACATGTCTCCATCGTGAAAATGGAGAAATAAATACAGTTTATGTTTATTTATAGTTTATAGTTTATGGTGTATTTTCAATTCACACTAAGACCAACGATTTGCATATTTTAACGACGAAATATAATCGATATAATCGATTTGGTCAAATTTGATCAAGCTCGTGTTCACTACTCAACCCAGGGTGTTAAACCAAAGCCAGAAAACTCTTCATCCTCCGACAATATTAGCCTTGTTGCCGTTGTAGAGTCGGGCTTATGGTGATTTTTTTTATAGCTAGTTCTTGGAGTAGATCACCATTCCCAACTTGCGATCTATCATATCAACTTCCCTAAGTGGATCACTCTGCCCGAGGCCTTGTACCGGTGGCCACTGATAGACGGACAGGGTCGGAATTGCCGGAAAACGTATGATCTTTTCCTGTTTGGATTAACGTACCCAAGTTATTATTTTTGAAAATTTGTCAATCAAATATTATTTTTTTTATATTTTTTATATTTTTATATTTTTTATATTTTTATTTTTTATATGGTCCTCCAAGAAATATATATATACAAAATGTAATATTAGTAACTGTGCTCTGCATATAAAAAATCTCAAATAAATTGGCTAGTAAAATAAAGTGCAATGTGTGGTATATGCGCTGGATGATGACCAAACTATATACCAATTTTTATTCATGAATATTTATTTATTTAAATTTAGAAAAAGGAACAAAGAAACGTGTTGATTTATGATTTTGGTGGCGGAACATTTGATGTATCCATAGTAACAATCACCGGGCGCAAGTTTAGAGTTCTCGCAACTGCAGGAAGCCTTCACTTTGGAGGTGAGTTCGTTGATTGTTTTTCAGTACTGGAGCTTCGCTTCAGTGAACGCGATAGCTTAGTTGTTATCAAATTAGCATCGCAGTTTGAAGATCAGTCCGGCTCGTTAATTCATGCGTACCGACCATTACAATACAATACACTGTAACAAAAAATGCTTTGAAATCGCTGGTCTTCGCAAGTACTTATACTTGGCGGAATTGAAAAAAAAATCAAAATTTATTCATCTGGCCCAATATGGGGTGTTGATGGAACGCACCGCGAAGGTGCGGTTTACCAACAGCCCATAATTGGCATAAATCTCAGCAAGAGCGTTTTTTTTAACTTGATAAATATGCAATTACTCCAAATGGGAAGTAAATTTACTGTACTTTTGTTACAGTGCATCTTTCCAAACAAAACTAATTAAATCCTTTCCGTCTATAAATGGTCGCCAGTACGGAGCGGAGATCATGGTGATTCACTCCAAAAAGATTGAGTATATAGATAAAAGTAAGGACTGTATTCAATAATCTCCAACTAGCCACCGCTCATGTACAAACGAGCAACATAGGAGTGGGCAATTCGATTCGCTGATTCGAAGTACAGATTATGCGAATCCATCGTGAATCGATCACAGGAACCTTGCTAAAAGTGGATTTTTTCATTTTTAACGACAAAATGCAATCCAATTGTATTATGTCGTTAAAATGGTAATTTTCGCCATTGAATTTACTTTTCACTGCACTGTATTTAAGTGACCCAGATACCTCTATGGAAGTTCCCCAGTGAGCAGTGCGGCTGCTGGTACTTCGTTTTGTACCACTTCCTGGTAAATTAACCAGCCGTCAGTTGGTTCCTTCTCGGGTTTGCTTGAGGTGTTGCCCAGAGCAAATTTCTATAAAAAAACTATCCGGTTCAAAAAATAACTGAAAAATGACCGAATTTGATTCTGACCAGCCCTATTATAACGATCAAAATAAAATAAAGTGCAATAATAACATTTATTTTGCACCCCAGGTGACGACATTGATAAAAATATGGCGAAACATTTCTTGGATAAAATGAAAGTTGGCGACGAAGAAATGAAAGATAAGAAAGCGATATATCGTCTGATTGCTGCATGTGAGAAGGGAAAACGAACTTTGTCCGCTTCATTAAGAACGAGGTAGTTATTCCACTTATTTTAAAGCTTACGGCGGGAAATTGGTGGATAATGGGGCTGGGCAATCCGATTCGGTGATTCGAGTTGATTCGAAGTACAGATTATCCGAATCAATTGTGAATCGTTCATAGGAACAAAAACTTGCGAAATGAAGTCGATTTGTCCTTTTTAACGACAAAATGCAATCGAGTTTTGTTTAATTTGACCAAAATCGATTGTATTTCGACGTTAAAATGAGCATACATCGCTTTTAAGTCCATTTTCGCAAATATTTGTTATTCGTTACCGTCTATTTCCTAATTATCATAATGGAGACTCCAATATATATAGTGAAAATGGGATATTTGTTATTTCATGCAATCAACGATCCGAAAAAGATATTCGAATCAGATTGGAATTCCAAATGATTCGGTTTTGCCCGACCTGGTTAATAGGTCTGTACCGCATGGTGGAGATCTCGAGCTCGACTCCCGTTGAATCTGGTTTGGAAATCAATGGCCAATACTAGGGCGAATAATTTGAGTAGGCGTGTGTCTTTTCAACAACGATAATCCTTCTTTGCGATATAGTTCTCATATATACCGGTACTGAATAAACCGCTAGATTAACTTATCAAGACCATATTTTTGTTAATACCCTACCGGTATGGGCTTCAGAATGTTTGTTTCTATGACCGATTCACAATTGATTCGAGTTATCTGTACTTCGAATCGATTCGAATCACTGCATCGGATTACCCACCTCTAAACAAGATGCAGTACCAGCGACTGCACTCTACTCGAAAAACATTCCAAACATATTCGAACTGATATGATAAAGTGCAATGAGCGGTTGTGCCATTTCCCAAAATGTAGTTCCGGTTTTAGAATAACACTAACGTATTTCCTGCATGCCGTAAAATGCGACTAAAAGGAAGCATAGAAGTAGTGGTGGGTGGTTTCACCATCGCCCAGGGCAGATACCACTCACTGTACTTTATCATGACGGTTCAGTTCCGTTTGGGATGTTTTCCGTTTAGAGTGCAGTTGCTGGTACTACATCTTCTAATAGCCCTCTGCTATTCAGTGGTTGTTGGTTAAGCCCCTTTAAGAGCTACTTCCGGCCTTAGAGTGAATTTCAATAAAAAAAATATTTGGCAATTATGGTTCACGCGGTAAATGCGTGGTTTATCTTTTGCAC
Source organism: Styela plicata (assembly GCA_963675895.2). Classification (NCBI taxonomy): domain Eukaryota; kingdom Metazoa; phylum Chordata; class Ascidiacea; order Stolidobranchia; family Styelidae; genus Styela; species Styela plicata. The sequence continues at coordinate 22,491,310 of OZ023141.1, read as the reverse complement.
ATGTTGGCAAAATGACGGATAGTCTGATCTTATTTTCATTTTGGTAATTTTTTCTGTTTCTCTGCATCAGGATTAGCGTTGATTGCCTTTTCAACAACAAACCTTTCGATGCGACATTAAATCGAGACGAATTCAATGAAATTAACAAAGTTTTATTCTCGAAGACCATGAGTTTCGTTGAAGGAGTTTTGAAACAATCAAATCTGAAGAACAGCCAGGTAACGATGCTGTAAAACAGAAACTATGATCGCAACTTCCTTCCAAGATTATGGAATGATACATGAAATAATAACACAAGATAGGATAGGCAAAATAATTTTGAAAAGGGGAAATTAAGAACTTACCATCATCAATCTGTATGGCCCCCCAAATAATCAAGCCATCCAAAATAAATTCTATGGACAAACGGTCAACAAACTGGAAAATCTCTTTGTAAATTGAAAAATTGTTTGTAAAAAATTATTTGGCTTTGGTGAGAAATATAGGCATCACAACAGCAACAAAAAAGATCAATATATTATATGTTTTTTATGTTTTAATTTTCATGCTTTTATTTTTCAAATGTGTTGTAATTTTTTTTTCATTGAAATTTACTCTGAGCAGGGCCAGAAGCAGTGTCTAGAGAGAACCGACTAACGGTCCCCTAATAGCAAAGATCCACGAAGAGATATAGCACCGGCAACTGCACTTTATCATATCAGTTCAAATATGTCCAGAATGTTTTCCGCGTAGAGTGCAGTCGCAGCTGTGCAGTCGCTGGTATCTTATTTAGAGCTGGGCAATCCGATACGGTGATTGGAAGTACAGATTATTCGAATCAATTGTGAAGTTTAAGAACAAAAACATGATAAATCAAGTGTTTTTTTTCATTTTTAACGTCTAAATACAATCGATTTTAGTGGAATTTGACCAAGATCGATTGTATTTCGGCGTTAAAATGAAAATAAAATACTTTTAAGTTAATTTTTGCTAATATTTGTAATTCGTAACCATATATTTCCTAATTATCCTAATGGAGAATATAATAGTAAGGGTAAAATGGGATATTTGTTATTTTCATAAAATAAACGATTCGATCCGATTCGAAAAAATATTCGAATCAGATTCGTAATGTTTGTAGTGTTTGTGTATGTGTTGTGTGTTACATTAGGGCTGGGCAAAAGCGAATGATTTGGAATTCGAATTGGATTAGAATAATTTTTCCGAATCAGATCGAATCGTTAATTTCAAAAAAATAACAAATATCCCATTTTCACTATTACTATAATAGTCGCCATTATAATGATTAGGAAATGTAAAGTCACGAATTACAATGTATTATCATTTCAACGACGAAATACAACTAATTTTCGTCTAATTTGACCAAAATCGGTTGCATTTTGTCGTTAAAAATGAAAAAATGCACTTCACTTAGTATGTTTTTGTTCCTTTGACTGATTCACAATTGATTCGAATAATCTGTACTTCGAATCGATTCGAATCATCGAATCGAATTGTCCAGTCCTAGTTACAATTAACCTCGAAGTCAATTTCTGAAAAAACACGTCCGGTGATGAAACGGTCAAGCTTTGCACAACCAAACTCCTATACAAGGTGATTGAATTTGATTGACAGAGCAAAATGAGCGCTTTTTATTTTTGTATTCTAACTAAGCAAAGACGTAACATTGTCATAAGAAAAAGGTATATAAAATAATTAAGCCACTATTATACCAGAGAGCTGCATTTTATTTTTGAAGTTCACTCCAGTTTGAGACTATGCTTTAAAAAAGCAACTAACAGCCGCTCACATAGCAAAAGCCTAACACAAAATGCAGTACCAGCAAAAGTACTCTAATCGGTAAACATTCCAAACTGATCTGAAGTGCTATCTGCTCTGGGCGATGGAAAGACTCCAAACCACATTTTAGTTTCTTTTTAGTCGCCTATTACCGACGTGTAGGAAACACGTAAAGTTGATTTAAAAAGTATTAGGCGACCTTATCATCGCCCAGGGCAGATACTACAAACTACACTATATCATGGCTGCTTAGTTTCGTTTGGAGCGTTTTTTCCGCTTAAGGGCGCAATTGTTGATACTACGTTGTAAAGTAGCTGGTTGCAGTGGAAATGGGCGTTGGTTGGTATCTTTCGAGCCCCCCCCCCCCCTAAAATGCCCAAATGTTTCTTTTGAGTACTTTTCTCAGCTGGCCTCAAGTCAACTTTAATAATGAAAAAAACTGAACTAGCCATCCTTCCATTCATAAATTATGTTTTTAGATCAACGAAATTGTTTTAATCGGAGGATCTTCCCGTATTCCGAAAATCAGAGAACTTCTTGCAGACTTTTTTGAAGGAAGAAATCTTAGTAAAATAGTAAATCCTGACGAAGCCGTTGCGTATGGTGCCGCAGTCCACGCTTGTGCAAACCAGGTACTCATGACATTTGAATTCGTGTGCAACAAGGTTACAAGACACTTTTCGTAAACGAGGTTGCAAGACATTACTCGTTTATTTTTTTGCCAACTCTGATGTGATCTCTAATCGGATTTTGACAAGCGTGAGCCCACACTTGGCAAAGAATCTTGATTTGGTTTTCCGGTCTGGTAAAGTCTCTATAAGTGTAAAAAAATGTGTGTCACAACACAAAGTTAGTGAGAATCGAGTCACACATGAGCTAACTATTTCGTTGAGTTGCCTCGGCTCGAGTCATCTTGGCAAAATAATGCAGACGCAACTGGACTCGAGACTTGAGAAGAATTTTATCCTTGTATTGACTTGAAAAAATATCGATTGTCGAGTGACTTGTCAATAAAACGTAACATGCCGTGCGTCGTATTAATTCAGTGAAATTAAAAATCCTAAATGCTGTGACAATCGTGCTTATACGCTCAATACCAACAATTCTGAGGGCTAGATACTTCACGCGTTGGAAGTTAATTAAGTTAATCTGCCATTGCTGTTGAATAGATTAGAGAAAGGACTTGTGACTTGATTTGATGTTGCAAATTCAGACTCGTCAGGTCTCGAGACTTTAAAAGTTTGTAAGGCTTGGACTCGACTCGCAACTCGACATGACGTATCCTACCATATCTCCCACGTTTCGTTTCGTAAGAGGCGACTAAAGGGTAAATGACTCATTGATTTTGCCATCGCCCAGGGCAGATATTACGCAATGCAAATTATTATAGTAGCCCAGAACTAAATGTTGCACTTAGTGTGCAGTTTAACAGTATACTCTGTTTGTAGTAAACTGTAACAAAAGCGCAGTAAAATTACCGCTCTTTGACAGTAAATTTTCTCGGTGATATTGAAATGAAGCTACAAGATCGATTGATTCTTTTGGCCAATTATGGACTGTTGACATACTTGGCATGTATCTCAAAAACAAATTGGTTTTGAATTTTGCAAAATAGGCAATTACTATGGAAAAGAACAGTAAATTCACTGCATATTCATCACAGTGTTGCTCTGTCATATAAGAGGCTCGTTTTTATTTTTTCAATAAAATTCACTCTGAGAATGGTCGGAAGCAGTGCCTGAGAGAACTCCCAACTAACGCCCTCGCAGGTTGAAGACCTCGGGTTCGAGCCCCGGCGAGTCCCGCTTGCTTATCCAAGCCCACCACTCAACCCAGGGTGTAATAACTTGGGTAGGCTAAGCCGAACAGGAAAAGATCATATCTTACCAGTAATTGTAACCCTGTCCGCCTATAAGTGGCCGCTATTACAGGGCCTTGGACAGGGTGACCCACTCAAAAAAGTGGCTATAAAAAAAAATGTTAGGACTAGCAACTGCACTCTAAACGGGAAACATCCCAAACTGAACTGAACCGCCATGGTTAAGTACAGTGAGTGGTATCTTCCCTGGACGATGGTGCAAAAATCTACCACTTCTTTCTTTCCTTTTAGTCACCTCTTACGACACGCAGGATATGCGCTTGGACTATCCTAAAGCCTGTAGTAAGTGTTGATCCGGGCTTAGCAGTAGCCCGGGCTTAGTCGTGATCGGGCGTTGCTTCTGGCCTTGATAATAATTATAGCAAATTTCATTTAAAAAACATATTACAGATTAAAGAATACGATGTCCAAGATATTTCTGGCAGATCAATCGGATGCTGCTGTCATAGCAGTGATGGAGAAAAACACGCTTACATTGAGCTATTGAAGAGAAGTGAAGAACTTCCCGTTAAACAAGCATTAAAAACACTAAAATTGAAACCGATGCAGGATTTTGAGGTGAGAAAGAAAAATTATTCTTAAGAAGTTTAAATTGTTATGCGTGGTTTGCAGCTTCGGATTAAGCCATTTCGTAAATCAGAATGACTGGGTAGTTCCTTGCGATGTTTCCAATAAATCGAATCATTCGGTCATAGGTCATAGGAACAAAAACTTGCAAAATTCTAAGAAATTTGTTCATATTTTGTTTTTAAAATACAGCCGAAATATTTTTAATTGAGGTAAAAAGCACTGAGGTAAAATTACTGTCAAAGACGCGTGATTTTGTTGCATTTTTATTTAATTTAATTTAAAAAATCTCGGATAAATCTGATCACTAATATATTTCCAGCTATACTAACCATGTTTGCCTAGAAGTGGTCCCTAGTTTATAGCGTTGCTTAGAGTTTTTTCTCTAGCAAAAATTTATTTAACAGGATAGTAATTAAATTAGAATACCGATTTTTGCATTGGTGAAGAAAACATATTTATATATTTAATAAAACCAAAATAATATAGCACAAGTACGCTTTCATGGCCATGCAGCAATCCTTTCCCAATCCGAAATAAATTCTCGAATCATTTTGCATTTCGCATTTTGACAAAATGCAATTTCCTGATTAGGTATGGCGTAGTATGTCTTCCAACCCCTGATGCACAAAAAGAAGAGAAATCCTGTTTATACACACACGATAGATCACGTTATAAAAAGTTTAACCGCATTTATATTTATAGATATATAATTTAAATAATTTTATATATTTATATATATATATTTATTTTTTGAAAAAGAGTTTTTTTCTTATTTTGGCATCAAGATTTACGACGGGGAAGAAGGAAACCGCAACATCACAGCTCAAATAAAAGTGAATAATAATAATGCTAAACAGATCGGAATTTTATTCGACATTGACGAGAACGGTGTATTAAAAGTCCGAACTCCACCCGAGGGCGACGCTGAAATAATCTCTCAAGGAACTAGGAATCTCACTGAAAAGGATGTGAGTGTTGAAAGTGGTGTGAGGATGAGTTAGAACTTTCGAATATCCCGATGAATAGGATGTTTTACGAACCCGTACTATATTTGTTAGCGATACAAACCCGAAAACACACATTTGCTGTTTACATTCGAACAACACTAATCAAGAACAAAATAGATGCGTAATGATTTTACGACAATGAAATCGGAAAAAGTTATCATAAGAAATCCCCGAATAGCCAAATCATTTTAAAATGTTTGCTCCAAAGTACAAAAAAGTCAAAAATTCACGTACGCGACGGGAATCTATTTAAATCAAAACGAATTTTCTCAAAATGCTTATAATCGATTCGAATTAACATTGATTCGAATCAATTCGATTCGAAATTCTTAAACTTACATCCCTATGACAATTTGATAGATGTAAAAGTACCGAGCAGCGGTGGCAAAAGATCTTCGATATTGGGGTAATCCGACCCGTCGGCGAAAAAAGAAAATTGAATTGGTTTTATACAAACGAAAATGCGCTAAATTTTAGATCAATTTTGTAAAGAGCGGAGAAATTATAACCCACAAAGTATTCTAATAACAATATCGTAAAGCGTTTAGGCATGGCGGGTATCTAAGTTAAAAATTAGATAACTAGTTTATTTTCATTGTGAAAAAGCTTATAAAATTGACTCTTGTTGTGAGTTCAATCTTCAAATCTATTAAAATGCATCAAATCTGGTCAAACAATGCTTATTTACGTAGTTTATGCGGTTTTTAATCTAGGCGCTATCTATTTTGGAAAGTGAAACTAGGTTACTAGTAGTAGGCTAGTAATACTTTACCTAGTTCAAAAAATGGGGTTGTCATCACTAATCCCGAACCTAATCCTTTTGTCTTATTGAATTCAACAGCAATTTTTAAATTCATTCCAAGCAAGACCGTAAGCGCTTAAAAGGAACTAACTAACGACATTTCTCTCAGTGGACTGAATCGCTATGAGTGGTATCTTCCCTGGGTGACAAACAAATATTTACCGTTTCCAAACTCTGTCACTTCTCAAACTTATTTGTGTCCCGAAAGATGATGTGTAAAATAATGTTAAATTGTCTCTAATATGGTACAAATCTTAATGAATTCGTGGCTATCGCTTTTTTGATTTTGAAAATGAAGCATAAATTACAATTTTTATTTTATTCGAATTCTCAAAGATTAGATTCAACCCAGATCTGACTGTGAGCTGCTTATTTATATCTCAGATTGCTGCAAACGAAGGATTCAATAAACAAGATGAGAAGATAAGAGTAGATAGTGAAGCGAGAAATAACTTGGAAAACTACGCTTATAAGATAAAACAGGAAATCTCAAGTCAAAGATACAGGGATCTAATATCGGACTCTGATAGAAGCTTTGTGATTGAAGAATGCAAAAAGACGTTACAATGGCTTGATGACTATGAGGTAATAATTTATCAAATTCCAACTTGAATAAGGCATGTTAGAGGGGAACGGCCTTTCATCCAGGGCCGGGCAAATCATTTCGGCGATTCGAAGCAAAAATTATAGGAATCAGTCCTAAATTGGTCATACCCAATCGAAATTTCACTTGTTTAATGGTGAATCAAAGACGGCCCACGCCCTGAAGGCGCGATCCATCAGTGTTTCATACTTAAGAAAATATTTACTCATCGAATTTTCCCTACAGAGTAGACAATTGCAGAACGAAAAAAAAAGTTGATTTTATCACCAAAAATCTATAGAAACTATAGACCTAAATCTTTTAATAATTTGAGAAACTGTCAAACGGAGCATTTGTTATCGTTACCGAATCAGCAATTCGATCCGATTCGGAAAAAATATCCGAATCTGATTCAAAATACGCGCGATTCGATTTTTCCCACCCCTGATGATTATTCGAATCCTTCGGGAGTCTGTCATAAGAAAAAAAGTTAACGCTTTAAAATATAATAGATTTAGAACATTTAACGTTAAAAATTTCAGCGAACGTTTATATGTCCTGAAACATAAAGCGCGAATTCAATGAAAGTGACTATTAGAGACAATGTTTACATTGCTTCGAATAGTCGTTATCAATGAATTCCCTCCTATTACCTCCTAGATTTTGATAATGGGGATGAATTATGAAGGATAAAAGTACACGGGCATTAACCGATTTGGTTTTGCTCAGCCCTGCGCACACCCAATCAGAAAAAATCATCAATAAGTGAAAAAGCACTGATGGATTGCGCCGTCTCTTAAAATATGATTTGAGGAAAATTTTTCCACAAAGCTGTAGCAAATATAGGGCTTTTGTAACTGGGATATACGATGATTTGGTAGATTTATTAAAAAATTTTTGACAATTGACAACCATCTTGACGTCATATTTTGATTAGCAAAATTTTTTAAATTTGTCTTCCTTTTCATTAAAGTTGTGAATACTGACCCAAAAAATATACCACGGTATAATAAAATGTGGCATTTAAATATCTTTGAGTATCTTTGATACTTTTCAGAATGCTAGCAAAGAGCAGTGCGAAGGTAAAATGTCGGCACTCAACAAATCGTACCAGCCTGTCTCGGCTATCTTGCATGAAAAAGAGGTAATTTTCGGTTGTTTACTGTTCTTACATAGATTCAATGGGAATAAAATTTTAAATTATTTTCTAGGAGGATATCAGACACTTAGGAGTATGTTAGAGATAGGATCCCGATTATAAATTCTACTTTATCTAGCACGAGGTACAGATGGACCTTGTCCTATCGTGGGGTTTGTGTGTTTAATTTTGAGTACCTCCGTTGCCCGAAAGTAGACTTACTTAACAATTAAGTTATGATAAAGCCTGTGATAAATTCTATGAAAATGTCATAACTATCCCATTTGCAATAAATTTGAGTTCATAACAACTTTTCTATGCCACGGAGGAGTATCAGATACAAAAACGTTACTGAGTGACCAAACTATAGACAGATACGCACCATATACATGAGCTTAGATAAAACTATTTCGATGCTCTTTTGTTTATTTAAAAAAGTTTTGTGAGAATTTTTTCTGTTAATTATGGGTCACTAATGGATCGTGTCGATGAGGCCTGGCCCAACCGTGGTTGATGCTTGACAATATAAAATATAGATTATATTTGTTCAAGCAAATTTTCGAAAATGGAGTAATTATAACTACGAGTAATTAATGAAACTGGCACATTTTAATCATATTGTATTAATAAATTCATTCTCAACTTTTCAGGCTGCTGTAATAAAACACAAAAAAATCTACAACGGAATTCGTGCAAAGGTTCCACGGTTTAGTGGAGCCGAACAAGTTACGTTAGAGAAGCTGCTTCGGGAGGTCGACGAATGGATGCAAAACATTCGGGTGAAAATTAAATTTTCTGATAATGACCAGTATATTTTTTAAAGGCACTTCCTGGAGTGGAGCACCTTGACAAATTTCTATACCAACGGCCACTTTTAGGCGGACAGTGTTAGAATTGCGGGAAAGATATTATCTTTTCCTGTTCGGATTAGCCTACGCAAGTTATTACACCCTGGGTTTAGTGTTGGGCATGGATGCGAACTTCACAATAGTCCTAACGCATTTCTTTCGTGTCGTAAGAAGAGACTGAAGCAAACTAAGAAGGAGTAAATGGGTCATACTATCACCCAGGGCAGATGTCACTTGCAACACAATATGTTGATTCAGTCCTTTCGAGGATGTTTCCACTTAAAGTGCAATTGCGGGAACGAGCCCGTTTATTAACTTGAGTCGCTAATAGGTTATTTCTTCAGGGCGCAGCTACTGGCCTTTGTTTTAAACGAGTTTCAATAAAAAGGTGATATCTGCCCAGGGCGACGGTTGAACCATCCAATACTGCTTTGCACCTTTTCAGTTGCGTCATAGAAAACGTACCTTAAGATATTTCCAAAGGAACATTAACATTGAAATTGTTGCTTACATTGATTTGATCTTAGGAATTGACTTCGTCCTGCGTCAATTTGTGAAAATGCAGAAAATTTGTAATTGTATATTTTCCAAATTCGAAACCGCTTTATTGATGAAATCTATACTACTTATGCACCTCGCGCAGTTCATTCCATCAACACCCCGTAATTGGTATAAAATGGTGATTTTTAGTTTTATTTCGATATCATCGATGACATTTACAATCGAAAAACAGTGATTTTACTTCAGTTTTATCATAGTGCATTATCATCTTTTTCCAGCACGTATCAGCAGAGGAAATTAAACAGAAGGACTCTAATTTACTAGCAGCGTATACTTTGATCCTAAAAAAGAGAACACTTAGCATGTCCATACAATCCCTCAAGCGAAAGGTTGAATTTGAAGAAAATGATAGGAATCTCTTGATTCAAAAATGCGACGAAACTGAAAAATGGCTCAATGGAGAAGATGTAAGTCTTCCATATTGTTTACTACTAATATTCATTTCCAACTGCTTATTTAATAATAATACAGAGTAACCAGTACTCTCAGCAAAACGTGGAGGACAGTCTCATCTAGATTTTAGATATTGTTTCAAAATGTCATTGCAATAGGCAGAATTTTCTGACGCCTTCGGCTGAAATTGCTGGCTCACTTTTGCTTTTTTAGTCCCTCAATGACGACTTTCACACGAAAAAGCTAAGAAAAAAGTTATTGATACAATTTTTATATTAATTTTTAAACGCCCTATCCAATATTAGAGACCTTCAGCAGCCACTGGATACCGGAAAACGCGAAATAATATAGTTATACACAAAGTATCAATTGTCACTTTGGGATCTGGAAGGGCACCCGGACAAAATTCAAAATTCTGAGTGTTTGAAAACGCATCACAGCAAGGAAAGATTGCCCATTTTAAATCATTATTTAAGTGAAGTTAATAAATTTTGGGCGTCTACGGCGCGCATTTAGATCTGATAACTTTACATTTTGTTCATTAGATTTGCGTATTCAAAGGCTTTTGTCCTTGAAAACGATTTTTTTGTTTATTTCAAAAAAATATATATTTTCGTGCGCTGGATAAAAAACAGAGTTGCGAACACTCGAATTGAAGCAATGACTCGACTCGTACAACTCGACTTGACAAATGCAGACACGACTAGACACGCGAATTGATGAAAATCGAGTCTGCAATCACCATTTGAAAAATGATGTTGTCTGCCGTTGCGTGACTTATCAGAAGAAAGAAGGATATCAAAAATGCAATGTACCTTGCTGATAAGATGATCAGATCGTGGTTGTAAGTAAATAGACGTAACGTGAGATGTGGAAAATTAGTCTGTCCTTGCTCTTGAATAGATTTAGAAATCAATTCGTGACTCGACTCATGAATGTCTAGACTTCACTTGGACTCGGAAATACAGTTACTAACTCGACCCGAGATACAAATTTTAAATTTTAGTTGAACTTGTACTCGACTGGCAACTCGTATGTCTTTCGACTCGACTTGACTTGGGACTCGAAGTGAAGAGACTCGTTCCCAACAAACGAATAATGCCCCCCCCCCCCCCCCCCCCCCCCCCCCACCACATAATAAGTGAAATATTTTCTGGATTCGCTTCTGCTCCAGTGTTTACGATATGTTACTTTTTCTAGAATATCACAACAGAAGATTGTGAATCAAAGCAAAAAAGAATTGGAAAAATTTTACAACGAGTTGAACAAAAATGCGTGGAAGGTACAAACGATGTTTCTCAAACCTATACCTAAAATTAACCTTAGCTGAAAACAGAAAAAAAAATAAATAAAGTTTTTAACTAATTTATTTCTTTAAAGTTCGTATTTACCAAATTTGTTTTTTGTCAAGCATGGCCTAAAAAAGGACCACACCTCGGCGGCGCGATCCATCATTGACTCAAGCTCTTAACAAAATATGTTTGACTAATTTTCTCTTTTCTGCAGTTATACTCATTCTATTCTAGAAATCAATCATTCGGAGTTTGTCTTGGTCAGACATTGTCGCTCTGGGTTCACTATCAGTTGTCAGACAGTGTTGAGTGCGACGGCCCTAGTGATAAGCAAACTCGAAACCCGGAGAGATCTGCTCTTTAATCACTTTTCATCTTTCAACCTAAGGGTCTAGTTCCAAGCACAAATGTTATGGTCAAGCGGGTTTCATCAAGCATGCAGCACGCTGGAAAATGAAATGACCAATGTTAAACTCGGTGAGAGCTAAATCTCATACTTTTTATCGGCATTGACTTTGTTAGTCTCTACAGAGGGCTTTTAAGGCATAGAGAATGGATGTCTATTCAGACGACCGACTGTAAAATGCCCCCATATTATCCATATAAATTCCAACCTAACGGTTCACGTCTTGTTCTAGGCTGCTGCAGAACGACTTCAAAACAACTTTGATATTATTTTTGAAAACGTTCCACATTTGAGCGTTAAAGAAAAGATAAAAATAGAGAAACTGCTTGGAGAAGTCAGAGAATGGGCGAAAAATATATCAGTGAGTATCAAAAAACTTCAACAATGCTACTTTTTTATGAAAGTAGCCACAGTGCGCCACCGCAAGCAGCATTTGAAAGAATCCGACTGACTAGAAAGAAACCGAATGTCCAGCAACCACACTCCAAGTGGAAAACATCCGCAACAAAACTTTACCTCTATAGTAGAGTGTAATGAGTAGCTTCTGCTCTAGGCGATAGTAGAACTATCCACAATTTCTTCTCCATTTTCAAATAATATATAATAAAAGTTTTTGAGCACCACAAATATTGACTCTTTAGCTGTCGCGATATGCGTGCTACCGCTTGCTTGTACAGAAACAAAAATGTAATGCAATCGTCGGTTTTGACAGTAATTTTACCCCGCCATGTTAGTAGAAAAACTAAAATCGGCCAATTATGGGTCGTTGCTGCGATCCTTTCACTTCAATTATTTTAAATAAAATACAGTTGCGGGCCACGCTCAATCACTCTCTCTGCAAGATCCGAATATCTTGTACTTTTTTCACAAACACTCTGATTTTCAGAATGCATCGATGGCAGATATTAAGGACAAGAACTGTTATCTGGTTGAAGCTTATGACTTAAGTGTGGAAAAGACAAAGCTGGCCAAATACACAGGGTTTATTAGAAAAGAACTCTCTGGATTCGAGGGAAATGATATAACCTATTTAAATGAAAGATGCGAGGAAACTGAAAAATGGCTTTCTGAAAATGATGTAAGTCTTTTTACCACATTTCCATAACAATCAATATTTTTCAGAAGTTCGCGAGGATGAAAGCAATCACTGTGATGTTGCTAACTAACAACCGCTCAAATGGCAAAGTGCAACATTAATGCAAAATCATTAACTGAACCTCAAGTACAAAAAATACTCAACAGAACAGAACCGCTATAGTCGAATGTAGTGGTGATATCTGCCATGGGCGATAGGAATGTCATCTATCACTTCTCAGATAAATTTGGTTGCGAATCCAGTCGATATATTGGCATATATATAGCAACCTTTAAAAAGAATTATTCGACTAGTAGACAGGAAAAGTAAGAAAACCGTACAGTACAACGCATTTTTTTTTTTTGAATTTCGCAATACATTCTAATTATTTAACTAAAATTATTTTAGTGACCACTTTGTTAAAAAACTAATTATAAAGGAAAATCGTGAGAGAGTTTCCCGAAACTTTCGCTCTATTTTACAAGACTATCTCATATTTTAGCGGATTTAGATAAGTTGGTCCGTTCTATGACAGGGGGTGCATTATATTTGAAATCAGAAACTACATTTCTGTGGAAAGCATCCAAAGCAGAACTAAACCACGATAATAGAGTGCAATGAACGCTTTCCATCCCTGAAGATAGAAAAACTATTTACAATTTCTTGTCTCCTTTGATTCGCTTTTTATGATATATGTACAAGCGAGAAAGAACGTTTAAGCAACCCTGGATCCCGTAACCAGGCTAATTGCTGATCCGGGTCGGAAATGATTATTGTCATTCAATTCCATGCTAAAATATCAATGAAATTTATCAATGAAATTGTTACCTTATTGTTCCCCGACGGCCAACTTGGCTTGAGCTACGTTTAAATTAACTAACTAACAGCCACTTATGGTGCAGAGAACGGCTACCAAATTTTGGTACCGGCAGCAATGCTTTTAATAGAAACCCCCAAATGAAGCACAATGGGGCAACAACGGGTTTTCGTCCTATTCAAATTAACATTTTCCGGTTTGCTTTCAGAATATTACAGTAGAAGAATGTAGAGGAAGGAGAGAATTACTGAATAAGGTATATACAAATATGAGCAAAGAGGCGAAGCAGGTAAAAGTAGGGCTGGGCACAATCAAATCATTAGAATTTTCGATTTCGCTTTCGATATATATATTTTTTAATTGATTGATTCAATAATTCTACAGGCATAGCAAATGTCCCAGTTTTATCCTTACAGTTTCCCCCAATCGGCAAAATATAGAAATTTATGGATACAAATTCACTAATTTAACATAAACAAAGTATAAGGGGGATATACGATCAATTCACACTGAACACAATACAGATAAACTCAAAATCTGCCAAGAAGATACGCTAATTTACATAGGTTTTTTTCCTCTAAATGCCGATTCACGACTTGGGCTGGGCAACTCAATCTGATTATTCGAATCAGTCGTGGGTAGGTTTTCCCATTAGAAATTTTTTGTTAATCATAAGACACAGATGTGTCCAACTTATGTTGCAAATGTGACAAAGTGATGTTGCGAATGTGTCCAAGTAATGTTGCGAATGAGTCCAAGTGATGTTACGAATATGTACAAGTAATGTTGCGAATGTGTACAAGTGAGGTTGCAAGTGTGTCCATGTGATATTGCGAATGAGTCCAAGTGATGCTGCGAATTTGTCCATGTGATGTTGCGAGTGTGTCCATGTAATGTTGCGAATGTGTCCAGGTGAAGCTGTGAATGTGTCCATGTGATGTTGCAAGTGTGTCCATGTAATGTTGCGAATGTGTCCATGTGATATTGCAAATGAGCCCAAGTGATGCTGCGAATGTGTCCATGTGATGTTGCGAGTCTGTCCAAGTGATGTTGCAGATGTGTCCAAGTGATGTTGCAAGTGTGTCCATGTGATATTGCAAATGAGCCCAAGTGATGCTGCGAATATGTCCATGTGATGTTGCGAGTGTTTCCAAGTAATGTTGCAAGTGTGTTCATGTGATGTTGCGAATGTGTCCAAGTGATGTTGCAAATGTGTCCAAGTGATGTTTCAAATATGTCCAAGTAATGTTGCGAATGAGTCCAAGTAATGTTGCAAATGGGTCCAAGTAATGTTTGCGAATGAGTCCAAGTAATGTTGCGTATGTGTCCAAGTAATGTTGTGAATGTGTCCAAGTGATGTTGCGAATGTGTCCAAGTGCTGTTGCAAATGTGTCCAAGTAATGTTTTGAATGTGTCCAAGTAATGTTGTGAATGTGTCCAAGTTATGTTGCGAATGCGTCGAAGTAATGTTCTGAATGTGTCCAAATTATGTTGCAAATGAGTCCAAGTAATGTTTGCGAATGAGTCTGTTGTGAATGTGCCCAGGTTATGTTGCGAATGTGTCCAAGTAATGTTGTGAATGTGTCCAAGTAATGTTGCAAATGTGTCCAAGTAATGTTCCGAATGTGTCCAAATAATGTTGCGAATGTGTCCAAGTGATGGTGCGAAGGTGTCCAAGTGATGTTGCGAATGTGTCCAAGTAATGTTGCGAATGAGTCCAACTAATATTTGCGAATGACTCCAAGTAATGCTGCGAGTCTGTCCATGTGATGTTGCGAATGTGTCCAAGGAATGTTGCGAATGTGTCCGAGTGATGTTGCGAAAGTGTCCATGTAATGTTGTGAATGTGTCCATGTGATGTTGCGAATGTGTCCAAGTAATGTTACGAATGAGTCCAAGTGATGTTGCGAGTGTGTCCATGTGATTATGCGAATGTGTCCAAGTAATGTTGCGAATGAGTCCAAGTAATGTTGCGAGTGTGTCCATGTGATGTTGCAAATGTGTCCAAGTGATGTTGCGAATGAGTTCAAGTAATGTTTCGAGTTTGTCCATGTGATGTTGAGAATGAGTCCAAGTAATGTTGCGAGTGTGTGCATGTGATGTTGCGAATAGGTCCAGGTAATGTTGCAAATGAGTTCAAGTAATGTTTGCGAATGAGTCTGTTGTGAATGTGTCCAGGTTATGTTGCGAATGCGTCCAAGTAATGTTACGAATGAGTTCAAGTAATGTTGCCAATGTGTCTGAATAATGGTGCGAATGAGTCCAAGTAATGCGGTGAATGTGTCCAAGTGATGTTGCAAATATGTCCGAGTGATGTTGCGAATGTGTCCAAATAATGTTACGAATGAGTCCAAGTGATGTTGCGAATGAGTCCAGGTAATATTTGCGAATGTGTCCAAGTAATGTTGCGAAGGAGTCCAAGTAATGTTGCGAATGTGTCCAAGAAATGTTGCGAATGTGTTCAAGTGATGTTGCGAATGTGCCCAAGTGATGTTGCGAATGTGTCCAAGAAATGATGCGAATGTGTCCAAGTGATGTTTGCGAATGAGCCCAGGTAATGTTTGCGAATGTGTCCAAGTACTTTTTGCGAATGTGTCCAAGTAATGTTGCGAATGAGTCCAAGTAATGTTTGCGAATGAGCGAATGTGTTCAAGTGATGTTGCGAATGTGTCCAAGTGATGTTGCGAATGTGTCCAAGTGATGTTGCGAATGTGTTCAAGAAATGTTGCGAATGTGTCCAAGTGATGTTGCGAATGTGTCCAACTAATGTTGCGAATGTGTCCAAGTAATGTTGCAAATGAGCCCAAGTAATGTTTGCGAATGAGCCCAAGTAATGTTTGCGAATGAGTCCAAGTAATTTTTGCGAATGAGTCCAAGTAATGTTTGCGAATGAGTCCAAGTAATGTTTGCGAATGAGTCCAACTAATGTTGCGAATGAGTCCAAGTGATGTTGCGAATGAGTCCAGGTAATATTTGCGAATGTGTCCATGTAATGTTGCGTATGAGTCCAAGTAATGTTTGCGAATGAGTACAAGTAATGTTGCGAATGTTTCCAAGAAATGTTGCGAATGTGTCCAAGTGATGTTGCGAATGTGTCCAAGTGATGTTGCGAATGTGTCCAAGTGATGTTGCGAATGAGTCCAAGTGATGTTGCGAATGAGTCCAAGTGATGCTGCGAATGTGTTTAACTAATGTTGCGAATGTGTCCAAATAATGCTGCGAATGTGTCCAAGTGATGTTGCGAATGAGTCCAAGTGATGCTGCGAATGTGTCCAACTAATGTTGCGAATGAGTCCAAGTGATGTTGCGAATGAGTCCAGGTAATATTTGCGAATGTGTCCATGTAATGTTGCGTATGAGTCCAAGTAATGTTTGCGAATGAGTCCAAGTGATTGAGTGATTGCCACCAGGGAAATTCATATTGAATCTAATTGCTCAACCGGTGATATGCAAACGATATTTTATTTTTGCCAACGTTTCGATTTTTTTACCTCAGAAATTTAGAGTATTTTATCTGTTGCTTACTAGCTTATTTTAGAACGCCCCCTTTACAGTATATAGTATTACCGATGACTTAACCTTTCCATTGTCCTGATGAAGAACGTCTGTATAGACATTGGAAACGTTGGCAAAAATAAAATATCGTAGGCACATCACCGGTTGAGCAATTAGATTCACTGTGCCTAAGTGATATTGCGAATGTGTCCAAGTGATATTGCGAATGTGTCCAGATGCTGCTGCGAATATTTCCAAAGTAACGTGATAATGCGAATGAGTGAAACCTTCCTACTTCCTTTACCTTAGTCATTCACCTTACCTTGCTCTGGTTTCACAAATTTGTTACAAGATTTGTAGATAGAGAATACTTGAATAAAGTTGTGATTACAAACAAGCTCATAAATAGAACCCTGATCTTTTTAGAGTGCATTGAAAGAGCTTCAAGAGGGTATCAGCATTGTGAAGGAGAAAATAACTGAGTTGAATGAAGGAGAAAGGAACAGATTAAATACTGTTTTAGATAACATCTCGAAGTGGATGGATGAGCATCCAGTAAGTGAAATTTTTTTCGTCGATCTGGGCAGATACAACTTGCTGCTCTTTATTATGCTGGCTCAGTTCTGTCAGTCATGGATTAACTTTACATTTCAGTTACTTTTAGCTCACCTTGTGTAGCTTTAAGCCATATAATTGGCCGCTAGTCGACTCATTTCGGCAGCTGCTTCTTGGTCCAGTCATAAAATTTGGTTCACACGTATTTTTGTTAAGCTTGAGTCACTAGTGTATTTCGAAGGGGCGCAATTCGTCTGTCAAAATAAACTTTCTGATTAAAGTTTTGTCAGAGTAAATTTTAACAAAAAAAAATAGAATTTGGTTTAAACTCATCGAATATTGATTCAAATTTTAGGTTTGGCCGGCGCGATAACCCAGCGGTTATTATGTTGGCATAACAAGTTTAGGGTCCGATTCCTCGCAAGTCCGGCCAGTAACTCCATGTCCACCACTCAACCCAGGGTGTAATAAATTGGAATGGTTCTGTCGAACCGGAAAGACACTAGCACTCTTTGTTTCTGAGAGAGCGCTGGTGTAGGGTCTTGCTCGGGGCGATCCACTCGATTGAGTGGCTAAATGAATATATCAGCGGTCAGAAGTTGTTTTGCCCGTCGCGCATTTGTGCATATATCATTGTAAAAATTCTAAAATAGCCTTTACTTTGGTCTACAATTTTCTATTGAGATATGTGGGAAATTAGAATATAATTAGCATGCCTATTAACGCATTAACTATTATTACTATTAACGCATCAGCACAATTTATGTTGTGTGCCGAATCTTACACAACTCTGTAAGGGATCAAGTTATCCCTCAGATTTGGTAGTTTTTTATAACCCCTTCCTGGAGTGGATCACCCTGTCCAAGGCCCTGTACTAGCAGCCACTCATAGACGGGCAAGGTTAGAATTGCTGGAAAGATATGATCTTTTTTTGTGTAAAGATATCCTGTAGCTTATACTGTAACAAAATAGACATTCAAAATCGCCGTTCTTTGGCTGTAATTTTATTTAGTAATATTGAACTAAAATATAAAATTGAATTGTTAGCCAATTATTGCTTACGCCGATTAGGTGCGGTTCATCAACAGCCAAAACTTGGCATATACATAATCTATTTGGGGAACATGAAAATAGTGCATTTGAACGGTAAAAATTTTGAAAATGAGATTTTGATTTCGAAGGGATTTTCACTCTAATACCGAATCCAGTGCTAAAAAGGGTATTGTAATGAAATTGCATAACATGATTCTATTCAATAAAAACTCGTGGCTCAGTGATGGCAACCTAATTTTCTTCCTAAGGCGTAACGAATAATATAAGGCATAACAAATTTTACACGAAACTAGGTAAAGTATTACTTGATAAACTGGTTTTACGTATTATATAAAGTTTTATCGGATATTTTCCCGATAAAAAGTGCATTTTCTCGGCAAACAGCCCAAAAAAAAAATTGCGCGACTTCGACGAGAAAATATTTTTACAAAAAATATTCGGCTCTCGTCTTTGTGTCTTCCCAAGATTTGGTATTTTTAGACGTCACTGCTCATATGTAGTATAAAGTTGGTAGGTGTGGTTAAATATGACCGACTGGGCATTACACCGGGTGCTTTGAGCGTCATTCTGTGTTCCAGGTATGTAAGTTTCAGAATGTATTGCGCCGCGTATGTGAAGTTCAGACGCTGTCGGACCTTAAAAGCAAACATTTTTGTATTATTTAATCTTTTGGTGATTGGTTAATAAAACTTTTTTTTCAATATTGTCGAGCCCCGTTGTAAATCAGATACACAGCTATTCCAGTCCATATCCAATTTGGACAGCGCGAACGTCTTTTTTTCTTGTTTCTAAACTGATATAGGTATTTAAAACGATTGGGAATAATTTTTTTTTCAATCTTGTATAAATTGAATTATATTCGAAATTCGATCCGAAAAAATATTTGCTTGCATCTCTAGTCCTAGGTTTTTTTAAATATAATTTCTCAATAGTCTTTGCTTTCGTTGTAAATAGCGCTGGGCAAAAATCTTTTGTTATTCGAATATAATTTGGATATTTTGTTGAATCGGATCGAATCATTAATTTCATATCAATACCGATATGCCATTTTTATTACTACAATTTATCAAAATCATACGATTTAATAATATTAGCATAAGCACTCTGAGTCTGCACTAGCATGTCTGAGAACAAAAAGTCTCATATTTTATTGACATAATACAATAGATTTCGGTCGAATTTGGCCAAAATCGATTGTATTTTGTCGTTAAAAATGAAAATTCTACTACGTGTCTACAATTTGCGCGTTGTAAAAGGGCTTTACAAGTGAACAGAAAATAGTAGATGGCTTTATCATTGCCCAGAGAGGTAATGTTACGTGAGAAATGGTTTCTGCTCATGATATAGTTCCAGGGCTCCCAAAGGGCCAAGGATATCTGCCAAATTAATGTTGATTAGTTGGTTCATTTCAGTCACTGCTTCAAATTTTCTTCAGAGAAAATTTGCATTGTGAAAAAAATGAAGTATTTTCAACAAATACACAAAGGTAAATATTTTTCAGAATGCATCGATAGAAGATTTGATCAAAGCGCGTGCCAATCTGAAAGAAACATACCATACTTGTCGCATAAAGTCAAAACTGACAAATTATATTGGTTTTGTGGGAGATAAGATTTCGGAGCTTGACGAGGGTGACAGGGAGTTGATGAAAAACGAATGCGAATGTGTTAAAGCATGGCTTGTTGGAAATGTTGTAAGTTTCTTTTTCCATTGTTGTTCATACGATGTGGGCGCTGTGGGCTAGCGGTGGTTAACGCATTGGAAACGCGGGTTCACAAAATCTGGTTTGAGCGTCTGCAAATACGGCATTACATTTTAAGTCCATCATTTAAGTCCAGCTTTTGTTAGTCAGTGATTGATCGCGCTGCCAAGGGAATTCATTCTTTAAATGGAAATGCATTTGTCTGGAAACGCTCGAATAATTATTATCTCCTTCAGTAAAAAGAGGTGAATTTGAAGCGATCAGGATTTTTGAAATCGCTTTTTGTTTTAAAAGCAACATAGATATAAAAAACGCGCCTTCTATCGGCGTAATCGCTGCACTATATTATGGCGGATATATTATGTACAAAGTGTTCACCGCTTACGTTTGTTTGTCTAACATTTTATGTGACTTGTTGCATAACCAGTGATAATTAATTTGTTTCTTCAAGTCTCTGTTCTCTCAACCACTCCTAGAGTAAGTTTATTTACACAAAAAAATGTTCTAGCCCTCTTGTCCCTATTACCACGTTCAAATTAACAAATCAGGATAGTTGTTACTAGAACTGGACAATTCGATTCGATGATTCGAATCGATTCGAAGCTCAATTTATTCGAATAAATCTTAAATTGTTCATAAGAACAATAACTTGATAAATGAATTAAATTTTTCATTTTTATCCAAAAAATGCAATCGATTTTTTTATATTTTATATTATAGTTTGTTGCTAAAATATGAAAATTGTTGCTCTTATAAGATTAAGATTTATAAGAAAAATTTCGCTACTTTCTCTTTTAAAGTCGATTACTATAAAAATTACTTAAAGTTACTTCCAAAAATTATTTTGAATAACTCTTATAGTATATTACTCTGAAATTTACTATAGAATAACTATAGAGATATTATACTGCGAAATCTTAAAGTTGTATACTATAAAATTACTATAAGATTTCTATTACCATAAAGCAATTTTAACGTCTTAATTTCATTACTATAAATTTACTATAAACTTAAAGTAATTTTATAGTAAATTTTTTATTAAGGTAGGCATGGAGTGTGAATTGAAAATACACCACATACTATAAATTTCTTAATTTTCACAATGGAGACAAGTTGCGATAATAAAATATGATATTTGTTCTATACATGGAATTAATGATTCGATTCGATTCGAATAAATTACTCGAATCAGGTTCGAATTCCAAATGATTCGGTTTTGCCCAGCCCTTAGTTGTTACACATATTTCAGTTTGTACGAAATATGTACGAAGTATTTTATTTTTACTGCAGGATGCCAAAGTAGATGATTACAGAGCAAAATATGTAGCTTTGAAGATGAAATATTTCGAACTGAACACGAAAGCAAATAAGGTATTTCATAAACTATACAACCATCTCACATCGTAAACTGTGCCAAATATGGGTAATCTTACTGTTCCTTTATAATAATAATTTCCAAAATTGAAAATAGTTCAGTACAGTGTTGATGAGAATCATGCAAATACGAACTGTTGGTGAACTGTTCCTTGTGCAGCGTTCCATCAGCAATAATGAAATGAACTTTATTTATGTTCACAAATGTCTAATGTTTACGAAATTGATCTTGCGTCTTGTCAATACATTCAGTTTCGAAACAATGAGGAACCGGATTGGCTGTGGATCACAGTGCCCGGAAAGGCTGTGGATCACAGTGCCCCCGCCCACAGTCATGCATTGCTTTTTGAAGTCATTTTTGTTCCTAGATATTGATCCTATTTGAGTTGAACAACTCTCAAAGATCGGTGAACTCAGTGCCTTTTTATGTCAGTGTATTTATGCTTCTCTTATCCCATCATAATTTCCACTTTGTCAAGTATGTGCCACAGATGGACCGCGTCTCATCGACGCGATCCATTAGTGACACATGCTTAACAAAAGATGCCTTCAACGAAAGTTTTTTTTTCCGATTGGGCTGCCTTTTCTAGGCAAAAAGCAAAAGGATATCATAAAAAGCACTAGAAAAGCCGTTCAGGAGTATTTCCACAGGTAAAGTTATTCCGTATGACCTTGGGGTACTAATATGGACATATTTTTTGCTTGAAAAGCAGATAGAAAGTATTCACTCAAAGTCACTATTGTTAGAAGCTCCTTATCGTCGTTTTCTACTTAGGGAGCCGTCTCTGGCCCTGTATATTGTTTTGCTCTTTGTATATCAGTGATCGTTCCTTCCAACCGCGTTGTTAAATTCAAAACACGATATTTAATCAGAAAAATAACCACAAAACGAGAACCTATAGTCGGTTACTTCTATCTTTTCATTCGAAGGTTTATTGAACATTCACCTAAACAGTTTTCGATTAAATGGGTGTAGAATAATTGCAAAAATAATTTTATACAACAGTTGAATAATTGATTACCCAAAACAAATTTATCCCTTACTTATTATGTAAACAGAATAGATGAGATACACAAGAACATGAAGTATGTTCATGTTTTTATCTGTTATTAAATTCGTTACAAACTTTTATAACCATTCTAAGACTCAACTTATGTTGCTAATCAACTCCATCAAGCAAGAGATTCAAAAATTGAATGCGGTCGACAAAAAGGAATTAAATGAACAAATTGAAGAAGCCAAGGCATTGCTGTGTTCCAAGGTAAATGTAATTATCAGATTTCTAACGGCAGAAACTCGAGGGGGTCACAACTATGCGTGGGCAATTTGATTCGGTAATTCGTATTGCTTCAAAACAAAGTTACTTCGAATCAATCAAGAATCGGCCATAGGAAAAAAAACTTGCTTGATGAAGTGGCATTTTTTTACGACACAATGCAATATATTTTGACAAAATTGAACCAAATTCTATTGCATTATGTCTTTCTTAAAAACTTTTTGTTCCCAGACAAGAAGTATCAATTAATAATAATTTGTCTTTAAGTCTCTTTAGTGGGTCTTTTCATGGTTGGTTGATAGCTTGTTGAAGGTTAGGATGTACTTCTGATTGTGCTGCAACATAAATCTTGAAGAATGCACATTATTGTCCCCATAAAGGGTAGCATAAAAGTTTTGGATATATGCATTCGTGTACGCCCGCATGCTCCGCGGTCTTGGATGACTTTTGCCGGGTATTTTAAATGACATTCAAAATTTCCTCGATACGCAGTCACAGAAAACACGAAAAGGAAAGTAAGTGAGAGCGTTCACGATTCCCTATTCCACAAACCCATTCTATGCCTGCACCAAACGAGGCTAATATCGTTCGCCGCCTTAACCACGTTTCTAACGAGCATAAACCGCGCTACGGAGATGAAATCAACTTAAAAATTGACTTCAGCTTACGACCAATTATTTGGGGCTTTTCGCAGTATTTTGACTGGATCATTTCTTTCGCTGCTTAGGACAGACTTCGCTCACTGTATTTTAACAAAGATAGTTCAGTCCTGTTTGGAATATTTTCCGCTTAAAGTACAACTGTTGTTACCGCGTCGATGCAGATAATTTGGCTATTATAGGCACTGCTTCTGGCCTTGCTTGGATGAATTTTGATAAAAGCACTGGAATATATTAAAAAATAGTCAAAAACGTTCGCTTGATTAATAATTTGTGCTTTGTTTTATATGCAGGAAGCCAAAGCAGCAGAATGTAAGGCAAAACGTGAAGTGTTGAAGAAAATGTATAACGAATTTTGCATGAAAGCAAATAAGGTCGTATGCTTTTACATTATAGTATAAAGACTCTTATAGTTAAAGATGACAAAATACACTTTTTTCCAAATTAGGTTAACTAAAACAAATTTAACACAGAAATAAATAACGTATTTTTCTGGTGACCTTGTTTCACTTTCAAAGCTAACTAGTACTTAGATTAAAAACTAGGTAAACTAGGAACAACGATTTTCAGATCTTATTTTTAAAAAATTGGCGTTGCAAGCTCTGAATTATGGTCGATCAATTTTAGCTCGGCTCATGCCCTTCAGTAATCTCAGCAAAATATTTTTGCGCGTTTTTGGCGCACAATTCTTGAACTTCTTTACCTTATTTTATTCGGAAGTAGCAAATGCAAAATCTCCAAAATTGATAAAATCCTGCATGACATATTTTGATTCAGTGAACTAGGTCATTTGGTTGCATTTAACGCATTTTTATTAGATTTCGAGAATGAAATCGAATACAATATGATTCACCCAGTTTTTTATTATACTAATTATCTAGTTTAAAATAGGGCAAATTTGCCCATGGCTTACCGAGTAAATTTACTAGATAAATTTTCAGAACGAAAACTAGGTGAAAGTTCAAGTAAGTAAATCAAATATCAATGAAACTAGGCAAAAGTATTTTGAAAATATACTCGCTGAACTGGGTAGGTAAACTCCATCTTTTTACCTACAATTGCGGTTCGGTTTTGTTAAGCTCTACACTGTAACAAAAGTATAGAAAATTTACTGGTCATTTGGGGTAATTGCATGTTTCCAAGCGAAATATTGACGAGATTTATGCCAATTATGGGGTGTTGATGGAAGGCACCGCGAAGGTGTGAAAAATCAATTTTGAAATTTTGTTCACTACCACCAAGTAATTAAATTACGTGATTTTGTTGCATTTCTTGTTACTGTGTAGAAATATAATACTAATTGGACAAAATTCTTTTTGAAATGTGAAGCCATATTTTTTCGGGTAGTTTTATATTAGAATTCTTCATTCAGAATATTGAAGGCGGGAATGAAAAAGGTTTGCAAAGTGATAAGACGAATCAACGGGCACAAGCCAACGGCAGCGAAAGATCTCCGACATTGGAGGTGGCCAACGAACCGACGAAAAGTGTTAGTTTACACTTTTATACTAACGAAAATACGCGCCGAAAGCGCTAAGAAATCCTGTGAAATTCTGTGAAACATAGCTTAATTTCAGCTGAATACATATTCTGATGATATAAATTGAGACGCATAAGGTAAAATTGCGATGGCAAAAAATGATGATATTTTGTGCTAGCCATTCGCCATGTTTAGTGGGTTTGTTCCCTCCAGACACAGCTTTCTTCCTCGCTTATAACACAAATATCAATTAATAAATTCAGTCTCTAAAGCATTCCTAATGAATGCATATAGGGAATGGTAGGAAAAGTTTTTTTCCAAACGGAAATGCAAATCTATGATTGAATACAATATTTGTTTAATTTTATCGACTCTACTGTAGGGGACATATCATAATGGAAAATTCTCCTGAAACCGCTTGTGTGCAATGAGATGTAGGTATGAGAAAAGAGGAATCCATAAACCTTACAAATGTTTTATTTTTTGTAGGTTATTGAGAATACTAAACAAGAATCCGAAAGAGCAGAAAATGAAAAATTGAAGAATAGTCATAAAACTGATCAACCGAAACAGGTAAACACTTTGAAATTGTCTCATAATTATAGTCCAAAACAGGCAATTTATTCCCTTACAATGTTAATGGTTGTATAACTTTTACCCCTTTATATAATCTCTTTGAAATCTGTCACAATTTTTTCCACGACAACGCAATCCAGCAATTACTCATGTATGGCAGTAGTGCGCTAGTTTATGATTTTCCAGTAACTTTAACCTTTACCATATTAACATCATATTATTCACATTAAGCGACCGCAAATAGTCCCCTCTTACAAATGGGAACCATGTGCACCGCAGAGAGTGCGTTGAACGTCGCTGCATTTTCTGAGAGAATGTAACCCTGATCAATATAAAACTAGCAGTATTACTTTTTCTTAATATTAACCATCTTACTATACTTAGTAACACGCTCATTCTGGGCTGCAATCATACCTTATAAAGGAGTATGAAACACAACTAGAATATATTTGTTTTTCTGTTTATCGAAATTTGCTCTAAGCTTGGCCTACCTAGAAATAAACCAACTAACGAATACTTAAATGTCAATGATCTAGTACAAAACTTAGTACCAGTAGCACTCAAAGCCATGATAAATGACTAAAAGGAAACATAGAAGTTATAGGAAGTTTGATCATTGTACAGGGCAGATACCACTCACTACACTTTACCATGATAGTTCAGTTTTGCTTGGGATGTTTTCCGCTTATAGTACAGTTTTTGGCATTCCATTTCGTAGTAGCTCTTTGCCATTCGAGCGGCCAATAGGCACGGCTGTTGTACTTGCTCAAATTAAACTTCTATTTAATGAACACATAATGCATACACAGACACAACAGAGATACGAGCCTATCGGTGTGGTAATGTACAATGAGTGCATCTGATTCATGCAATGATAAAACCATCTCTGAATGGTAATATCAGTATATGATTTTTGAATTAATTTTACACCATCTTCGTACATTTAGAATACAGAAAAGATTGCAAAGACAGAAAACAAAGAACTGGAGAGTGATCATAACAAAGATCAACAGGTACAAGATTCGAATAATTTTTCGAATCAAATCAATAATTATATGTAAACAACAAATATTCCATTTGGACTATTATATATCTTGTCTCCTTGCAAAAATGATGAAATTTATAGAGTATTCTCAGTTCACACTTAGAGCAACAATTTTCATATTTTGTCGACAAAATAACTGGAAATTCCTATTTTATATCTTATTTCATATATTTTTGTTCCTATAAATGATTCACGATTGATTCGAATAAATCATGCTTCCAATCGATTCGAATCATCGGACCGAATTGCCCAGCCCTAACTTAACAGCCCTGCTTCTGGCCCTGCTTAAAGCGAACTTTCATTTAATAAGCATATAATACATACAAATACATAACAGAGATACAAGGCCAGCGGTGAGCGGTGTTTAGTGCAAGCTCCCCGATGAGTTTAAAGCTAATTGATAATAAATAATTTGTCACTTCCTCCCCAGAGAAAAATGTATTCTTCCAGCACCAACAACTACAATCTTCCTCAACATAAGGTCCTGACTAAGCTGGTCTAATTTGGGGGCATTAGTCCGTAGTTTTGTACTGTCACCAAAATCAAATGAAAAAAAAAATTTTTGACAGCAATTTCATTTGGTAATATTGAAATGCAACAATAAAATGAGGCATTTTATATTTTTCGTTGGTATTCAGAATATTGTCACAGAATGTAAAGAAGCGATTGATAAGAAACCGGAAAGTGATAACAAGACAGATCAACAGGTACAATGATAAGGTTATGGAATCATCTTGGATATTCAGATTACTGGCAAGACTTTTGCCTTTTTGTTGTCGATGGTCGCGAGTAGGGCTAGGCAAATCGAATCATTTGGAATTCGAATCTGATTCGAATCATTTGAAATTAGAATCTGATTCGAGTATTTTTTTCCGAATCGGATCGAATTAATAATTCCACCCAAATAACAAATATCCCACTTTTACTATTACAAACTGTCTCCATCATGGTTATCAAGAAATTTATAGTTTGTAGTGTTTTTCCAATTCACACTACATTGTCTAAGAGCAACAATTTTTAATTTTAAAGACAAAATGCTATAGATTTTGGTCAAATTTGACCAAAATCAATTGCATTTTGTCGTTAAAAATGAAAAAGTTTAGTTTAATTTAGTAAGTTTTTGTTCATATCAAATATTCATGATTGATTGGAATAAATTGTGCTTCGAATCGATTCGAATCACCGAATCGAATTGCCCGGCCCTAATCGCGAGTTAGGATTGCACTTAAGACGCATTTGCACGTTTTAAATTTTGGTTCCTCGTAGTCTTTTGCACATCAGTTTTCATGTGTTGTTGTGTTTGAGCGCATTCTCATCGCCAAGGTCTCTATCGGTAGAATAGCATAGTCTTTATTTAATGTTTTTGCTGCATTAAAAACTTTATGAACTGGATTGTTTACTTGTTCATTCGATATTGATGCCTGCACATCGCAATACTGTAATTGCAAACATGACAAAAAACTTAAATAAATACTAACGTAGATTAAATTTTTTTTTGAAATTCAATCTTGAGCAAGGCGGAGAGCAAAGCCTAGAAGGCTACTTGCTAGCAGTTATCTTCTCAGCAGGCAGTATTAACTGCACAGTATTCTTTGCATTTAAAATGATACACCTTGCTGTCACATAAGCATTTGTCAAAAGGTTTTGTACAGGCGGAGTAGTTACAAATACAATAACGTTGCTGAACGACTCACGGTTACAACAAAGAAATATTTTGTAGTAGATCTTTCATTCATCAATAATTTTATTTATTTTTCAGAAAGCTGAAGCAGCGAAGGGAGAATCGGAGAGTGTTATAAAAAACGAGCAACAGGTGCTGCTGAGTAATATTTTAAATCATTTGAAAAATATGGAATCTGGTATATTTTTTTCAAAATCCTTTGCGACGATTCGAAATTCTATTCAAAAAGGCTTCTGAATAGAATTTTGAAACGTTTGCAAATTATTTCGTTTTGCTTTCTCTGTCTCTGCTTATCAGATCAGAACTATTAATAATCTACTTGGTGCAACCTTGTGCACTGTTGTGAAAACCCCAATGACTATTGATGAATATCGCCAACTTAACAAGTGTACCAGGTTAATCTCAGATATATTTTTGACAGACAGGAATGTCGATGTATGATTTCTGATTAATTTGATACAAACCTCGTGTTTTCAGAACACTGAGGCAAGACATGGAGAGACAAAGATTGAAAAGGCGGAAATTGCTCCTGAGGCGAATCAGCAGGTGCTCTATAATATTTTGACATCAGGTGTTGCATCGACGACACCTCTGACCATTTGTCATGCGTTTAAACGAATGCGACAATGCATTATTTGCTACTGTATCCTTGCATGTACTGCATACGGATCCGCAAACACGAAGACCCAGAGGGGAAGAATAAGTAGTTACTCCGCGTCCCCCAGACCAATGCATTATTTTCGTGCCTAATTAATTCGGATGTACTATTCCGAACAAACTCTAATCAACTCTCGTTTGAAATTCAAATCCCCCAAAAATGGGTCTATATCCAATGACGTCGGATAACTTAGCTTAATCTTTTGTCTTGCCTCTCTGTAATATTATTAGGGCTGGGAAATTCGATTCCACGATTTGAAGCACAATTTATTCGAATCAGTCGTGTATCGTTCACAACAGCACAAACTTGTTAAGTGAACTAGGATTTTCATTTTTAACGAAGTAATGCAATTGATTTTGGTCAAATTTGACCAAAATCGATTATATTTCTTTCGTTAAAATATGAAAATTGTTGCTCTTAGTGTGCATTGAAAATATACTACAAACTATAAATTTCTTTATTTTCGAAATGGAGACAAGTAGACAAGTTGTAAGAGTAAAAATGGGATATTTGTTATTTACAAAGAATTAGTGATTCGATCCGATTTAAAAAAATTATTCGAATCGGATTCGAATTCCAGGTGATTCGGTTTTTCCAAGCCCTAATTATTATTTACTATGGCTGTATTCGTACTTCAAGAAATATTGAACTCTAAATTATCTTAAACGTTTAATTGTATTTAATCAGCACCAATATCTGTTGGTATCATTTTATTTATGTTACTTTTGCGATTTGATATATTGTAGTTATAGTATTTAATCGTAAGATGTGAATTTAATGTATCCTTTGTTTGTTTATGACTGTTGATAATGTGTGTCGTATCAGGTTCATTCACAGGAAAAATGAGAAATACAATAATCAAAAACCTTCACCCCGATTCGGACTGGTAGCTGCAGGAGAGGTCGTGGTCCGCCATATGGTTAAGCTGTATTCTCGGCTTTCCTCTCCGACACGATAAAAGTCATATCCTATCCTATCCTACTACTGTTTCTACATGAACCTGGGATTATGGAATAAAAGTATTCATCCATTCATTCGGATGAAATAAAATATAATTCTTTTTAAATGATCTTTAATAATTGTCGCCATTTTAACTGCAGTTCTTCGGAATACTAGGGTGTATTTTCTTACTGGGAATACCCAAATGCAATCCCTAAGCAATTTGACATATCCTTTACGTTCTCAGGTTAGTGAAACAAATATTGGAGAAACAAAGATCAGAGAAGAGGATAGTGCTCGTGAGGCGAAGCATGAGGTGAGCGTGATTAAAAAATTTCGAAATTATTCCAAATAAAAAAATATTTTTTCCCGTAATCTTTGATGAATTCAATCGAGTGCAGGAATACTGAGCTGCATTTTTAATGTGAATGTCAATCTATAATTGATCAGTAATTTGACATTTGTTCATGTTTCCAGAATGCTGAGGCAGAACTGAACCCTGAGAAAGCGCCGAATGAAGAATTGGGAAATGTTTCAAAGGGGAAGAAACAGGTACACACATTCCGAATGGATTAAAATCTTATTTATTATAAAAAATAATATTTGGTAAATATAGTCATTTAACTGTGTTCAAGTGGCAGGAAATAGAAATACTAAAAAAAAATTCTAGTTACGCAAATCGATGATTTCTGGGTAATTTAAAATCTTTTTAAAAAAGATGAAATTCTTTTTTTAAATGATCATTAATATTTATCGCCAGATTTTCTTACTAGGAATTCCGGTATATTATCCCTGAACAATTTGACATATCCTTTACGTTTTCAGGTTAGTGAAACAAATCTTGGAGAAACGAAAATCGCAGAAGCAGATAGTGCTTGTGAAGCGAATCAGCAGTGCAATAAAAAATTTTGAAATTATTCCAAATTAATGATGAATATCGCCAGCTTAACTACTAAAGTGCCTGGGGATGCTAAGATTAAATTTTTAATGTGAATGCCAATCTATGATTGATGAGTAATTTGACATTTTTTCATGTTTTCAGAATGCTGAGGCAGACGTAAACCCTGGGAAAGCGCCAAATGTTTCAAAGGGAAAGAAACAGGTGAGCAATAACATTTAGAATGGAGTCAAATCTTATTTTTTAAATAAAATAATATATGGTAAATATAGTCATTTAACTGTGTTTAAGTGGTAGGAATACTAAAAAATTCTAGTAACGCAAATCGATAATTTCTAGGTAATTTGACCTGATTTTATGTTTTAAGACCACTCAAACAAAGCCTCCGGAGGCAAAGAACGGCGAACAGGATTGTGCTCCTGATCCGAATCAGGTATACTGGTATATGCAATATTTTAAAATTATTATAACTTAAGTAAAATCGGTAAAATAAAAATTAATAAATATCGCCAACGTAGCTAGCATACCAGGGAATAATATTTTTTTTTCTATTTTAAACAGTGATCGATATTTGCTTAGTAAGTTATCATAACCTCATGTTTTCAGAACGCTGAGGCAAATCACGGGGAACGAAAGAATGATGAACAGAACAGTGCTCGTGAGACGAACCAGCAGGTTCAGTATATCATTTTAATATCATCTTAAATGAGGTTAAATCTGATTAGTTATCTTTGATGAACATCAACAGCTAAGCTATAGTGGAAATGAATATGGTTCACATTAAAACAAACTTATTTTAAACTTTTTATATAATTAATTTGTTTTAAAGTGAAGCCCTAATATGGTTATTGAATAAATTATCATTTTCTTCTATGTTTTCAGAATACTGAGGAAAAATTGAAAGTCGAAATAGTGGCAAACAAAGAACTAGGGAGTACCATACAGACAGATCTGCAGGTGCACTATAATATTATGAAATCATCTTGGGTAAAAGAAAATTAGATTTCTAAAACGATTTTTGAAGAATATCGCCAGACAAATTGGTGTATTTTCATTAGCAAAGTACATTTTGCAAGAAGTGGCGAGAGTAATGCAATGAATCATGATTAGGGCTGGGCAAAATCGAATTATTTTAAAATCGAATCTGCTTCGGATAATTTTTTCGAATCGGATCGAATCGCTGGCTCCATAAAAATCTTAATTCTATTACTGTTATTGTCTCCTTTGTAATATTTAAGAATTTCACAGTTACAAATTACAAATATTATCTTAAACAGACTTAAAAGCGAGACATTTTTAATTACACTCCGGTACAAGAACGAAAATGTTTATTTTAACGACAAAATACATTTAATCGTTAAAATAAAAATTCCCACTTCATTTGGCGAGTTTTTGTTCCTATGCCCGATTCATGATTGATTCAAATAATCTGTGTTTCGAATCGATTCGAATCGTCAAATCGAATTGCCCAGTCCTAAGCATGGTGTAATTAATGTGATGAACCGAACAAAAACCATACCCCCTTCTTCCCCTCCCAAAAAGCACAATCCTAGTTTTGTCACCGACCCTTCATCATCTTTTTGCATTCAGAATATCGGAGCAAAACCTGAAGAAGAGAATAAAACAGACAGAGAGAATGATCCTAACACGGACCAAGAGGTACAATTAACCCAGTCAGAAAAATAATGGCCCAACATGCTTAGTTAATTATGGGCCGTTGATGAACCACGCATCAAAAGTCGCTATCCATCTGTGGCTCATACTCGACAAAACAAATGCAATGTTTTTCATACGAAAATTTTGAATATACATACTATTTTTTTTTTTTGAAATTCCTCATTATTAATGTGAGACAATTAATTATTGAGCAAAGCGCTCAAACAGTATTCTATTATAGGTAGGGCTGGGCAAAACCGAATCATTGGGAATTCGAATCTGATTCGAATTATTTTTTCGAATCGGATCGAATCAATAATTTAATGTAAATAACGAATATGTCATTTTACTATTACAACTTGTCCCCATTGAGAAAATCCACAAATTTGTTTTTTATTTCGTGTTTTCAGTCCACACCACATGTCTACGAGCAACCAATTTTCATATTTTAACGACAAAATATAATTCGATTTTGGTCTTATTTGACCACAATGGATTGCATTTGTCGTTAAAAATTAAAGATTTAAATGTCATTTTACTATTACAACTTGTCCCCATTGAGAAAATCAACAAATTTGTTTATTATTTCGTGTTTTCAGTCCACACCACATGTCTACGAGCAACCAATTTTCATATTTTAACGACAAAATATAATTCGATTTTGGTCTTATTTGACCACAATGGATTGCATTTGTCGTTAAAAATTAAAGATTTAGTTTATTTATCAAGTTTCTGTTCCTATGAACGATTCACGATTGATTCGAATAAATAGTGCTTCGAATCGATCCGAATCATCGAATCGAATTACCTAGCCCTAATTACAGGCAGATTGACCATTTTCCGTGGCGATGTCTTACCCACTGGGCTTCTTTATAGTTGTTTACACTGCAACAAAAGTTCAATAAATTTTCATGCCATGTGCAGTAATTGCATATTTCCAAAGTTAAAAAAACGGCATGTTGATGAGATTTATGCCAATTATGGGCTGTTGCTGGACCCCACTTTCGAGGTGCGTTTCATCAACACCGCATATCTGGCTAAAAAAGTCAATTTGAATTTTTTTCAATAGCGCCACAAAAAATTACTGTCAAAGACCAGTGATTTTGTTGCATATTTTGTTACAGTGGAGTTAGAGTTAAGAATAATTTTGTTTAGAGAAGAACTACATTTTGTGGTAGATCTTCTTTCGGCGATGCTTTCGCTTTCCTTGAGCGAATGTAATCTATTAAGAACAAAAGAACCTTCAGTGTTATTTTGATGGAACAAATCAAAATTTTTTCTGGTGTATAGTAGATGCATGTTTACGTTAGTTTAAATGTTCGCTTTGCAAAGTATAAGCCACAGATAGAACGCGGTTAACATTCCAAAACCTCGAGTTCCAGGTCCAAGTATCTAAAATGAATCTTTTTATACAAATGTTTAGTTTCGGGAATGACCAACCCATAAAAATCAGATTTTTGAAATAGACAAAGATATTTTAATGGTAAGCGTTGAAATATGGACGGGTTTCGGTTATATCGGTTTCAGACATTGCCCGTACATAAATAGAAGAAAGTCTTAAGAAGTCGTGAAAATTCAATTAAAATGCCTGATTGGAAGTCAAAACCACTGCTTAGTAGTTTTAGTCTTTGTTTTTTATTCTTTATAACCACCTTTCTGAGTGTATTACTCTGACCAAGGACACTTAAAGACGGGCGGGGTTACAAATACTGGAAAGATATGATCTTTTCCTGTTCGGCTTAGCCTACCAAAGTTATTACACCCTGGGTTGAGTGGTGGGCATGTATTAACGAGTCGGACTCGAACCCGAGGTCTTCAACCTGCGATGCTAACATATTTAACCACTAGAGCACTAATATCGTTATTAATCTTATATTGTGTTTATGTATTCAGGGCACGGAAGTGGAAACGGAGAAACCAAAGGAAGAGAAACCAAAGAGTGATTCTGGCACGGATCAACAGGTACAATGATATAGTCTGAAAATTGAATTCTCTCAGATCTGCACTGTATGTGAGGGGCTTAGAATTCTCTTAACGTATTTTTATTGCCCACTCGTTTGAGCAGATCCACCTGATAGGGTTGAAAACGTGATGTTGCGAATGTGTTCAAGTAGATACACTGTAACAAAAAATCTAACAAAATCACTGGTCTTTGACAGTAATTTTACTTGGCGGAATTGAAAAAAAATTTAAAAATTGACTTTTTTGGCCAAATATGGGAAGTCTTGGTGGAACGCACCGCAAAGGTGCGGTCCATCAACAGTCCATAATTGGCATAAATCTCATTAACGTGCAATTTTTTTCAAATTTAGAAATATGCAATTACTGCAAATGACCAGTAAATTTACTTTGCTTTTGTTACAGTGTATGAAAAACTAGGTAAATCATACATTCATCGTAAAAATGCTTTTGAAATATGGACAATTCGATGATTTCAAACTTAAAATCTATGAATAATGTCTTAAATGCGGCAAAACACTTTCACAAGCCTATTATAAAAATAAAATCTTTAAGAGACAGGCAGGTCAGTGGAGTCAGGTCAGTTATTTAGATCTATGACATATCCTAAATAAAAAGTGCAAGATATATTATTGTCCTTTTACCCGATGTGGACTACTCTCTTTTGAAGCAAATAAAAGGGTGGGGGTGGGAGGAGATGGTGTCCAATCAATAATAAACCAATAAACGCCTCGGGTGTTTGTTAAATTCTACCCTGATTTGCATGAGCCACCAACAGACCTCGTCACCGAAGCGCCCTCATCAATGTCCCATGCCCGATAGAACACGATTATGAATCGGTCAGAATTGAAGTAAATAATGAGCATCACTGGTAGGCTTTAGTTAATGATAAAATCGTTTGAAATTCGAATCTGATTCGAATAATTACTTCGAATTGGATCGAATCACTAATTCCATGTAAATAACAAATGTCCCCTTTTTAATATTACAACTTGACTCCATTAGGAAAATCAAGAAATTTATAGTGTTTAGTGGATATTTTCAATTAACATTCCACCAAGAGCTGCAATTTTTATATTTCAACGACAAAATATAATCGATTTTTGTCAAATTTGACCAAAATCGATTGCATTTTATCATTAAATATAAAAATTCTAGTATTTTTAATACGTTTTTGTTCTCATGAACAATCCACAATTGATTCGAATAAATTGTGCTTCGAATCGATTCGAATCACCGAATCATTACCTGAAGGGCGGGATGAGGAAATAGGATGAGTAAAGACAAAATAAAAATATGGTGAACAACAACATTTAAAGAAACTCTAAACAAATTGTGTTTCAAACTTGAAAAAAACCGCACATAAAAAAAGAAAGTATTAAAATCCAACCCATGTGTTTTGAATTGCATTCTCCGAAGCTTTCTGCGATGATAATTATAGAGACAGAGATTTGATGATTATGCCAGAGATAAAAATACAATGGCATCAGAGATGTCCAAGATGATTGACAGAAGAGGAAAACAGATGCTGATTTTTAGAAATAGATTTTTCCCACTTCCAACACTTTCCGATTCGAGGACTAAAATTTTCGTTTCAATGATTGTTTTATCATAGTATAGCATACAAACGATATTTTATGACAAAAATTTCCTGTTGCTCTTATTATGACGTCATAATCTGATCGCATTCTGGCCCTCCTTTCAAGGTTCTAAATGCTACTGCTGCTTGAGTGTGCATATACAGAGAGGCAATCCTTTACTGACGCATGAGCCACAGTCGGACTGAGACTTTTCTTAGGTTTTTCGAATTATTTGCTATGGCCTGTCCGCGAACCTACCAGTGGGCTTATACCCAATAATTGTTAGCCACGGACCTTTTTAGTGACTGTGTAACTGTTACATGTTACAGCCACCCGCGAAGTGCCTTGTTGAAGGGCAAGCTCGGGATAAAATAGTAAAGCTTCGAACCATTGGCTTCCGAACAATAAGATCGTTTTTAACCGAATGAGCCACCGAGCCGGACGAGGTTATCAGTAGATCGTGCTTAACGAAACGGCCACTGTTTTTTTTTTTTAAATCAGTAATTTTAAACAAATTTATTTCCCTTTCCTACCAGACTACTATGGACTCATTAGAAGGTTGGGAGGTGGTGAAGAAAGAGGAAGTAATCTCTAACGAAGTGAGTACGATATGACGACGTCAACTAACCTATACAACTGAGTAGAGCTGGGAAAAACCGAATCATATGAAATTCAAATCTGATTCTAAATCTAAATCTATGTAAATAACAAATATCCAATTTTTACTATTATAACTTGTCTCCATCGTGATAATGAGGTAATTCATAGGTTATAATGTGTTTTCAATTCACACTAAAAGTAACGATTCCCATATTCCGGAGACGAAATATAATCGAACTTGACCAAAATCGATTGCATTTCGTCGTTAAAAATGAAAATCCTAGTTTATTTAACAAGTTTTTGTTTTTATAAACGATATGAACTGATTGATTCGAATAATTTGTGCTTCGAATCGATTCAAATCCCGAATCGAAGTACCCAACCCTACAACTGAGGTGGCTAACATTGAATTTTAAGCCTTTTAGATTGCATAAAGAAGGGTATGGGCGCGGATTTTAGAATAGCAAAAAAGCGATTGATTCAAAAAGAAACAATGAAGCTCTGTGAAATGGGAACAATCATGTTTAAAAGCAAATTCAAAGCACCAGGTCGTGCTGAGCTGCTTCGAGTTTTGGAAATATATGATTATAGCAAATGAAAGGGCTCGGGTTTTAGAAAAGTCATAATGTATTTCCGGTACATTTTACAAGGAAGAAGTGGTTGGTGATTCTTAAATCGTCCAGGGCGGATACCACTCTCTTCGATGTATTAGAGCTCTTCAGTCTTTTTATATTGTTTTCCAGTTGTGCGTTGTTCTACATTTTCCAGTCGCTCTTTGAAGTATGAGTATGGCTGGGCAATTCGATTAAGTGATTCGAATCGATTTGAAGCACAAATTATTCGAATCAATCGAGAATCGTTCATAGGAACAAAAACTTGCTACATGTACTAGAATTCTCATTTTTAACGAGCGTCAAATTTGACCAAAATCAATTATATTTTATCGTTAAAACATGAAAATTGTTACTCTTAGACATGGGGTTTGAATTGAGAATACATTATAAACTATAAATTTCTTAATTTCTACAATGGAGACAAGATGTAACAGTAAATTGTTTTTAACATGAAATTTAGGATTTGATTCGATTCGAAAAAATTATTCGAATTATATTCATATTCCAAACGATTCGGTTTTGCCCAGCCACCCCTACGTGTAGGTAGGCGTGAGTTGGTTTTTTATGGACCAGGAATGAGAGAACTTTTGAAATCAGGGCCATTTTTTTTAATTTTTTTTTTATTTTATTTTTTCACTCTGAGCAAGGCCGGAAGCAGTGCCTAGAAGGAACCAACTAACGGCCACTTAATAGCAAAGAGCTACTAAAAGACGTAATATCAGCAACTACACTTTAAATGAAAAACATCTCAAACGGAACTGAACCGCCATGATAAAGTGCAGTGAGTGGTATCTTACCTGGATGTGATGACCAAAGCGAACAATGAACAGTGCCGACTGGTATGAAAAATTATCATGACGTAATTTTTTGCTTTTTTATCAAAATTTGGCGATATATTTTGGTTGCGGCGAGTTTTAAAATATATTTGAGGTGTCTTATCAGTTAATTGAAATCTGTGCTTAGATTTGACAAAGTTTTTTTGTATAGCCACTTTTTATAGCCACTTTTTTAGAGTGGATTACCCTGTCCAAGGCCCCGTAACAGCGGCCAGTTATAGACGGATAAGGTTACAATTGCTGGAAAGATATGATCTTTTCCTGTTCGGCTTAGATCAACTCAAGTTATCACACTCCGGGTTGAGTGGTGGATATGGATAAGCGAGCCGGACTCGCCAGGGCTCGAACGCGAGATCTTCAACATGCGATGGCAACATGTTTAACCACTAGGCAACGCGCCCACAAAAGCAAAACGTCTGTTTGCAAAGACACAGATTACCTTCAATAAAAAATAAAATATACTGTACTTTGCCATAGAGTGATTCATACAGAAGCCAGCAACAAGAAGCCTACAAAAGGCTTGAAGATTACGGGCGTACTGTTTTAGACGCATTGGAGAACCCAGAGCGCATTGCAAAACTCTCTGAACAAGAAAGATTAGATCTCCAAGAAAGTTCCAAGCAAATTTTACCATGGATTGAAGCATACAAGGTATGGTTTTTTATATTATTTTTCAATAATTAGGGGAGTTTTTGTGTAGAGAAGTTCTCAACTCACTTGAAACCTATGAGTACGGCTGGGCAATTCGATTCGATGATTCGAAGCACAAATTATTCAAAACAATCGTGCATAGGAAGAAAAACATGCTGAAAGAACAAGAATTTCCATTTTTAAGGACAAAATGCAATCGATTTCGGTCACGTTCGACCAAAATCGATTACATTTTGTCGTTAAAATATGAAAATTATTGCTTTTAGACATTAAATGTGAATTGAAAATACATTGCCTTCAAGTCTATTTATGCTAATATTAGAATTCCAAAACTATAAATATCTTGCTTTTCACAATGAAGACAAGTTGCAATAGAAAAAATGGATTATTCGCTATTTACATGGAATTTATGATTCGATCCGATTCGAGAAAATTTTTCGAATCAGATTCGAATTGCGAATGATTCGGTTTGCCACGCCCTAGCTATAATTTACATGTGTTGGGATGTGCACATTCGAGATGTTTTTCAAATAAAGTGCAATTGTGGGTACTACCTTTTAGTAGCTCTTTGTCGTAGAAGTGGACTTGAGTAGGTTCTTTTAAGACTTTGACGCTGGTTTTACAATGAGAAATTAACTTAATTGAAGCTCCGTAGTTGGAGATTTAATCAATCGAGAAGATAGTGTTTTCATATAATCGTAAGTTTCGTAGTTTGGTAGCGATGGCAATCTAGTTTGTTACTTAAAATAGGTGAAATAAAACGAGTTTGATACGAGTTCGAGGTTCCAAACTCCTATGAGTTTGAGGTCAAGTATTACTATGTAACATGGTTTCAATTTCAAAATTAGATAGTACCCAGTGAAAACTAGGTGGAGTTGGTAATCGTCATCATTCAAGGCATTTTCATTAGATTTGGGGGTTAAAATCGTCAATTATATTACAGTTTAGCCGAAACTATATATGAATTTTAAACCCGGACTTGATTGCTTGACATGCAAGCCTGGATTACCCCATTCATATCCGAGTGATTATTTCCTGCAGTACCAAAATCATATAGTTAGGGCTTGGCAATTTGTTTGGGTGATTCGAATTGATTCGAAGTACAGATTATTCGAATCAATCGTGAAACGATCATAGAAAAATAAACAATGCTAATAGAAGTGGAATTTTTCATTTTTAACGAAAAAATGCAATCAATTTTGGTCATATTTGACCAAAATCGAATGTATTTTGTCATTAAAATGAAAATTTGAATTTTGGACTGTAGTGTAACTGAAAATACATCGCTTCAAAGTCTGTTTAAGTTGTAAGCTGTTTAGGAACTTTGCGGGTAAAAATTACAAAAATCAACACAAACACTCAAAAGCTAAGTATGTTCAATTACCCTTCAGTCCAGGGCGAAAAATTTCATTTTAACGACAAAATACAATCAATTTTGGTCAAATTTGTCGTTAAAATTGAAAAAATACTATAGCGAGTTTTTGTTCCTATCACCGATTCACGATTGATTCGAATAATTTGTAATTCAAATCGAATTGCCCAGGCTTAGACACACAATCCTTGCCCATTTAAAAAGCAATAAAGTGTTAGATGGTTTATCATCGTCCAGGGCAGATACCACTCACGGAGCTCCACTATTGTGGTTCTGCTCTTCGTGAAATGCTGTTTATACATTTTATACAACAGCTCTTTATCGTATCAGTGGTTGTTGGTTCTTCAGAATGACCCATACTTTTGTTCCAGGATTCGACCATTGGAGAAATTAACAAGAAAATAGATGAAATGAAGACAACCTATGAACATGTGCTACAAAAACTTCGCGATGATAACGAGGTACATCAAGTTTTTATATCCTGATATTTGATTTTTTTAAAATCCATTCGTTTTCACAAATAAAATCGGTCTAAATTTTTGAAAATAATCACAAACTAACCTTCCTGCACAACCATTTTTAACCACAGTTTTGAATGTTACGGGAATGCAGAAAATTATAGACAAAGATTTAGCTGGCTATCTCTACTTGACCCCCTTGAAATTAAAAACTACTAACCGCCAAAAAATTGATACAAATTTTACTACAAATGCTTGTAAGCGGAAAATCCCATTATCTCGGGGCCGGACTACCATAAAACTGTTTTGTATAAAATCATTCTATGATTTTTAAAGCATATATTTATAACATTTATTTATATACTAATGCCTTGTTTTATTTCAGAAAAGGATAATTTTGTATAGCTACTCTTTTGGCTGGATCACCCTGAAAAAACCACTTAAAGACGAACAGGGCTAGAGTTGATGGAAAGATATAATCTTTCCGGTTCGGCTGAGTCTACCCAATTTATTACACTCTGGGTTGAGTGGTGGACAGGGATAAGTGAGCTGGATTCGCCGGGACTCGAACCAAAGATTTTCCACTTGAGATACCAACATGAAAACAGCTAGAAGCAGTGCTACCAAGTCTAGAAGTTTTTGCCATTCATACATTTTTCCTTTCCACGTTGTTAGTGGAGGCAACAGTAGCCCGTTTTTAAAAAATAAATAAGTAAACAAAATGATAGAATTACACCAATTTCAATAGAAACCCGGGGCTCTATATGCGTTTGAAAACAAGCATGGAAATGTACAGTTACGTTGTTCGCCCGATGATACTAGCAAAGCTCCCAATGAAAATATGAAGGAAACCAAACAAACCGATGGCGAGGTCCAAGAGGATCCACCGAAAGAACTGACGCATAAAGACAATATCGGGAGTCAGGTGAGGTCGTGGTCATTCAACGTGACAAAGTTTCCAACTCCTGATCATGCAGAAATTATTTTTTACTGATGAGTAAATAAATTGCCCTACTAAGAGTCAGTGGCTAATTTTGGTACTTGTACATATGTTAGAGAGAGCAATAACAATTTTTGGTTGCGAAAACCCAATTCAGGGGGGTAGATTAAAATCTGCAAATATAATTTGGAAAAAATTTTGGAGTAAAATCCCAACTTTTGGTAATATATGTCTCTTTGTTTCCCCCACTTCGATGTGTCTTTACGAATTGTTAATCCTTGAGGGAGTATAAAAAATGGGGCATCCAAATTTTATCAAATAAAATTTGCGCGCGAAGGTGCGCCAAATTTATGGCGCAAATTTATGAGCAAAAATGTTAGAGACTGTGATTTTTTGCGTTCTTGGTAGAAAATTTACCTTTTTATGAGCAAGAAAACCGAAAACTATGATTGCGCATAAAGGCAAGGGTAAATTTTTCATATTTCCAAGTAATTTTCATGCCCCGTAGCATTAGTCAGGAAATAATATTTATTAAAACAGTGGTTGACCAACAAACAATAATAAAAATTTTCTCTGTGACAGGATGCACAGAATCCTGAGAAACCGTAGCTCTGAAATTGATTTAACAAGAAAAGAGATTTTAATGCCCGTAGCATTAATCAGAAAAATAAATTTTCATAGAACAGTATTTGAAGAACATAACACCAATAAAAATCATTTTCTCTGTGACAGGATGCACAGAATCAGAATCCTGAGAAACCCAAAATTTTTATTTTAACAACAAAATACAATCGATTTTGGCCAAATTTAACCAAAATCCATTGCATTTTGTCGTTAAAATGAAAATTCCACTTCATTTGTCTAATTTTTGTTCCTCTGGCCGATTCACGATTGATTCAAATAATCTGTGCTTCGAACACAACAACAATAAAAATCATTTTGTCTGAGACAGGACGCATTGATTTTACAATGGCCCTGGTATTAACCAGAAAATAAATTCTAATAGCACATTAGTCGAAACTCACGACAGCAATAAAATTCATTTTGTCTCTCACAGAATGTGCAGAATCAGAAATCTAAGACAACGACAGCTGTTGCAAAATATTCTTCGAGTGATCAAGTTGGTATGTCAAGCTATGAGACGAAAGGAAAATCAAAGAAGGTATGAAATTATTGATTTAATTTTATTACGACTGTTTATTTATTTATAATATTTGTTTCTATCCTTTGAAAATTAAGATTATTTAGTCTTCGTTTCAACACCTTTGTAGCTCTTTGGCACGGCAATGATTTTAAGAAACTTATCAAAAATCTCGTTACTGACCGAAAAGGCGGCAGGATTGGAAACAAAGGAGTGGTAGATCATTTAACATCGCCCAGGGCAGATACTACTCACTGCACTTTTTCATGGTGGTTTGTTTCTGCATGGGATGTTTGACATTTGAGTGACCGTTAGTTAATCGCTTTTAGGCGCTGCTTTTGACCTTGCTTTGAGCGGAACTTTTATATTTGAAAAAATGCGTGCACCGGAGTTTGCTTGGTTTAATAATTTTAGCATCACAGGTTCAAGACCTCGGGTTTGAGTCCCAGTGAGCCCGGCGAGCTTGTGTAGGAAAAAAATAAAAACTTTTTAAAATATTTTAACAGAGTGGCAAATCAATGACGAGATCTGAATTATGGACAGATTTGTCAACCTACGTGAAAATGATTGAAGGAAAATTGAAATTGGATTACTATACGAAAACGCTTGATAGGAAGACTATAAATCAAATAACGAATGCATGTTCCGAAACCAGATCTTGGTTGGGAAAGAATAAGGTAAAATGGCGGGATGTTCTCACAAAGAGGTGTATTGTATTTAGATAAGTTCAGGCTACATGAACAGTCGCAGAAATGGGAGTGCAATAGCGAATTCACAAATTTCCGACGGAGGAGAATAATTTTGTTGTCAAAATTATTTATGAAGTCATAATGTACGCCGAAGGGGAATAGTTATCGAAAAAAAAAAGTTTAACGAACACCTTCACTGCTGAATAAATAAAAATCACGTTGAAAGTTCTAATTTGTTTAGTGAATAAAGTTAAAATTTAAAAAGGTAAAAACTTCCAAATTTTCAAAAGATTCTTTATAAATTCTTTCGAAAAAACGCGATCAAACTGTGACGCTGACTTAACAAAGCATGATATCAGAATTGGGTATATACGCGTTCAAGTTGATTCGGATATTTATTATTAGTTTCTATTGGTATATCAGATTCTGATAATAACACGGCCCAGTTTATTTTCCCTTTACTAATAAGTAAAGTTTTTTTGCGATTTGAAGATAACATCGCAATACGTAAACGCGCTCAATTTTTTCGCTCTAAGAAAGGCCGAAAGCTGTGACTAAAGGGAACCAATAAACGGTCACTCAAACGTCAAAAACTACTACGAGGTGTAGTGCCAGAAACTGCACTCCAAGCGGGAAACATTCCATATTGATCTCCACCATTCTATAGTTTTTTCATTATTATTAAAATTCGCTAAAAGCCAGGCTGCAGGAGACCAAGCATACTTGAAAATTCTCCTGAAGCCACTAAAGTACAAAGAACTACACGAAATGCAGGAATAGGTATTAAGGAACCCCATCCCCGATAGATGTTTATTGACGCAATTTTTAAAGCCATGCAAAGCAACACAATCAGGGAAGCAGCAGCATTGCCCCAAATGTGACAGCAATACTTCTGGGTGGTATCTGCCCAGGGCAATGATAAGATCATCTACCACTTCTTTTTTCTTGTTACTAGATCTAGGAAGTGGGAGATGATTGTACCACCGTCCAGGGCAGACACCACTCACCGCACTTTACCATGGCGGTTCAGTTTGGGAGGTTTGAAATGTTGTCCGTCTAGATTGCAGTTACTGGTACTGCATCTTTTAGTAGCTCTTTGCTATTGAGTGGCCGTTGGTTGGTTCCATTTGGGAGCTGATCCCGGCCTTGCTTAGAGTGAATTTCAATAAAAAAATTAAATAATTTAGTATTGGGTTCGACTAGAATATTCGATTGAAAAATTTTTTCATTAACACTTATCATATTTCAATTTCAGCAAGCAAAGTCAAAACAGATTAAGGAAGAGAAAAAGAAACTGAAAAAAAAATGTGT
The DNA here is from genome assembly GCA_963675895.2 of Styela plicata. Classification (NCBI taxonomy): domain Eukaryota; kingdom Metazoa; phylum Chordata; class Ascidiacea; order Stolidobranchia; family Styelidae; genus Styela; species Styela plicata. Next base: position 22,446,961 of record OZ023141.1, on the reverse strand, counting down.
TTTTTTAGAAGAACCGGTTGAAGAAGAGACAAGACTTTAATTCGAGAATATGACTCTATAATACGCTTAATATTGCCTTTAAAATATCAATTCAATTACATATATTCGCCATCTGTACAAATATCATTCGGGGATGGAGGGAGGGGAATAAAGTCTACTATCAAAGAGCAAAGAGTCAAGGGCGTGCGCAAATTGTCGGCTTATCAGCTGGATGCTCACATTTAAGATGAGAACCCAAAGCGACCTGTAAGTTTTAATGATATCATTTAAAATCAATAATGCTTTCGAAAACCGCCAAGATATCTTAGAGAGAAAACCTTTTTCATTTCAAATTGAAAAATTTGACCCTCTGCACCCCTGTCAGCCCCCACCATTAGGGCAAACCCAAATTATTTGAAATTCGAACCTGATTCGAATGAGTTTTTCGAATCGGATCGAATCATAAATTCTATGTGAATAGTAATTTACTGTTACAACTTGTCTCATTTGTGGAAATCAAGGAAATTTATAGTTTATAGTTTATTTTCAATCCACACTTCATGTCCAAGAGCAACAATTTTCATATCGTAACGATAAGATATAATCAATTTTGGTCAAACTTGACCGAAATCGATTTCATTTTGTAGGTAAAAATGAAAATTCCGATTAATTTGGCAAGTTTTTATTCCTATGAATTATTCACGATTCGAATCACCGAATCGAATTGCCCACCCCTACCCACCATTCGATAGTAGTATTGTGTAGCTTGTATATCTCTCTACAATGCTTAGGCAATAAGAGAAACTCATTTAAAATTATTTTGTTGTATATATATATATATATATTTTTTCATTGTTAAATGTCCAATAATTTGCATGTTTAAGTATAGAGTTTATTTAATTAGATGTTGGGACTTGATTCAAGTTTGAAAAAATGTATATAAAACAATATAAATAAAGCTAAATAGGTACGGGCTTTAGAACAATGCTAACGTTTTCCTGCGTGTTCTAATAGGCGACTAAAAGGAAATAAAGAAGTGGTAGATGGTTTTACAATTGCCCGGGGCTGATATCACTTAATGCACTTCACCGTGGCGACCGAGTTTCATTTCAAAAGTTTTCCGCTCAAAGTGCAGTTGCTGGTACTACATCGTATAGTACCTCTTTGTCATGAAATCGGAATTCATGTCGGGTTAGGTTATTTATCGCGATGTCCCAAGAAAAGCGTACAATTTTGTAATTTTACTGAACTTTTCTTGCAGTATGCGCTGTGTTTGCGGGCTTCAGAATGATACTAACGTATTATCTGCGTACTTCGCGGGGGCGATAGCCTAGTGCTTAAACATATTGACATTGCAGGTTGAAGATCTCGGGTTCGAGTCTTGGCAAGTCCGGCTCGCTTATCCATGTCCACCACTCAACCCAAGGTCGATCCACTCTAAGAAGTGGCTGTAAAAAATACATTAAAAGGCGACGGAAAGGGAAACAAAGAAGTGGCAGATACCACTTACTGTACTTTACCACGGGGGTTCAGTTCCGTTTGGGATGTTTTACACTTATAGTGCAGCTTTTGTAATAGTAGCTTGTAGTAGCTCTTTGTTATTGGGTGACCGTTAGTTGGTTCTTTTTAAGCAACACTACACTGCTACACTACACTTAAGCAACACTACACTGCTTAGAGTGAATTTCGATAAACACAATACGATATACATGCACAGGCGACAATATTTCGAAGTGAAAAAAAAGAAAAGGAGCACAGAGCGAAATTAATTTCAAGAAGTAGAAACAAATGCGCGAGCGATGAACTCGAAATGCAAGATTTTTTAAATTTACGTAATTTCAAACGTTTGACTGAAACAGCGGGATTTTAATGAGATCGTGACCAGCTAATAGGCGGTTAAGTTGCCAAAGCTCAACGATTAAAATGTTCAGTTTGTTTTGGTTTTGAAAAACGATCTTTGTACAAATTTTAATTCGACTTTAATTAAGTATTTTTAAACACTTCGAGTTTCATACTGTATAAATATTGCTGACTGCTTTAACGCTGGCTACACAATATCAAAAAATACAACAAAATCACTGGTCTTTGACGGTAATTTTACTTGGCGGTATTGAAAAAATTCAAAATTGACTTTTTTGGCAAAATGTGGGGTGTTGATGGATTGCACTGCGATCATAATGCATATTGAACGTTTTTTTAATTTTGAAAATATGCAATTACTGCGAATGACCGGTAAATTTACTGTACTTTTGTTACAGTGTATTAATGAGGGTAAATCTAAAGAAAAAAAAACTTCAATTTGAAATTTCATCAAAAATAAATGTATCTGCAGCGATACCCTGAATGTGGGACACAATTGAAGCATTTTGTTTCAGATTCCGCCCAAGAAATATCACACTATACACAAAACTAAAGCGTGGACACCAAACATAAAAATTTCTTTACACAAAACAGCGTTATTCTTACCCACTTATTCGAACATTTCATAAATATGCGTTGTCACATTTAAGCGTGCATAAGCGTCGCCAAATATAAAAATATTATTTACGCGTAACCGGTCCTTTTCAACCTTATTAACGGACATTTGCTTAATATGCAGTATCACATTTGCGTAAATACTGTTGTTTCCAAATGAAGTCAAGTCATCAAAAGCATCTCCAATTCTTTAAGATAGCCAAAAAATGCTGACTCAGCATCATTTAATTTGAAATTTTTTTCACACTATCAATGGTGCCGGTTCCCGTCTTGATATTTAAAATAAATATGTTATTCCAGCTACAGACAAGCGCATTTACTAAACCTACACTCGCGTATTAGATGAATGTTTGTTTGGTAAACCCACCATCGGCACATTTAGCTAAATCTCTACTCGCACTTTTGCATATTTAGTTGCTCAATTTCATTAAATACGCTCATTTTACTACGTTTGTTGAATACTGAATCGTTTGAAATTCAAACCTGAATCTGATCGAATAATTTTTTTTTTTTTTTTTTTTTTTTGAATCGGGTCGAATCGGAATTCCGTCTAAATAACGAATGTCCAGTTTTTACCAATAATATTTGATGAAGTATAAATATACTAAAATCTATAAATTGTATTTTCTGCAAAAATTTGGAAATTCTCTCACTGCAACAAAAGTACAGTAAATTTAATTGCATATTTCCAAAGTTAAAAAACGCCGTGTTGATGAGATTTATACCAATTATGCGCTGTTGATGAACCGCACCTCCGCGCTGCGTTCCATCAACTTCCTATATTTGGCCAAAAAAGTCAATTTTTGAATTTTTGTTCAATCCTCCAAGTAAAATTACTGTCAAAAAACAGTGATTTTGTTGTATTTTTTGTTACAGTTTAGGTAATATGGTCTTTGTTAGAGTAAAACTACAACAAAAAGAGAAACAATGGAAGGAAATTAACTATAAGAGGGTCCCAAAAGTGGCTTTCAAACTTTTCATACGTGTCTAGACATTTTGAAAGTTAGATTTTTATCAAAATATCACCAAAGCTATCACAGTTGTCGAAACCTTTTGGGACATAACGCCTACTTGTAATCTGTTTAACATTTAGTAGATTTTAAACAGATTACAGCCTCGCATAATTATTGAGCTTGTATATAATCAAAATAGGAAGTATTTTTAGTTCGGTCCAGTTTCAAGTGTCTTGAATGAATCAGCGAAAAATCGAGTTTAAATCGTGACTAAGCAAAATGATGCGAAAATGACATCGTGCGTTCTAGACATGACGGCATGACTGCACCAATAGAATTCGAATTTGATTCGGGGATAATCTTTTTCAAATCGCATCGAATCAACAATTTCCCATATCAAGCTATTGCACCGTATTTATCGCTTCAACCGCATTATCAGACTTAAAAAACTATATACCTACACTGCAATATAAAAGGCAACAAAACCACTGGTCTTCGACAGTAATTTAACTTGGAGGTATTGCAAAAAATTTAAAATTGACTTTTTGGCTAAATATTGGGTATCGCACCTTCTCGGTGCGTTCCATCAACAGCCCATAATTGGCATAAATCTCATCAAAATGGCGTTTTTTAACTTTGAAAATACACAATTACCTGCAAATGACCAGTAAATTTACAGTACTTTAGTTACAGTGTACAAAGCAATGCACCACCAATACACGCTTTATCTTTCAGGGCAAAAATTGATGTTTCCAACATTTTTTCGTGATAATACGATAACTATTATTTTTATGGGTTTTTGTCCCTTTGGACTAATTTGGACGATTCACGACTGATTCATGCTTCGAATGTATTTTTGTATTTTTTCAACCGGTGACGTATTTAAAATATTACGTCACTCCCCGCCAGAAATTTGCTTTTGTCAATTTTAAGTCACATACGGACCGCGCCTCGGCCAACCGAATCATTTAGAATTCGAATGTGATTCGCATATTTTTTCGAATAGGATCGAATCACTAATTCCAAACAAATAACAAATACAATTTGAGTTCAATAAAAATCCAGAAACTTTTATTTATGCATTACAAAAGATTATAATGAAAGCAATGTATTTTCAGTTTGCATGATTTACCGAAAAAATACAATCGATTTTTGTCAAATTTGACCAAAATCGATTGCATTTTGTCGTTAAAAAATCTCCCTTCAACGATGATCAATTGTTTTGATAAACAATTCGGAACTGATTCGAATAATTTCTGTTTCAACTCAATCCGAATCACCGAATTTATTTTTCCTCGAGGCCTCGATCCAACCGTGACTTCTATTTAACGAATTATATTCTGAGCGGGCTTAGGCTGGTAACGGCAACCACGTAAAGTATAACGGATTTATCATAAAAATGATTTATACTTATTATGGGCTGTTGGTGGACCGCACCCCCTCAGAGTAAAATTACTGTTAAAAACAGTGATTTTACTGTATTTTATTACAGTGTTGGAAACTATTTTAAAAATAAACTCCGTAAAACAAGTAGACAAGATAAACTCGATACCAATACTTAGAATCGCCGACACTTGCTCAGATCATATCTTGAGGGAAATTCCGAGTTTCATTTTAAATTGATGTCATTAAAAAACGTGAAATTAAAAATCTACGTTCCACCTAAATATTTTGAAAATGGTAAACATTGCATTTGTTTTTCTTGTCAAACTTACCCAAGCGCATAATTGATCCCAATAACACCTCCCCAAGTATGATACATATATAAATTGTGCTACTCATATCGGGTCCATCAGCGGCCCATGCCTGATTTAATATATTCAGCAACAATAAAGGTTTCTATGAACAACGTTTCTGCTCGGTAATATATAGTTAGATGTCCAGGGAAAATATTCAAACATTTTGAAATTACGTAAACTTGAACTAAAACCACGCAGACTACAATTAAAACATTTTTGAATTTCAATTAAACGCGTTATTTAGACAAACATTATTATGGTCGCTGTTTTATTATGGTCTCTGTTTTTCTCAATTTTTTTTTATTTTTTATATATATGGAAGTTCGCTCGGTGCAAATCCAAAGTAGTGCCCAAAAGAACTGACTGTTGACCATTTGGTTGACAAGGACCTACCACAACTACCTACTGCAGATAAAGTGCCAGCAACTCAAAACTATCATTCGAACTCGTTATATAATTCGACTCGAATTCATGATTATTCGGTTCTGCCCAGCCCCATTTGAAAGCTTCGATAAAAATCTTAATGTTTAATATAATTAGTAGTTGAAGAAAACTATTTAAACATTTAAAGACTATCTGTACTTAGAAAATTAAAAATCTATGACTGCATTTTATTGTTCTGATCAAATGAGGATAATATACTGCAGGCAAGTTAGACTGAAATATTTTTTTTTGGGGGGGGGGAGGGGTGACCACGATGAAACTTCTTATTACGCCCCCCAGTGTCGCGGTACACACATTACTCCTCCTACTGATACCATTGTACATCGACAGCCTCTACAAGGTGACTTTCGAGTCGACGAATGACGTGGTTGTGATATGGTCGTATTACCTTATTTTAAGTACGTTTCTGTATTACTTTACGGCCCTAGTGAGTTTTAAGTTAATAAAAAGCTAGTAGACATTCACAAACTTTTTTCCTCAGAAGGCATTATTTTATATCAAGCATCAGTAGAGACGTTTCTGTTCGTACACTGCAGCAAAAATGCAGTAAAATCAATGCTCTTTGGCAGTAATTTTACCCGGTGATATTGGAATAAAACTACAAAATCATTTCTTGGCCCATACTTGGTATTCATCTAATCAACATGGCGGTTTTGAATTTTGTAAATATGCAATTACTGGAAATGAACAGTGGATTTACTGCCCATTTGTCACAGTATCTTAATTGGTAGTTATTCTTTAAACATTTTAAAGTTATGAAAACTCGAATATAAGAGATACGTAGTATTAAAAACGCAGTAAATTCGCTGGTCTTTGACAGTAATTATACTTATTGGTGATAAAAAATTTCTGCCAGAAATAAAAAATAGGCTCTTCTGGCCAATTATGGCGAATCGCCATCAATACCCCTTTATAGACATGTATCTCATCAACAAGACGGATTTGAATTTTTAAAATGAAAAGCAAGATAAATCTTGACACCAGATAGAATCGTAAACGCTGTTAATTGCATACTGTGAAACAAATTCATTTCGTTAATTGTTCACCAAAATTACTTTTTTAAAACATTTTGAAATTATCTGAACTCAGGAGGTTAAAGTTACACGGACAGCAAATTAAAATCTTCCAATTCAAATTAAAAAAATTTGTCTTTGGCAAAACATATTATTATTTATAATTTATTTTTAATATTATTTAACATATTATGAGTCGCTGATGGATCGCGCCCCCAAGGCGATCAGTGACTTATACCTTATAAAATAATCTTGTTGATGAGAAATATTTAAATGATTTTGCAACAATTCGTCATACTTTTTCTAATCTTTGGGGATTTTCCAAATTACTACAATGCCACGTTTTATGTTGAGATAATTCACCCAAATAGATTTCGAGTTTAAGGTATTATTAGATCGCTTGAAATTATAGTATAACGTATGACTGAAAAAAAACACAAGTATTGTATTTGTCAGAAAATATTCGTGTAAATATATTTACATGAGGAAAGCTTCAATTGCCGATATCCTATATTTTTGTCAGATTCGAACCGATTCCAATATGTGTGATTTAACAATATTTTTATCATTTTGGGCAAAAACTTATATCGGATATGTTCAATTTTTAGGAAAATATTCGTTATTGTATTATGGGGGGTTAGGCCGACCATATTTTATTAAGTATGAGTCGTTGATGGATCGATTCCCCAAGGCGATCGATCAGTGAATTAAACCTAATGAAATAATCCTCTTCGGGAGAAAGATTTAAATGATTTCTCAACAATTTCGCAAGTCATACTTTATCTATCTTTATCTTTATTTTTTATTATTTTCTATCTTTGGGGGATTTTCCAAATTATTACAATACCACGTTTTATGTGAATATAATTCACGAGATTAGATTTCGAGTTTCAGGTATTATCACAACAACAACAACCATATTTGTAAATTACGTTGACTGGAAATTAAATATTTTTGTGTTGGTTGAATATTCCGTAAATGAAAAACAAAAATGAAAAAAAAAATTATACCCTCTAACTTGTATGCGCTGTTTGTTTCAAGCATAAAACGATTTACAAATCGTGACGTGGATAGGTCATCAAGTTCATAACATTTAACCTGTTTTTGACAATCATTGAAAACATACCATTAGGGCTGAGCAAAACCGAATCACTTGAAATTCGAATCACATTAGAATTTTTTTTTTTTTGAATCGGTTCGAAGCACTAATTCTTTGTAAATAACAAATATCCCATTTTTACTATTATAAATTATCTCCGTTGTGAAAATGAAGAAATTTATAGTTCGTAGTGTATTTTCAATTCACACTAAGAGCAACAATTTTCCTATTTTAAAGACAAAATATAATCGATTTTGGTCAAACTTGACCAAAATCGATTGCATTTTGTCGTTAAAAATGAAAATTCCAGTTCATTTAACAAGTTTAGTTCTATTAACGATTCAAAATGCGAACAAAATTGTGCTTCGAATCGATTCGAACCACCGAATCGAATTGCCCAGTCCTAATTAGAAGAATGCTAAAACTTATTTTTGACGCAGCATAATTCGACATGGATTTTGAGCAGAATTTCGTGTTTGAGGGTTTTCTCATTATGTTAAAGAAAGGCTACACGAAATACAAATGAAAATTCCTCACATTTGAAGAATTGTGTTTTTGGCGGACATATTTTATTAAGTACGGGCTTTAGAATAGTCCTAATGTATTTCCTGCGTGTCGTAAGAGGCGTCTATAAGGAAGCAAAGAAGTGGTAAATGATTTTATCATAGCCCAGGGCAGATACCACTCAATGCACTTTACCAAGATGGTTCAGTTCTGTTTGGGATGTTTTCCGTTCAGAGTGCATTTGCTGGTACTACATCTTTTAGTAGCTCTTTGCTATTGATTGGCCGTTCGTTAGTTCCCTGTGTTAGCTGCTTCCGGCCTTGCTTAGAGTTAATTTTAATAAAAAAAAAATAAAAAAAATGAGTCGCTGATCGATCTAACAGCGATCTTTCGCGGAAAAATTTAAATGATTTCGTAACATTTCTGCAAGTCATACTTTTTTCTGTTTGTCAACAATTCGGGATTTCCAGGAAAGTTATAATACAACGTTTTATGTGAATTTAATTGAAGGGAATAAGTTTTCAAGTTTCACTCAGTCATTATTATTATGACGACACCTGGTTTAGTGAGATAACCTTACAGAGACTAAAAAACAATCAATATTTTAGATTTTACAAATATGTGAAAAACATATTCCAGGAGAAAGATAAATATCATTTATAAACTTCCAACTGTCCAACTGTAGGCGAAATTATTTTTACACTTTTTTATTCTTTATAAAACGAAACCATTTTTTCAATTTTTCCAAAGTTACTAAATGGTAAAGGAAAAAAAATTGTAATTTATATACCTAATGCCTATGGCAATTTATCACGACTCTTTATCAGGTATGCCAGTTTCAGAAACGAGAATCGATTCGAATGTAGGTTCGATTCGGATAATTCGATTACTAATTTCAATTCTAATGAAAGGTGTGATTCAATAATGATTTGGTCATTCGTAGCAAAAAATTTTCTCGGATATTTTCAAATTGAATAAAATAAGGACAAAGATATGTTACTGAACTAGGGCTGGGCAAAACCGAATCATTTGGAATTCGAATTTAATTCGAATAATTTTTTCGAATTAGAATTCGCTGTTTATAACAAGTATCCCAGTTTTACTATTACAATTTGTCTTTATTGTAAAAATCAAAAAATTTATAATATATAATGTATTTTCAATGTTAACATATTTCGTCGTTAAAATTGAAAATTCCTGTCCAATCATAAGCATTTGTAAGCATTTGTTCCTATGAAAGATTCACGATTGATTCGAATATATTGTACTTCGAATCGGTTAGAATCACCGAATCGAATTGTCCAGTACTATACAGAACTACGCCATTTATTAGGAGCTATACGAACAACAAATTAAAATTTTAATTTGAATTTAAATTAAATTTATGTTCTTGGCTGGAGATATTTAATTAAGTATAAGTCACTGATGGATCGCTCCGCCAAGGCGCGTTTAATCGAGGATTACTGATAAAGATCTCACTGATTTCGCAACATTTCTCATACTTTTTCTATTTGTCGGCAATCGGGGATTTTCCAAAATATTTTAATAGCACGTTTTATGTGAATATAATTGTCATATAGTTTGCCAGTTTCGAGTTACTATTATAGCAACACCCGGATTTATAATACAAAGTTTCACGGGCAGAAAATCAAATCTTTTTATGTTTGTTAAATAATTTTGTACATAAAATACCAAAGGGAAAATAATATAACCGGTTAAATTATACGCACGGTTTGTGTCGATTGAATGCCAAATTGGATGTTTTGCAAAATTCTCTAAAATGTCGTAATTTCTACGCTTTTTTTGATCGCTGTATAAGAAACCATAAGTTATTTTTTACAAAATTCACTGAAAAGTGAGAAATAGCAAAAAATAAGATATTACTTGCTTACCTGATTTTCCCAACTTTTGTATATTTTCATAAACAGTTTTCGAGTTTCAGTCATTATTTTTACAAAAACACTTCTTATATCTTGTATTATACAGTTACACAGCTTAAAAAGAAACAATATTTTAGGTTAAAAAGGAATATTTGTGTCCAATTAGTGAGTGGTATTTGTTCCTATGAACGATTCACGATTGATTCGAATATATTGTGCTTGAATCGGTTCGAATCACCGAATCGAATTGACCAGTCCTATACATAACTACGCCCTTTATTAGGAGCTATAAGAACAACAGGATAAATGGAGAGATTTAATTAAGTATAAATCACTGATGGATCGCTCCGCCAAGGCACGGTTCATCAGTGATTACTGAGAAAGATCTCAATGATTTCGCAACATTTTTCTCATATTTTTTCTATTTGTCGGCACTCGGGGATTTTCCAAAATATTTTAATAACCCGTTTGATGTGAATATAATTAAAGTCAAATAATTTTCGAGTTACTGTTATAGCAACACCTCGATTTATAATATTAAGTTGCACGGACAGAAAATTAAATCTTTTTGTGTTTGTTAAATGATCTTGTGAATGAAATACCAAAAAAGGTAGTAATTTCTACGCTGCATTGATCGCTGTATCCTCAACCATATTTTTTTTTTCAAAATTTACTGGAAAATGAAGAAATAGCTAAAAATAATATATTTAACCGATTACCTGATTTTCACGTTGTATGTATTTTTGCATAAACAGTTTTCGAGTTCCAGTCATTATTTTTACAAAAACACTTTTCACACCTTGTATTATACAGTTACACGAGTTTAAAAATAAACAATGTTTTAGGTTACAAAAATGTGAAAAACATATTTTGTAAAAAGATCAATATTAAATATCAAAATATTGAGGAAACGCGAAAATATAATTATAAATTTTACGCCTTTTTATTTGTTGCAAAAAGGAAATTATTTTTTTTTTCAAGATTTAATAACAAAAGGAATGAAAATGTATCAAACATTTTACAGACACTCCGTGGATCAAGCCCGTGTCAAAATCATACGCAGACAGGGTTTGTGTTGTTGTTAAGATGGGATTGGTTCGGTTCGGCTTGGCCTGCCCAAGTGTTTACACCCTTGTTTGAGTGGTGGGCTTGAACTAGGGCTGGGCAAAACCGAATCATTTGGAATTCGAATAATTTTTGCGAATCGGATCGAATCACTAATTCCATGCGAATACCAAATATCCCATTTTTCTATTTCAACTAATTTCCATCATGGTTATCAAGAAATTCCAAGTTTATAGTGTTTTTTCAATTCACACTACATTGCCTAAGAGCAAGAATTTTATTATATTTAAACGGCAAAATACTATCGATTTTTTTCCTTTTTATATATATTCAAAATTTTTGTTCAAATATATATCATAAGTAATATTATATTACGAATTATTAACATTTTTTGAATTCAAATTTAAAACATTAGTATCAAATTCGAAAAGATTCGATTCAAGATCGTGCAATTCGAGATTCGATTCGAAAATAATATAAAACTTAAAAAGGGTAACTCTTACGTCATTCACAAAAAACAAAAAGTTCCTGGGGCGCGAAAATAATTACATGTAATATTTTTATTCGCCATAAAACAAACATTCACTGGAAAAATACCTCAGGAGGAAAAATTTATAACCGATTAAGTCATAAAGTTGATACTTAGGGTGTCAAAGGCCGTGGCTATTTTTACTCTATTTATAGCGGTGAGAAATATTATGCCATTTCCTCTTTTTGTCAAGCATGGGCCATTGTTGGATTTCGTGGACGAATCCGGCGGTCAATATTATCCCATAAAGAGAGTGATTATTTCTCGCGGGATATTTTTATAAAGTTTTTCGATTTATTCATAAAGTCACTTGAATTTAGAACTAAATCGCACGACACAAATCATAAAAAATTGCCTTCCAGCAGGTTGTACTTAAGTCAGGACCACGAATGACAACACATGGTTTTTCAACAAAACCATATATTTTTCGCATCTTCCCCGATTTTTCAGTTCGATAAATCCCAATGTTATACTATAATTTTTGTAATGTTAAATCGAGATCTTACACTCACTCAATTAACACATAGGAAATATGTAAACGAAAACATCAAATATTTTCACACTCCTGCGATCTTTTTGCTGGTTGAATCAGGAACAGATAACTTTTATTTTAACAGTGTCCATCCCGAGATTCGACGTTTTCCTGTCCTTTCATTAACAAACGGGAAAGAACGATCATTTTGTTATTTTGCCGAAACTTCAGCGATCTTTCAGTTGGTAAATTCCATACCGATTAGCTTTCAATTTTAATATAACCATTACAAAGTTTGCTGCTATCATCTGTCATTAACATGCGGGGGAATGGTTTACACGAATTATACTATAATAAATATTTTTGTGCGCCTTCCACGGTCTTTTCATTGAAAAATCCATACTCATTATTGCACGGAAAATTGTCTCATCATAAAATGATTTTCTCCTAATAATTTAATGTTGCGAATTATTCGAAACGTTACGCGAACATCAATTTAAATATAGTTTTTTACCTTGAATCAATCAAAATGACGAATTTCCGAGGAAATGATGCTAGCCATTGCTTATGTGTGTTTTCGGAATCAGCGAAATAAAAATAATATTCAGTAGAAACAAATGAATAAATACCTTTTGCGAGTCTCCTGCTATCTTTCAGTTAGATAAATCCAAAACTCATTACTCGAATTTTTGCAACTAACAATTTAAGATCTGCCACTTCCGGCAATAAACTCATAAAAAATGAAAAAAGGAAAAGATCAAAAATTTTCGCGCTCCTTCTGCGATCTTTCGGTCTGTTCAATCCAGGATGGGCACTTTCAAGTATTCATCCCGGGATTTGCGCTCGCCTCTGATTTTAACTCACTGAAAAATGGTTAACAAAAATATATGGGAATATTTTTGCGCGCCTTCGCGGCATTTCATTTGAAAAATCATAACAACTTATGACAACTTTTTAACCCCCTCCCCCTCAAAAAAGGAGGAAATTAAGATCTTTCTCAGCTACTGATCAAGCCTGCATTGTCTCATCATGCGATGGTTTTCTCTTGATACCTTAACGTCGGCAATTATTCGAAAATACCATCGATCGAAATATCATTATTTTTGTTTATCTTAATTTATTTCCAAAAATTATAATTTCAGACGAAATGATGATAACGATTAATTATATATGTTTCCAGAATCAGCGAAACGAAAATAATATTTTACTACCTTGTCATTGTGATAAGAATATTCAGCTTGTAGTAAAAAAATGCGTCAAAATAACTGAACTTTTATTGTTGTGATAGTTAGTGCGTAGTTTAGTAACATTTCAGTTAGAAACATCTATGTTGTTCGCATATATTTTTGTTGAGCTTAAATTACTGATGGTTCACGCCGTCGATAAAGCGAAAATATAAATATCAATTATCAACGTACACTGTAACAAAAGTACAGTAAATTTACTGGGCGATTGCAGTAATTGCATATTTCCAATGTTAAAAAAAACGTTATGTTGATGGGATTTATGCCAATCATGGGCTGTTGATGAAACACACCTTCGCGGTGCGTTCCATCAACACCCCATATTTGGCTAAAAAAGTCAATTTTGATTTTTTTCAATACCGCCAAGTAAAATTACTGTCATAGACCAGTGATTTTGTTGCATTTTTTAAACAGTGTATAGGTAATCGATTTAATAATTCGAATCGTTTCAAACCTTAATTGATTCGAATCAATCGTGAATCGACCATAGAAACAAAAACTTGCAAAGTGAAGAAAAATTTAAATTTTTATCGACAAAATACAGTCGATAAAATAAATAGATAAATACGTCACTAAAGGTTTTTTTTTGATTTTCATGACAATTTGAGACAATTTGAAACAGTGAAAATAGCATAATTGGTATTGATATAAAATTATTGATTCGATGCGATTCAAAATGATTCGGTTTTGCCCGGTTCTACTGATGATTCATAAACAAAACTGTTTTCAATTTTAATTTTAAACAGAATCGAAAACGATTGTTAGTCTCAGTTCCAATGACTCATAACTGATTCGAATACTTTGTGCTTCGGTTCGGATCGAATCATCGAATGAAATTCCCAAGCCTACCTGTGAAACATGCTTGAAACCTCGTCCAGGGCAGATACCATTCACTTTTCTTTACCACATCGGTTCAGTTCTATTTGGGATGTTTTTCGTTTAGAGTGCAATTGCTGGTACGACATATTTTAGTAGCTCTTTCCTGTTAAGTGGCCGATAGTTGGTACTTTTTAGGCACAACTCCGGCCTTGCTCTGAGTGAATTTCAGTAAAGAAATTTAAAAAAAAGCATTTGTGGTCATATCTCCTCTTGAATACTACAAAATGCCAGTTAACCCGACTATCTTTACATCGCACGTAAAAATCGTACGTTTACGGCTAAATATCCGCGAGGCAGAACACGGAATTTTTTGTTCATCAAATCGAGGTAAAATTGTGTATAAAAGAGCAGAAGTTCTGTTCAAAATTTAAGTCAGTTTGAGATATTATCTCTACTATGGTATCGGAGCGTTTCTGTTCTTTTTTATCATCGACGTGCACTGTAATACTCGACTCAATGTTGCTTTTTTCAGTTAGACTGGTGATGTGGTATCGTTTTTATTTAATTTGCAAACGTTGGTACGGGCTTCGGAATTGTCCTAACGTAATTCCTGGGTGATTAGAAGGAAACAAAGAAATTGTAGATGGGTTTACAACTGACGTGGGTAAATTTAGTTTTTTATGTAAATGATGTTAGTTGTTCTGTTTTGGGTGCTGCATACGGTCTTGCTCAAAGTGAATTTCATTGAAAAAATATTACGTGGCCTCGGTCGCTTTGGGGTATCAGTTGCACAATATCGCACTGTTGCATTAATTTTTTTTTAATTCGTTTTGTAATGTGGCGTCGCCTCGTCATTTATTCTTAATTTAAAATTTAATTTGTGAACGTTGGAATAGGCTTCGGAATTATTATTTTTTTTATTGAAATTCACTCTGAGCCAGGCAGGAAGCAGCGCCTAAAGAGAACCAACTAACGGCTACTTAACAGCAAAGTTCGACTAAAATATGTGGTACCAGCAACTGCACTCTAAACGGTAAAAATTCCAAACGGAACTGAACCGTCAGGGTAAAGTGCATTGAGTGGTATCTTCCCTGGGTGATGGTGAAACCTAACGTATTGCATGCGTGCCATAGCAAGCGACTTAAAAAACAAAAAGTGGTAGGTGGTTTTGCGATGGACATTGGCAGATAATACTCGCTGCACTCTACTATAGTGGTTCAGTTTTTCCACGTAATGACCTTTTTTAGTTCGTTTGGGTGCTGCTATCGGTTTTGCACGGAATGCATTTCATTAAAAATATTATTAAATAATATTGCCTAAGGCTTCGGCGATTTGAGGTTGCCAGCACTACCATCTACTCAATAGTGCGTTGTTATATTTTACTTATCAATTTTGATTGGCGTTATCGATGTGGTGAGCATGAGCACGGATGTTTTGTTAAGCTTGAATCACTGATGGATCGCGCCGACAAGGCGCGGTTCATCTGTGCCTCATTCTTGACAAAAAAAATTTTCTGGTTAGGAAGGGCTTCAAAGTCATATTTTTCGTAGGCTTTGAAATATTCACATTTACAATAGAATATTTAGCCAAATTTGTTAAATACAAATGTACATACGGGATTCAGAACCGTCATAAGGTATTTTTCTAAGTCCTAGGTTCAGAATTAACAACTACAAAAAAGATCTTCATATTCTTACGACAAAAATCTAGAAAATCTGTTTTGTGGTATGTGAAATGGCGGCACATTGACTCCAAGATATGTTTATTTAAATATTAATAAATTCGTTGATTTTCTTGATTTTGTTTTTCGTCGAGTGAGTAAATTTCTTGATTTTGATTATGGAGTTAAATCGTATTGGAAAAAGTCAAACAATTGCTATCTATATGAAAATGGTGATTCGAACCTATTAGAAAAAAATATTCGAATCAGAATCGAATTTTCCAGGATTCGGGTTTGCCCAGTATGCTAGTAATGGATTTAATGATAGACTGCACAGCCAAGGCGCAGACCAACTTTGGCTCATGCTTGACAGAACAAAATTTTCAACTACTCTGTACAAAACATTAAAAGTGAAGTTATACTTCCCATTTTTTTATACCTTTACTTTCTATTTTTATAACAGTCATTTATTCTATAGTTTTGAAAGACAAGCATGCGAGTTCTTGCAGTATTGTCCCTCTGTGTAGTGGGAGGTGAGTTAATTTATATTTTTTTGGCCATTATTTTGAATCACCCTGAACAAGGTTTTTTTTTCAGAAGCCACTTTAGACAAACAGGGCTATTAAAGACGTTCTTCACTGTAACAAAAAATCAGTGACATTACCGTTCTTGTAAAGTAATTTATTAGAGTTTTCAAATTATTGACTAGGGCTTGTCTGTGTATAATACCACGGGGGCTTCTAGGCTGTGATCTTAATTGGTGATTGAAATAAAGATTCAAATCGACTTTTTGGCCGATTATGGGATGTTCATGGAAGGCGCCACCAAGGTGCGCCCCATCAGCATCCAATACTTGGCATTAAGACTGGGCAATTCGATTCGGTGAATTTAAATGATTTGGTTTTGTCCATCCTTAGGTCAGAGTGACCCATTTTATAAATCCTTGCGAACAATACTTTGAATAATACGCTGCTATAAAAGATGTCGTTCTTTTATTAAGAAAACTGATTTAGGAAATTTGATTTAATCTTGCAGCTCTGGCCATCCCTAAGTGCCCACATGGAGGATATTGGACACAATTCTACGATCGGGACAATCCTAGTGGCACCGGAGACTGGGAAACTCTCAAAGATTTGAGAAAAAGCTACAAAATCTGTGAAAGACCCATCGCTATTGACGTCAGACTTGTCGGCAAGAAGGACGGTCACGATTACTGGTATTTGGGAGGAAATTATTTGAGGGATGAAGACAGAACACCAACTTTTGGATTTGTCTGCAAAAATGATTTACAGAAGAAGAACTACAAACCACCGTGTAAGGATTACAGAGTTCGTTTCTGTTGTCTTCCAGGTTGGAATTATTTTCATTTTTTGCCCAAATTCTCTTTTTCTTTAATAAAATTCACTCTGAGCAAGTCCGGGGGCCGCGCCCAGAAGGGACCAAATAAAGGCCACTTAATCGCGAGGAGCTACTACAAGATATAGTACCACTAACTGCACTCTAACTGAAAACATCCCAAAAGGAACTGAACCGCCTTATTAAAGTGCAGTGAGTGTTATCTGCCCTGGATGATGATAAAACCATCCATCGCTCCTTTGACTCTTTTTAATCGCCTCTTTCGACACTCAGAAAATATGTTAGGGCCATTACAAAGCTAAAATTAACATATCATTAAAATCTTCAGGAAAGAAAAAAAACGCGCCCATTCGGAAATATAATTTTGTCAAGCATAAGTCACAGATGGATCGCGCCTCAGCGGCTCGATCCATCAGTGACTCATACTTAATAAAACACGTGTACTCCTCAGCGGCGCGATCCATCAGTGACTCATACTTAACAAAACACGTGTACTCCTCGGCGGCGCGATCTATCAGTGACCCATACTTAGCAAAACACGTGTACTCTTCGGTGGCGCGATCCATCAGTGACTCATACTTAACAAAACACGTGTACTTCTCAGCGGCGCGATCCATCAGTGACTCATATTCAACAAAATATTTTTTTGTTACGATACCAAATAATAGGTTCGGGTAATTATGAAACTTTCATATTGATTCCTACATTTAATTACAAACTTATTTCAATGACTTTTGAGATATTGATATATCACGTCACTTAGGTTTTCAGGGGATTAACGAGCCCGTTTGTCCATCCGCAAAGAGGCGAGTGGCCTTTACGTGCGAGCATAAAACTTGCCTGGAGTGTTACAGGCGACTGGAAAGAAATAAAGAATCGGTGGGCGGTTCTACCATCGCTCAGGGCAGATACCAATGACTGCGCTTTATCACAGCGGTAAAATTTCGTTTGAAATGTTTTCTGCTTATAGTGCAGTTTCTGGTACTAGTTGCTTTGACACGCAATTTTCAAACATCATATTTTTTCAGAACCTAAATGCGATGGGGGTTACTGGTCACCATTCTACGACAGAGACAATCCTTCAGGCACCGGGGACTATGAGACACTCAGCGACTTGAGGTAAGAAATCAAGAAAACCTTGATAAAGCTTCTGATAATATCTTCGTGTTCAAAAAAAACTTGACCAAAGGCTCTCTTTGAACAAAAGTTATTGATATTTAACGGGCTTTAAAATAATCCTAATGTATTTCCTGCGAGTCGTACGAGACGACAAAAATAAAGCATTATTCTATTACACAACTTCTCACCGTGGTAAACTGATAGTTATGACTTTTAAAATAGTAGCATAAACATACTTAAAATCACACTCTGTGTCTGAGAACGAATATTTTCATTTTTTAACCATAAAATGCAATTGATTTTGATCAAATTCCACTTCCTTTAGCGAATGTTTTCCTACGAACGTTCAACGATTTATTCGAATAATTTATAATTCCGGATCGATTTGATTCACTGAATCATTTAGTCCAGCCCTAACCAGCCCTCGCCAAAATATATTTTTTTAAAAATTACAGAAAATCGCACCCAGCTTTGTGCCAGAAGCCCAGCGCAATTGATGCCAGACTCCTCAACGGTGACCCGTACCAGTTAGGCGGTGACCACGTCAGTATTAGTGCTTCAACTGGGTTGGTTTGCAAAAACAAAGAACAGAAAGACGGCGAATGCAACGACTATAAAGTACGGTTTTGCTGCCATTTCAAAGGTTCGTTCATTTTGTTTAAATAGTATTCATCGATATTAGTAGTTTTACTATCGCCCAGGGCAGAAATCCAGGCCGCACCACACGTTTGTATAGGTTGACTTTTTTCTAGGTTTGTTTTATTTTACTCTGGCGTTTTACTCAAGCGCATTTCTCTGCATGCATTTCCTTACGTTTTCCAATGAAACAGAACGGTTTACTATGAAACCTAACGCAGGATGCTTGTTTTGTTCCGTGCGTTTGTGCTTTGTAGGCATGTGAACACGATTAACGCAAAGCAATGCAGGAGTGTTTTGCCGTTTTTATCTTGTTATCCCAAACGCAACGCAATGCATCGGTAAGAAAACTTCACGCGTATTGTGGCCTCCACTCGCCGCAGATTTTTCTTTTTTTGTTCAATTGAAGTTCGCTCGCATTAAACAGAGCCTAAAGAGAGCCAACTAACGGTCACTCAATAGCAAAAAAGTTGACGCAAAACCTTTTTAGTGGGTGCATTAACCTAGTGGGTATCATTTTGCCATCGCAAGTTGAAGACCTCGGGTTCGAGGAGGTTTGACTCCATAATCCATGTTCACCAGTCAACCCATGGTTCATTTTATCGTTAAAAATGTAAATTTCACTTCATTCGGCAAGTTTTTGCTCCTATGAACGATTCGCGATTGATTCGAATAGCGTGTGCTTCGAATCGATTCGAATCACCTAATCGAATTGCACAGCCCTATTCAAAACAGTGGTCAAAATTTAATTTATCTTTCAGAGCCATCTTGCCGTGGGGAATGGACTCAGTGGTTTGATAGAGATGATCCATCAGTGACCGGTGACTATGAAACCCTTCATGACATTATCAAGTAAGTAGGCAATGGGCAAAAACCGAATAATTCGAATTCGAATCTGATTCGGATATTTTTTTTCGAATCGGACCGAATCACTAATTCCATGTGAATAACAAATATCTCATTTTTAGTACTACAACTTGTCTCCATTGTAAAATCAAAATTTATAGCTCATATATTTATATTTTTAATTCATACTCCATGTCTAAGAGCATGTATCTCCATGTATCGATTGCATTTAATCGTTAAAATTGAAAATCTTAGTTCATTCGGTATTTTTTGTTCCTATGAATGATTCGCAATTGATTCGAATATATTGTGCTTTGAATTGATTAGAATTACCGAATCGAATTTTTTTTCCTTCAACTACACCAGGTAACTATATTTTGAATTCCAGGGAAAATAAACCAGGCGCCGTCTGCAAGAAGCCAATTGGAATTGACGCCCGGGCCCTCAACCCGCACCGACCATGGCAAGCAGCTTACGAAAACGTACATGTGTCTCCTCATACCGGTTTGGTTTGTAAGAAGAAGGATCAACCTGATAAAGAATGCGAAGATTATAAAGTCAGATTCTGTTGCCCGAAATGTAAGTTCAATTTGTTTTAGATTTTTAGATTTAGATTTCGAGGTATCGTTTTTTCATTTTATTTTTGTAGCCATTCCTTAGAGTGGATCACCCTGTCCAAGATCCTGTAACAGCGGCCACTTATAGACGGACAGGATTACAATTACTGGAAAGATATGACTTTTTCCTGTTTGGCTTAGCCTACCCAAGTTATTACACCCTGGGTTGAGTGCTGGGCATGGATAAGCGAGCCGGACTCGCCGGGGCTCGAACCCGAGATCTTCAACCCGCGATCCCAACATGTTTAGTGAACTAAAACACCTTTTTCCTTGTTTACTTGCGGTTTCGTATCTGTATGTGGTTGTTGCCACAAAGACGCTTGAATGGGATAGTATCACAGTCGAGAACAGAAATAGCATGATCTCTGATTTCCACAGAAATTACATGTATATTTGTACAAAAGAAAACTGGCAACGGCCACTCAGAAATATTTCAAAGATCTATCCTTATGTGGCACCAGCAACTGCGCTCTAAATATAATGCATCCCAATAGAGCATTGCAAATTGCAGGGGTAGATGATTTTCCTATCGCCCAGGGCAGATACCACCGACTGCGCTTTGCCATGGCGGTTCAGTTCCATTTGGGATGTTTCCACTTTGAGTGCGGTTCCTGGTACTGCATCTTGTAGAACCTCTTTGTATTTAACCGTTGCCCCTTTTACACTGGCGGTTCAGTTTTACTGATATTTGGGATTGCATATTTCTATTTCGGTTTTGAAGATACGACTTACAATTATTTAGCCGTTGGTACAAGGTCAGTCCGAGCGAAACCGAATCATTTAGAATCGAATATTTTTTTCAATTTGGATTGAGTTTTTTGAAAAATATATATGATATTTTCATCAAACTTTGGAATGCAATAATTGTTTATTCACGTTGCCTTGCATAAGAAAATTTGACCAGTTAAATTTTTATAGACAAACTTTGGGAGTGGATCACCCTGACACTTTACAAACAGCCGCTTATAGACGGACAGTGCATAGATTAACGAGGCGGACTCGCCGGGGCTCGAACCCGATATACTCAAGTCGCAATGTCAACATGTTAACCACTAGGCCATCGCGCCCACTAAACTGGGAACAATGATTTCAATTTGTCGATAAAATTCATTTTTTCAAGTTTTTGTTCCTGAGCTCGATTCACGATCGATCGCTGAAGAAATCGAATAATTTAGACATCCCAATTTAATAATTTTATTTTGTTTTTACAGATATTTACTATTAAGGATAGTAAAGACTGGTGCAGAACGTTGAATATCGAAGATGAACAACAACGACATCTCACTTTTCAATAAAATATTGAACCAATGTATCATTTGGGCCTAAAAATAATAAGAAAATAAATTTAATATTAATGCATTTGTATTGAATAATCGAGTGACTATGGTTGGGCAAAACCGAATCATTCGGGATTCGAATATGATTCGAATATTTTTTCGAATCGGATCGAATCCCTAATTTCGTGAAAATAGCAAATATCCCATTTTTACTATCACTAATATTGTTCCCAATATAAGAATTAAGAAATTTACAGTTGCGAATCACGAGCATTAGAATAAACAGACTTAAAAGCGATCTGATCTACAAGGCCTCAAAAACTCGCGTTAATAGACATCTATCAGGGATGGGGGCTCCTTAATTCCTATTCCTGCATTCCATGTAGCTCTTTGCACTTGAGTGGTTTCAGGAGAATTTTCGAGTATGAATTGTCTCCTGTGGCTTTTGCTCTTAGCAAATTTTAATAAAAAAAAATTACACTCCAGTCCAAGAGCGAAAAGTTTTCAATTTAACGACTAAATGCTATCCATTTAATCGATTGTATTTTGGCGTTAAAGATGAAAGATTCTAATTTATTTTACAGATATTAACATGTACTTTGTCAAAGGAGCTTACTGCCCTAGTTCCCCCAAAATCTTCAGCCGACAAACGCGTTTGGCTACCATTTTGCATCCCTTCATTGTGGAAGTTTCACAGTGTCACAAACAGTTTTATACCAGGAGCTTTTATTTCGAGCTTCTAAACTTAGGAATTCATTACCTTCGTGTTGCTTTCCTGGTTGCGCTGACCTCAATGGCTTTAAAACTCGTGTCAATAAATATCTTATAGGGAGGAAGATTCTTCAATCTTTCTCATTCACTGAATTTATGTAGTTCTCTGCACACTAGTGATTTCAGGAGATTTTCATGTACGATCTTTCTGTACAACCTTGCTTAGAGCAAATGTTTCTGTAAAAAGTTAGAGATTCGGGTTTTCAGCAGTAGCGAATCCAGGAAAATCGTTCAAAGGGGCACATTTGTCAACATTTGAACGTTACATCCTTGACCATAACAATACTCGGGTTCGAAGGCGCGCAATGCTTCTTTTTAAATTGAACAAAATTTCTCATTTTTTTCTCATGGCCTGTCCGTGAACCTACCGGGGGACTTATACCCAACAACCGTTAGGCACGGACCTTTGTAGTGACTGTGTATCTGTTCTATGTTACAACTACAGGTGAAGTGCCTTGCTGAATGGCACGTTCGGCGGTGAAGCGGATCGGCCTGCCGGACAATATTATCGCGCTTAACCGACTGAGCCACCAAGCCGGGGTCTCTTTTTCTCATTTACGAAAGCGAAACATACAAACACAGTTGGAATTCCCGAGTTTCAAAGGACTAAAAATAGCAACCTACAAACAAACACGTTTTGCTAAGCATTGGTCACAGATGGAACGCGTTATCGAGTCCTTCTGGACACTACTTGACAAAGTAAAATTGATTAACGGAGGAAGCTTATTGAATGCCATGTCTAGGGCCAAAATCGTTTGGAAGAAATTGCAACGAATTTTTACGAATTCCATTTAAATAACTAATACACATTTCCCATTATGCCTTTTCTTCGTTGTGAAGAGCAGCACTCAACACTCCATGTCTAAGAGCAACAATTCCCATATTTTAACAACAAAATAAAATCGATTCTGGTTAAATTTGATTTGTGCTTTGAATCGATTCGAATCACCGAATCGAATTGCCCTGCCCACCCCCAGCATGTCGCAATCTTTTCAGTTTGGATGCGTTAGTGGGAGGGAGTCTGCTACAGTCGTTGCCAGCGGAGTGAGCCATAACAAGGATTGGGAAAAACCAAATCATTTGAAATTCGAATCGGATTCAAAATAATTTTTTTTTTAACTAGGATTAAATCTTAAAGCCCATGAAAACAGAAATTTATGCGTTTTTGCAATAAAAATCGTTCTCGCCAATGTTAATGATTTTTTAAAGTCACCTCTTGGGGTGAATCACCCTGACCAAGGACCTGTACTAGGGCTGGGCAAAACCGAATTCGAATTTGAGAATTCGAATCTCATTTGAATAAGCTTTGCTTCGACGATGTGTATGAAAAAGCCATCAGTTTTTAATTAGGATAGTTTTATTGATTGTTTACAATATTCACATTAATAAAGCATACACGAGAAATTGCATTGAAAGCAAAAGGATTAGAAAATGTTAATTTGAAAATGAAATTCGAATCGATTCGAATGTCTATTACATCAGGGCGATCTGAACTTGTGGCAACCTAGTTATTTCTTAAACCACGTAAAGTAAAAGGAATTTATCACATAATCAGGTAAATTATTACTAGGTAACCTGGTTTATCTTTCGAAACGAGGTAGTACCCAAACTGTAAACAAAAGTACATTAAATTTACTGGTCATTTGCCGTATTTGCATATTTTCAAAATTAAAAAAGGTCATGTTGGTAAGATTCATGCCAATTATAGGCTGTTGATAGACTTCACCTTCGTGGTGCGTTCCATCAACACCCCATATTTGGCCAAAGTAAATTTTAAATTTTTTTCATTATCGTCAAGTAAAATTACCGTAAAAGACCAGTTATTTTCTTGCATTTTGGCTTCAGTGTAGATTTAAAAAAAAAAAAACGGGTAAACTAGGTAATTGTCGTTTGACTGGATTCGAGCATTTTGTATAGATTTTATGGTTAAAATTTGCAAATAGGTATTCTGAATGATTTTTTAATATTGAAATTATGATTCACCGATTTTTTTTATACTGGGTACCTCGTTTTTGCAGCCAATTTCCAATTTCCTAGTTGAGAAAATAGCAAAGTTACCTATTTTAACTAGTAAATATTCACTTTTCAAACAAATATTTTTAGCAAAATTTTCCTTTTGTATATTGCTATTTTACATATTTAAAAAAAAAATCTAGTCTGAAGATTACAATAGGAAGAAAAAGTTAATGGCGATAACAAGCGCTTATTTATCATCTGTTGAGGACAATTACAACATCCGCACGCCCACCTTAGAGGCTCAATTCAGCAATTGCAGGAATGAAAATTATTGAAAGAAAAACATTTCACTCCTAAGAAATAGTTTTGAATTCACATGAGAGCAATCAACATCATTCATTAAGTCTCTAAATTATATGTATGTGTATGCGTGCGCACGCTTGTGGGTGTGCGCAATGTAATGGGGAAAAATAATATTCAGCAGTTAGGAAATATTCAACAGAAAAATACGCCCAACAAGTTGATATCCCGCCCAACAATATCGATATCCCGCCAAGTTGAATGGGCCCTCGGGGAGTGAATATTTTTTTACTAAAGTGATTGATTCGGTCCTATACCATCCAGGGTTCGGTAATTGTTAGGAAATTGTAATCACATGTGCTCAGAAAATTACGTGCCATTTTCAAACAATTTACATATTTCCATAAAGAAGTCCTTATTTGTTGATCACAGGACTAGAATAGAATAGAAAATTTGACCTGAAAAAATTATTCTTTTATTCCGACCGAAGTCACTGTCACTATGATATTTCATTTCGGACGATCCCGAACCACGGTAGATTTTAACGATAATTATAGCTAGAATAAAGCAATATCGAGCATAAAGATGCATGTAGTAACGCTACATTGGGCAAATGAGAAAAAAAAAACACAACACGATTATGTGAAACTTGAATGTGCAATATGAGAACCATGACGACACCTGATGATGTCAAAATCAAAAACAAAGCAAAAAAATGTCACAAAGTGAAATATCCAAACACGCAATTGATTGTGCAGAATTGAAGAAAATAAGAAAAAAAATGATCGAATGGCGTATAATGGGCATTGTAGTTTGAATATCTCGTGCTAGAGTCCCAGGACGTTCGGCTTTTCAAGCCATGCCATCGAAGTTTGAATAATCGTGCTCAGAGTCCCAGGATGTACGGCCCTTCAAACTGTGCCTTCCGGTAAAACCGCAACCGCTTTTTCAGCAGTTAATCTGTCAACTACGAATGACCGCTCCCGCAGGAACTAGACGAGGGTCAACCACTCACATGAGCGAAAACAAAAAAAAAGCTTGTTACAAGTTCTACAATGGGCACTGACGCATGGAAATCGCCTCGTGTAATTTGATCAATCAAATCGTGAAAGCAGAGAGTCAAAAAGAAAAAACAAAAAAATAAAGAACAAGCGATAATACAGCTTTTGTGAAACTTATTTGGAATTTACAAGAAAAGGGGAAGCATTCAAATGGCATTAACTTGATTTCCGTTTTGACAAAACCATTTATTTGCATTAATTGTAAATTTCCAAAAGTCAAAACCTCCAAAATATTAGCTAGGGGTAGGTCTGGGCAATTCCACACGCCGATTCGAATCGATCCGAAGTACAAATTTTTCGGATTTATCGTTAGTAACTCATAGGAACAAAACCTGCTGGATTATGTGGAACTTTCAAATTCTAACAACGAGATCCAGTCGATTTTGGTCAATTTGGCCAAAATCAATCGTGTTTTTCCGTTGAAAATGAAAAAAAATATTCGATTTTGAAAAATGCCGTTTAATTTGAAAATGTCTTTAGTCAAGTCTGTTTAATCTTAGTAAATTGCAGGTATGAATTTTCTGTATTTTCACAATGGGGACAAATTGTAACAGTAAAAATGAGACATTTGTTGTTGATAAAGAATCAGTGACTCGATTTCTAAAAAATAACCGAATCAGATTCGAATTACAAATGATTCGGTTTTGCCCAGTCCTAGCTGTTGGCCTGTTTTATTTCGAATATAATTAAGTAAAATTACTGTTAAAAACAGTGAATTTCACTGCATTTTTATTGCTGTGTGTGGCTGATAATACGCAATATAAAACAGACTGAGAAATCTGTTTTTGCAATGTGAAAATTGAACAGATTCAAATCCCATTCAAATCACAAATTATTCCATTTCAAAAATAAATGTAAATGAAACTTAATTGTAAATATTCATTTTTGATCCTACTTGATCAAGGCTGTTCATGATGTTTGCAAATATAAAAAAGTAATTTCCCCGCCAAAGAAAAGCGAACAATGCTGTGATCTACGCTCATAAAGTTATGCTTAAAAACACCCTCTGCCCGTTTTAACCAATGAGAGCCTTGCATGCCATCCATATGGAGATGATAGAGAGCAAGAACGATTCGGATATTTTTCCCGATCCTGATGTGGTGCTTTCGGCTTTTGTGGTTGATGCCGGAGTCGTTGGAGTCGTTGGAGTCGTTCCCTTCGTAACTTTTGACTGGCTGTCGATGTAACCGTGGTCGTTGCATAGATCCGTGTCGCAAGAACCGAACTTACAGGAACTGAAAATATGAGGCCAAAGGTCAATTTTTAGACGAGGCTGTAGAGCTGGGCAATTCGATTGTGTGATTTGAATCGATTCGAAACAGGACTAAACTTGTTAAATGAAATAGGATTTTCATTTTTAACAACGAAATGCAATCAATTTTGGTGAAATTTGAGCAAAATCGATTATATTGCGACGTTAAAATATGAAAATTGTTACTTTTTGTGTGAATTGAAAATACACATATAATAGTTAAAATGGGATATTTGTTAACAACAATCAATTTGTTCAAC
The DNA here is from genome assembly GCA_963675895.2 of Styela plicata. NCBI lineage: Eukaryota > Metazoa > Chordata > Ascidiacea > Stolidobranchia > Styelidae > Styela > Styela plicata. The sequence continues at coordinate 22,419,635 of OZ023141.1, read as the reverse complement.
ATTCCAGTACAAGAACACAAGATTTTGCGACCTATTTTATTTCACGAGATGAAATCGCAAAAAAAATGCTATTTTTAAGATGTTTTCGTATAAAACTCAAAACCCTTACAACATATAAGCCGCTCGAGTTAACAACGAATCACGAGATAACGTGTAGATCAGCTTCCGTACAATCTACACCCATGTACTGTACGTAATGTTCAGACACGAGGCAATAATGCAATACTTTTTACTTAACAACGTTCTCTGCTATAACTTACTCTGGAGCGAACATGTATCTCAGTTCTTTAGTGACGTTGACCATCTTGGCTGTAATCTTCTGGAAAGTTGGCTTTGTTGCGTCAACAAATCCCTGTGACGTGAGAGGTGCAGTAGCAGCTGTCCCAATCCAACCTAATGAAAGTAATGATATTTTTTTTAATTTTTGTATATGTTGTTCTGGAAGTTCGCTATTAAGACACCCGAAGAAAAGAGGTTTCACCCGAAGAAAATTTGCAAAATGAGCGATCTTCCGTGATAAATCTGCGGCCATAAGATTTAAATGTCTGGTAGCAACCAAAGTGTAGAGAAAAGGTTCGAAATCATCAATACTGCTATGAAATAGCAGTGTTGATGATTTTGAAGTCCTTTTTGTCCACCCGAAGGAAATATTGTGTGAATATTTCGGGCATCTGGTGAAAAACGACCCCTCATACAGCAAAGAGTTACTCAAAATGTGGTTAGTACCAACAACTGCGTAGAAAATACACCTGAGAGGACCTTACCAGTATAATAAAGTGAAGTAAGTGATATCTGCCCCGGGTGATAATAAAGTCACCTAACACTAGAGCTGGGAAATTCGATAACATGATTCAAATCGATCCGAAGTTCAATTATTCGAATTGATCGAGAACTGATTATAAGAACAAAAGGAAGTGGAATTTTTATTTTTTCGGTATCCGCCCAAGTAGCCGGAAAAAAAGGAACATATAAAAGTAGACTGGGCCGAAATTGAAGACGAATTGGTATAATAGGATATAGGTTAGTGCTCGTCTGTTCGATTGGATGATTCGAATCGATTCGAAGAACAATGCATTCGAATCAATCGCGAATTGTACATAGGAACAAAAACTTACTGAATAGGCCAGAACTTTTAGTTTATAACGACAAAATTCAATCGATTTTGGTCAATATTTTATCGTTAAAATATGAAAATTGTTGCTTTTAGACATTGGAGGGTGAACTGAATATACACTATAAAGTAGAAATTTATCGATTTTCGCAATGGAGACAAGTAGTAATTGTGAAAATGGGACATTTGTTTTTTGCATCGGATTCATTATTCGATTCGATTCGGAAAAATTATCCAATCAAATTCGTATTCCAAATGATTCGGTTTTGCCCAGTCCCTGGATATGGCAAGTGGCATGCGCCTTCGGCGGAAGGGACAATACAGGGGTTTGGGATAATGTTTTAAAATTTCACCATAATAGACAAAAATTTCGAGCGTCTTCGGCGCGATAGACGCAGTACACGTTTTCTGTTCATTTGTAACCTAAAAAATCAGTTTTTCGCAAAAAAACATTTTTTTTCGAGGCTTGTGCAATTTTTCTGTGAGAAAACAAGTCAAATAATTTAAAACCAATATCTTACCAACAACGTCCTTCACAAGTTGTTTCAAGTCTTCAGGGTCAAGCGCTTCCCCCAGCCTGATGTAGACTCCATATTGTGGAAAAGCTGCAACAACTGCCTGCGTTAATTGATCGTCTTGGTTGTTTGTCAATCTGTGATAGAGATGATAATATTTTAAATTTTTCACGACATAACAGGTGGATTTCCCCTTGAACTTTTACGCGTGTTAGCCATATCCTATAACTAGGGCTGAGCAATTCGATTCGATTCGAATCGATCCGAAGCAAATTTATTCGAATCAATCATGAATAGTTCATAGGAACATTCGAATTCTAAATGATTCGGTTCTGCCCAGTCCTACCAGACAGTCTCCGGACATAAATTGCTAATGTTGGGAAGCTTTTTGCGACTCCAGCGCATACTTTGTGTTGATCTGTAGTAAACTGGTTTATGGTTTGACGTGATAGTCGCTTTCGATATTTAACCAGTTTCAAGCCACAACTCGTATATTTTGGACAAGTTTTAGCGACTCCAACGAGAACTTTAAACACTTTTATAATAAAAGAGAATAAGTTTTGGGCAAATATTTTGGTCTGCGGCGCACGTTTGGACATAGTTTTAAACGCCAGAAATTTTTCATATTGCTCGTATGTAAAAATGCTCTTACTCGAAAACAGCAAATTGTACGTCAATTTGCCAGTAAATCATGTCCAACAAGTTCTCCATCGTTTTGGCGTTGTTTTCTGCATTCAGATTTGCAAGAGCTTCGTCATCAAAGGGCCAACTCATGTAGATCTCATTCAGTTTGTTGTAATAGTTCGTTTGTTGGTCGATCATTGCTTTGATGAGCATGTAATACTGTTTCACGAGCTCTGGCATTGGAGAATCAGGAAACGCTGTCTTGTAAGCATCAACAACGGAGTCCAACGCAGTGAACAGGGTTGTGGGATTGAATGGTACGGCTGTCGCGGCGTTGATAACTACTTGCATATTGTCTAACAGTGGAGCGATTTCTGCTGGGACGGTTCCGCCCATCTCTGTAATGAGCTTCGATACTATTTCTCCAGCGTTGATCGTGGGAAAATTGGTGAACCCGTCGACAATGACCTGGTACGAATAGAAAAGTATGTTTAGATCAAGTGGGAGACACTCATTTAGAATTTTTTGCTCTGCCAAGCACAAACATGTGTAATCTTCTACGGCGCGATCCATAAGCGACTCATAGGACTCATACTTAACAAAACATGTGTACTCCTCGTCGGCGCGATCCATCAGTGACTCATACTTAACAAAACATGTGTACTCCTCGTCGGCGCGATCCATCAGTGACTCATACTTAACAAAACATGTGTACTCCTCGTCGGCGCGATCCATCAGTGACTCATGCTTAACGAAACATGTGCACACCTCGTCGGCGCGATCCATCAGTGACTCACGCTTGACGAAACATGTGCACTCCTCGACGGCGCGATCCATCAGTGACTCATACTTAACAAAACACGTGTACTCCTCGGTGGCGCGATCCACCAGTGACTCATACTTAACAAAACATGTGTACTCCTCGACGGCGCGATCCATCAGTGACTCATACTTAACAAAACATGTGTACTCCTCGACGGCGCGATCTATCAGTGACTCATACTTAACAAAACATGCGTACTCCTCGACGGCGCGATCCATCAGTGACTCATACTTAACAAAACATGTGTACTCCTCGACGGCGCGATCCATCAGTGACTCATACTTAACAAAACACGTGTACTCCTCGGCGGCGCGATCCATCAGTGACTCATACTTAACAAAACACGTGCACTCCTCGACGGCGCGATCCATCAAACGTGTACTACTCGGCGGCGCGATCCATCAATGACTCATACTTAACAAAACACGTGTACTCCTCGGCGGTGCGATCCATCAATGACTCATACTTAACAAAACACGTGTACTCCTCGGCGGTGCGATCCATCAGCGACCCATACTTAACAAAACATGTGTACTCCTCGGCGGCGCGATCCATCAATGACTCATACATAGCAAAACACGTGCACTCCTCGGCGGAGCGATCAACAAAATTGATCTACAATAGTTGAATTTTTTGGCCAAATATGGATGGTAAATTTACTGTTATTTGCAGTAATTGCATATTTTCAAAGTTAAAAAAAACCCAGGTTGATGAGATTTATGTTAAATATGGGCTGTTGATGGACCGCACCTTCGCTGTGCGTTCCATTAACACCTCATATTTAGCCAAAAAAAAATCGGTTTTGAATTTTTTTTTAATACCGCCAAGTAAAATTACTGTCGAAGATCAGTAATTTTGTTGAATCTTTTGTTAGTGTTTGTTAGAACTTTTTGTTAGAAGTTTCTGTTGCTATGACCGATTCATGACAGATTTTCGAATAATCTGTGCTTCGGAATCGATTCAAATCACCGTATCGAATTGTTCGGTCCTGGTGTTGAGCATGTATAAATGAGCCGGACTCACCGGAACTCGAACACGAGATTTTCAACATCCTAACCAATAATATCAATAGCTACCTGGAAAAACTTATCCAATTCAGTGTTGTAATCGGATAACAGGTTGTAAAACATTCTAGAGAAGTTAATAACAAGAGCTTTCTCGGTCACGTTGGCCTGTTTGCCGCTTATTTTGAGAATCATGTCCAAGATGAAATCGCTGAGTTTGGTCGTTTCTGCTGTGTTGCTGAGATCATTGAAATCGAATGAGTTGAACCCAGCAGCCATTTTGTTGTACACCTCTTCGATCTTGGACTTCTCAGCGGGAAAAAATTTGTAGAACAAACCTACAAAAATAATCAACCGTTTACGTCAATCTGGTAAAATCAAACTTTGGCCAGACAAAGTGTTACATAAATAAATTCTTGCGAGCGTGAAGCAGGACCATGAACCACTCTGGTCAGTCATAGTTATTCTTGCTACTGTATCTAGGGCTGGGCAACACCGAATCATTTAGAATTCGAATCTGATTTTTTCGAATTTGGCTCGAATTGCTGATACCATAAGAATAACAATTATCCAATTTTCATTACTCTTACTAATATTGTCTCCTTTATGATAATCAAGTAATTTACCGTTACGAATTATGAATATTAGCTTAAACAGAATTAAACGCGATGTATCTTCAATTAAACTAAGTCCAAAAGCAAAAATTTTTATTTTAACGACAAAATACAATCGATTTTGGTCAAATTTGACAAATTCGGGTGCATTTTGTCGTTAAAATGAAGGATTTCAATCTATGCATCAGAGTTACCCATACTTAACAAAATATGTTCCAGCAATTATTTTAAGATCGGATCAATTTTCTCTTTTTTCTTCAGTACCAAAAGTGCTATATATGGTTGTATCATCGCCCAGGACAGATACCACTCTCTGCACTTTACCACAATGGTTTAATTCTGAGTGTGAGATGTTTTGAGCATAGAGTGCAGTTGCTGGCACATTTGAGAGGACGTTAGCTCTTTTTAGGCACTCCCTTCGGCCGAGTACAGAGCGCACTTCTATAAAAAAGGAATACATTGCTAAGAATACACAAAAAAATGCCCAAATTTCTTTTGTCGAGAACGAGTCACTGATAGATCGCGCCGTCGAGGCGCGGTCCATCTGTGGCTCATGCTTGGCCGAATAAATTTCCCGATTGGGACTAATAAATGTTTTATTAAAGGTGCCAAATCGCATCGTAAAAAGGAATAATGAGAATATTTTTCATAACTTTCACTTTATAACACATACGTTCCACTATTGTCAAAATTGGCTATTTTTTTTTAATTCGGCATTCATATAAATTTTGATGAATGTTGGCGTAGCGACAATGGACATCATCACAATATGCTGTATAACACCAGGATTGTGTTTCATTTGTGGATCATGACCGACAAAAAGGAATTTCCAATTGGGCTTTCCAACATATTTCCTGCGTGTCGTAAGAGGCGACTAAAAGGAAGCAAAGAAGCGGTAGGTGGTTTCACCAGCACCCATGACAGATACTACTCACTGCACTTTACCGTGGTGGCTTAGTTCCGTTTGAAAGTTTTCTATTTAAATTGCCGTCGCACTCTAACACACTTTAGTGTAAAAGTTAAAGAACTGAATTACTATATATTAGAGTGCAGTAAGTGGTATTTGCCCTGGGCGAGACTACGATAATCCATCAGACTTTCCAGCTTACCTGGCATGTACTGTATCATCGTCTTATATTCAGTTTGAAGGGTGACTTGTGCAATCTTTTCCACAAAGTTAATGAGCGCAGTCGCGAACGCTTCCGTGGCAGCATTTGTTTCACTGTATTGCTTGAGAAGTTCCAACGACCATGTTCCTATATATGTTCCGTTGTCTCCTTGGGCAAGTTTGTCAACCAGGTCGGGAATGGCGTTGAATATTGGATCGAGGATTGTTTTTACGTCATCGGGTATGGTGTAATGGGTTTTGATTGTGTTTATAGCGTCGGTTGCACTTTTCTTTGGATTAGCGAGGTCGATGTCACCAATCAGCTTGTAAACAATGTCGTACCAAAGGGTAGAGTTCCAATTCGCCGGTAGCATTGTTTGGATAAGACCGGGGACTTTTTCGATCAAGTTTTTGTACATTGGGTTTGCTTTTATCTGGGAATCGATCATAGTTTGGTTGAGGAAGTTACCGATGAACTTGTAAATGTTCTCGGTGAAATCGGAATTCTCTGTGTCGAGTTCGCCAAGTGCTGTCACGAACTCACTTAAAGCTTGCTGCGACGCCTGTTGATCTGCCACGTCGAAGAGCGATAGCATAAGTTTGCCAATTGATGGTTGAAGAGGTTTGAATTTTTCCATATTGAACCCCATATGCTCGTAGAAAGTAACAATTCCGGAGACGAATCCGTCGATGCTGTTTCCGTCTGAGAAAAGCTTCTTCAGTTGCCCAACTGCGTCATCCATAAAGTCGTGCACTGTGTCGTTGATTCGGTCTTGAATGTCGGGGATCAGGTCAAGCAATTGGGCGGGATCTAAGGTGCTGTCAGGCCCGAACAGTTTGTCGCAATCCAGGAGGTCGGCGTAACTGCTTGACAGACAGGCTCCGTAACGAACTTTCACTGTAAGGCAGTTATAAATCTGTTTTATTCTCTTGTACAGCTAATCGGAGAACTTTTCAAATCGCTAGATCACGATCGTCCAGGGAAAGTGGCAAAAAATCTTACAATAACAAATATTTCAAACAAAATTTTGCGAGCTGAAAGCGCATGGAAATGTTTTGTTCTTTTTTTAGGGATTGATCATTTCAAAAATGAATTCTGCACAAAATATACCAAATGCGCGTCGAGCAAAAGTTGCGCTTAGGGTCAGCTTACTCTAATGACAATTTCTTAAAAAAAAAATAAAAACTTGTTATTTTTTATACCACTTATCAAATATCACTCTCACCCATGATGCCAGCCAATTCAGCTTCTAATTCTTGTCCAAAGCATTTGCTGTCAGCATCGCAGGTCCTATCTTGCCAGTGATAAAGGGGAATTCCCCCCATCGATACGTTGAAGCCTTCATTGCATTTCAATCCTTCGACGGAAATGAGAGAACCAATCAGCAAGAACGCTGACAAGACGTAGAGTGGCGACATTTTCGGTGTCTTCCGCGCAGCTTGTTAACAATTTTTTAATTTTTATTTACTTTAGTTTGATATGGCTGTGAATGGGAATGTTAGAAATTGAAATTAATAAGAGTGTAAGAGGGGAACGGTTGTTTGTATTTGTAGGCGAGGACTTCACAGAGTTGTCCCATAATCTCCTGCGTGACGTAACAAACGTCAATAAATAAAATCAAACATAGGGTTGATGGCGTTACCATCGCCCAGGGCAGATACTACTATTAATTACATCGATTGTGGCCAAGGACGTGGTCCTTCTAAATTCTTTTTTTTTTTATTTCGTCTATTTATTCAAATTAAGCGTGACCGGAAGTAGCGTCATGAAAGCACCATCTAGTCACAATACATGACGAACCTGGACTATGCTCCAGCGCAAATAATGATAAACAAATATTGTTATATGTGGAATATGATTCTGAGCTTTTGTCAAATTGTCAAGAATTACGCAAGAAATCTCGAAAGATGACTTAACATCCGCTCAGAGGCTTTCGGTTCTTACTTCAAAAATTTAATTTATTTTAAGTTATCTGAAATTAGAAGTGTTTAAAGATGACTTAATATCCGCAGAATGTGGTTATTTTTTAATGTTTTCATAAAAAGCGTCATCTTAATAGCTTCCGTTAACTTGATCCATAACAGGATGCTTGAAAAAGCCCCATCATTGTCCTACCGGTATTCGTCAGATGATACATATTGATATTAAAGTTTCGGCTTGTAAGACAAGCTGTTTATATATTTTCGATCAAATATATGCCTCATTCTTTATTATGAGCGAGTCAATGATGCGTCAGCTTTTTTATCATTATTAAAACTGGTTCTAAGCAAGGCCCGGAGCAGCGCTTAAATGGAACCAACAGCGGCAATTTAAGCGAAAAAGGGGGTTGGGTACAAAATGAAGCACCAATAATTACGCTATAAGTGCAAAACATACCACTATAATAAAGTGCATTTAGCGGTATCTGCCCTACATGATGGTAAAACCAACTACTACTTCTTGCGTAGGACCTACGTCGAATGATGCATACGTGCAAGCATAATTCAGTTTTTCTTGACGAAAAATTATCACCTATAAGTGACCAGATACAGATTTACCAGGTTTCTTTTTATCATTGAAATTCACTCCGAGCAAGGCCCGGAGCAGTTCCTAAAATAACCAACGAAAGGCCACACTGGCCTTTTACAGTAATTTTACCTGGCGGTATTAAAAAAAGCATCAATATTAACTTTTTTGGCCAAATATGGGTGTTGATGGAATGCACCGCGAAGGTACGGTCCATCAACAGCCCATAATTGGCATAAATCCCATCAACATGGCGTTCATTAAATTTGGAAATATGCAATTACTGCTAATGACCAGTAAATTTGCTGTACTTATGCCACATTGACGCAAAGAGCTAATACAAGATGCTATACCGGCAACTGCACTCTGAACGGTAAACATCCCAAACACAACTAAACCGCTATGGTAAAGTGCAGTGAGTGGTATGTGCCCTAGGCGATGGTAAAACCATCTACCACTTCTTGTACTACGTTCTCCGAGACCCAGAATTTTGTGATCATTTTATAACGTGAACGTTGCTCATTTATATTCGAACGGAAAGTTCTAAAATGTATAAAACCGCTAAAGCTGACGTAACGACAAAGATATTACGCAAGTTGAATTCTTTCTCTGTCAACTTAAACAACAGAGGGGGATTTTCGAACAGTTTAAAAATATTCGGCTTGTTCACTGTAACAAAAGTACAGTAAATTTACTGGACATTTCCAGTAACTGCATATTTCAAAAGTTAAAAAAGTGTCATGTTGATGGGATTTATGCCGATTATGGACGGTTGATGGACCGCACTTTTGTGGTGCGTTCCATCAACACCTCATATTTAACCCAAAACTGGGAATTTTTTTCACTACCACCAAATAAAATTACCGTCGAAGGCCAGTGATTTTGTTGCATTTTTTTACAGTGTAGCCATGGAGCCGCTATAAAATAAGTCTTAAAATAGTTGTCGTCGTTTTGAGCTTTTTCGTGGTTGTGCTTTTTGTTTGATAAAATTTTATGGAAATATTCGCATGAAACTTATTGACGCAATTGGTTGAATATTGAACAGATTGTAAGACAATTTCCAGAAAATCAATTTCGAAATTCAAAGTTTTAAATCGAAGATTCCAAATTAAAACATATTGTTGCCTTTTTAATTCGCTGTCAATTTAATTCCCATTTTTGATATTAACTTTCGAGAAAGATTAAAATGAGATCAACGATCGAAATGAACCGAAAACTAATGTAAAGACCACTTAATGCGAAAATCAGCTAGGAACGAAGTACTCAATTGAAAACATTCTGTAGTATGGAATCCATACAGCCAATACGATCGCTAATAGCCGATGAAGAAAGGTATCAAGTACGATGTACTGAGGGAGAGGGGAAACCGAGCCTAAAATTTTTGATGTCATAGTCTAAGACGCATCCAAACACTGAAGCGATCTTATCAAGAAGCGTCTGAATAATTATGTTTTATTAAATAGAAGGCGCTCATCAGTAGGCCATGCGTGACAAAATAAAATTCCTGATCCAGGAGCAGTCAAGTCAATCATCTTTTTCTAAATTAGGGAAGCTGCGTCTAAAGGGGACCAACTAACGGTCAATTAATGGCAAAGAGCTACGAAAAGAAATAATACCAACAACTGCACTCTAAAAAGGAAAACATCCCAAACACAATTAAACCGCTAGGTTAAAATACAGTGAGTGGTATTTGCACTGGGCGATTGTGAAACCGTACACCACTTTTTTGCTTTTCTTTAGTAGTCGCCCCTTACCACACGCAGGAAATAAGATTAGGATTAAAGTTACAGGTACAGGTTATTAATGCGCACGACACGGCGGAAAAGAGTTCCACCCGTAAAAATTCTTGTAAAATATTCATCTCGCAGTTCCTTGGAAACTTTGAAAACCACAAAGGGTCGCAACGGTATTTCAAAACTACAAAGAACAGTGACATAATTTATGGGAGAAAACCCCCCGGATTCAATACACATTTTACAATTTATTAAAAAGTGGTTTCATTAAAATTTAAATTCCATTCTATAAAAAATACAAAAGGAATATTTATTATGCAATAAAAGCTACAATTTCAACATTTGCTGAACATTGTGGATATGTAATTACATAGTTTATGACCCACGGTAACTAGTAACCGACGACGCCTACAATCGCATTCCTATTCTCTCTCAATAGTTTACTTGAAGCGCGGGGTGGCCCCTCGGCGAGGCACTGTAATTACAACCTTGGGACGATGTTCGATACCCTAGTCAGTTCCTTATTGGTTCCACGCTGGATGGAATGACAAGACGAAGGATCTCTTTTAACAAACTGAAATTATAAACACTGTCCCAACCGTAATTCATGCTTGACATGTTCAAATCGTCGACGTATAATCTACAATAAAGACCTGAAAAGCATGTCCTATCAAAAATTTTATTTCGTCAACAATGGGTCACAAATGGACCGCGCCTAGGCGGCGCGATCCATCAGTAACCCATGCTTAACGAAGAACGTTTCATTAAGATACTTCTGAAGGCCACAATACACGTGAAGTTGTCTTACCGGTGCATTGCATTACGTTTCGGGTAATAGAACAATAACGCCTGTATTGCTTTGTGTCAATCGTTTTAACATGCCTACAAAGCACAAACGAAAAAAGCAAAAAGCACTCTGCGTTAGCTTTCATAGCAAACCGTCCTGCTTCACTGGAAAACATAATGAAATACATGCAGAGCATTGCGCTTGCGTAAAACGCAAGGGGAAAATAAAACAAACCTAAAGAAAACGCAACCTACGCAAACGTGTAGTGCGACCTCGACTCGGCAAGCCCTAACCCAATCAAAAATATCTGGGCTCAATACACGTATGCGGGGTCTCATGGAGTTTATTACCATATATATCCGATGATCATGAAAATTTCCCATGTTGGAAGCGACTCATCCTAAACCGGGAGACAATACCAGATGCTTGCAGCAATGGCGCCCCCTAGTTAGGATGAGAATATTCTGCCAGCTTTTATTTTCATGACATTCGGGAATATGGTACTAAACTTCACTAGATCCCGTTCGCTAGGTTGCATTTTTCTAGGGTTTGTTTTATTTTAACCTTGCGATTTACGCCAGCGCATTGCCGTGCATGCATTTTCTATATTTCCTATATTTTGCTATAAAACCTAACGGAGAAAGTTCGTTTTGTTTCGCGAGTTTGCGCTTTGTAGTCATGCGAATGCAATTAACGAAAAGCAATGCAAACGTGTGCTGCCGGTTTTGCTTTGTTACCTGAAACGACATCTTCCTGTGCATTCCGATCTTTAAACTAAATATCGTTTAATATTAGCTCTGCCGCGCTAAGTAAAAGGCCAACGCCTAAATTTGAAAGTGATTGAAACTCAATATGATAATCAGAACAAAATGTACCTCACAATATATATAAAAGACCCTGGATAAGTTCAAAACTCAATACGCTCCAACCCGAAAGCTACCGCAACCCGTCTTTCTGCATTTTCGAGTCCACACGCCCTACGCACGAAAAACGGTCTCTAATCTAATATTGTTTTTCACCAAGCTTGAGCCACGTCAGACACAGCGATAAAAGACACGAATCATCAGTGACTCGTACTTGGGTAAACGTATCTGTACAAAAAAGGGTCGTTGCGTGTTTGTATAAACAACAAGAAACCGAACAAATTAACGAAACGCATCTAGTAATTATTGCTTCACACAATCAGGAAAACAGTGCGAAAATATCTTATGCCAAGCTTGGACCACTTATTTATCGCGCCTATGAGACGCGGTCCATCTGTGGCTCATGCTTGGCAAAATAAAATTCATGATCTGTTTAACGTAATTTTACAAAAAGTATATATCTAGGTATGCTTTTGCCAAGTATGACCTACTGATGCACGTGTGGTTTATCTATGGCTCATACTTGATGAATGGCCTACGGAGATGACACTCGAAATGGTAATTTGCAATCGCTTGGCGCCACATGCATTCGTGACACACCCCTGAAAGACTCGAAAAAATAGTTGTTGACCCGACTCGGTGGCCCAATCAGTTGAGCGCGATGGTGTTGTCCGAAAGGCCGATGGTTCGGTGCTTGACCGTTTCACCACCGAGCATACCCTTCAGCAAGGTACTTCGCGGGTAGCTGTAACATGGAACGGTGAACACAGTCACTACAAAGGTCCGTGCCTAACGGTTGTTGGGTATAAGCCCCTCCCGGTAGGTTCCCGGACAGGCCATAGCAAATAATATGAAACAACTAAAAAAAAGATTGTCGTTAACCCGACTCGCTCGGTGGCTCAATCGGATAAACGCGTATTCTCCGGAAGGTTCGATGTTTGGCCGCCTCATCCACCGAATGTGTCCTTCGCTCATGATTTCACTTCAATTGTGGCACGTAAAGGCGCTTTGCCTCAGTCAAATGAGTGCGAATTATCGTGCCGTGTTATCCGGAAAGTCGATAGTTCGTTGCTTTCCCGTTCCACCTTTGCCAGAAACGTTGAATAAATTCGCGTGTCATACATTTTTAATTAAAAATTTTTGTGTAACCAAGGTTTCACGAGAAAGATCAAACACGAAACCCTCCCGAAACCAGGGAGCTACATACCTTTGAACTATAGTTATACATGTCACAAGTAATGCTTCGTCAAGCATGAGCCACAGATGGACCGCACGTAGACTTGACAATCCCGTCACAAACGATGTTTAATAGTTGTATTTTCCGAGTTAGGCTTGGTCAAGCATGGGCCACTGATGGACCGCGCATTGCCTCCACGAATTACTCTTTTTCAAGCATGAGCCACAGATAGACCGCGCCTAGTTGGCGCAATCTATCTGTGGGCCAATGCTTGACCAAACTCCAACTAAAAAAAATTCAACTATCAATAATTCCAGTGTGAACACATACCTAAGGATTTTAAAATATTAATTTCGTCACCTGACACAAAAGATCAAATATCAGTAATAACTACCTTTTTTTGTCGTTGCTATGACACCCCGGGAAAGTTTTAGTCTTTCATACTCCGCCGATTATATATGAATCGTGATGGATCGCGCCGTTTAAGAGCGTTTTATCTGTGGTTCATGCGTGATAAAATATATTTATTGATTGAATTATACGGAAGTTCTCTACTTGCTATTATTTATGAACTCATACTATACGTCCATTAACTGTGAAAAATATACAGTAAATTTACTGGTCATTTTACAGTAATTGCATAATTCCAAGGTTTAATTGGCATTGATTTTTTTAGTATCATTTATATACGAACATTAACTTTGAAAAAATACAGTAAATTTACTGGTCATTTTGCAGTGATTGCACGTTATACAAGTTTGAAACAATTTTGCCAATAAGAATAATGCAAAGTATAGGTTGTGATTAGGCGATTCGAATCGATTCAAAGTACAGCTTATTCGAATCGATTGTGAATTGATCACAAGAGTGGAGATGTTATCGAATTTTTGTTAATTCTCATTAGTCCGTATTTAGTGTTTTAAAAAATAAAACATGCAATGCATTTTCAAAAAGATTACTAACGACTGTCGCGTTATCGCTACGGGCAAGATATTCCAATAATTCCTGCAATGCCCGTAAGATCCAGGGACTCATCGACTGCTCGTGGCTTTTCATGGCCACCTCTTGAGATCTCACTACGTGTTTGCGTAAGTTGTGTTCTACACTAGAACAAAGCTCTACCTGCAGTTCCTTACGTTTTCCAATGAAACAGAACGGTTTGCTATTAAGGCCAACGCAGAGTGCTTGTTTCTTTTTTTTGCGCTTGTGCTTTGTACGAATGTGAACACGATTAACGCAAAGCAATGTAGGGTTATCACGTGTATTGTGATCTTTGGAGTGTATCACCAATGCCTAAGCCACGTACTAGGGGCCACTTATAGTGAACAGATTTAGAACTATTGGAGGGATTCAATCATTCCGGTCCGACCTCGCCTACCCAAGTTATTACACCCCGGGTTGAGTGTTGCGCATAGATTGACGAGTCGGGGTTGCCGGGACTCGGACCCAAGATCTTCAACCTGCGATCGCGCCCTGTCAGACAACATTCGGAAAGGTAGTAAGTACTGTTTAATAGCTTTAAAATTGCTGACTTAAGCAATGTGAAATTTTATTTTGTCAAGCATGATCCACAGATGGATCGCGCCGACGATTACCTTACCTGACTCATACTTTACAAAACATACTCAACGTTTGAACAGAACATTTCTGAATGAATTATTCTTAAAATCAGTAGTTGTTTACTAAATCTGTTTACTCTATCTCGGCTTTCAAAGTGGGGCGCACTACCTTTTCGGGGTAATTCAAGGAAATCTATTACAAAAAAAAATCAAGCAAACCAGACGAACCGTGTCACGGCGCGTCTGAAAAAGAATTTTCAGTTCTTTTTATTTCAGATAGATTCGCGTAGCGATCATTCCGAGCAAGACCCTGTAGTCAAAGACACTCTCCGTAGGTATACACGCCTGTTTACTATATCTCGGGTTTCGAAGTGGCGCGCAATACCTTTTCGGGGTAATTCAAGGAAATCCATTACAAAAAAAAATCAAGCAAACAAGACGAACCGTGTCACGGCGCGTCTGAAAAAGAATTTTCAGTTCTTTTTATTTCAGATAGATTCACGTAGCGATCGTTCCGAGCAAGACCCTGTGGTCAAAGGCACTCTACGTAGGTATACACGACTGTTTACTATATCTCGGGTTTCGAAGTGGCGCGCAATAGCTTCTCGGGGTAATTCAAGGAAATCTATTACAAAAAAAAATCAAGCAAACAAGACGAACCGTGTTACGACGTGTCTCGATAAAAATTTTCGGTTCTTTTCTTCCGAGATAGATTCACGTACAGATCATTCCGAGCAAGAACCTGTCGTTAAAAGCGCTCTTCATTCGAACGTATTTCCGGCGCGTCGTAAAAGGCAACTACAAGGAAGCAAAGAAGTGGTAGATGGTTTTACCATCGCCTGGGGCAGATACCATTGACTGCACTTTACGTTTGTGGCGGTTTAATTCCGTTTCGAATATTTTCTGTTTGGAGAGCAATTGCTGGTACTACATCTTTTTGTAGCTCTTTACTGTTAAGTGATCGTTAGTTGGTACTTTTTGGCAATGCTTCCGGCCTTGCTCAGAGTGAATTTTAATAAAAAAAAATAAGAAAACTCCTATTTCCCACTTTTGTTCGGATTTCATTCATATAAAATATCGGATCATACCATTAACCTTATGATTGTTTCGGATCTAATTTTATGACTAAAAATAATGCCAGGTTTTTAAAACGAATCCATGATTTTATATTTGAACAGCTCAGAACTCAGGAATTCTGTTAATACGTTTTGTTAATCGATTAATCTGAATAAAATCATTTTTCCAGATTCTGATATTCCGCGACAAAAATGGAATACGGCAGAGCAACGTAAATCCCAATTTAAATTTTTTTTTTTTTCTAGCAAGCATGCGTCACACATGGACCGCGCTTTGACAGAGTAATGACTAGGGCTGGGCAATTCGACTCGGTGCTTCGAATCGATTCGAAGCACGAAGCATTCGAATTAATTGTGAACATTCCATAGGAACTAGAACTTGCTGAAATGAACTGGGATCTTCATTTTCAACGATAAAATGAAATCGATTTTGGTCAAATTTGACCAAAATCGATTATATTTAATCGTTAAAATATGGAAATCGTTGCTCTTTGGTGACTTGAAAATACACTATAAACTACGAATTTCCTCATTTTCACGATGGAGACTTGTCATGATAGTGAACATGGGATATTTGTTATTTGCAATCATATTAGAATTCCATATCATTCGGTTAATCCCACCCCTACATATCACCTTTCAGGTCCACGGTGCACGCACAGGAAAAATGAGGAATCTTTCCCCTCCCACAGGATTAAAATGAAATCATATCACGGTCCTATCCTTGGTTACCTTTCTCTTCATTCGCCAATTCATGCCCACCACTCAACCCAGGGTGTAATACCTTGGGTAGGCTAAGCCGAACAGGAAAAGATCGTATCTTTCCAACAAACTAACCCTCTCCGTCTATAAGTGGCCGCTGGTACAGGGCCTTGGCCAGGGTGACCCATTCCAAAAAGTGGCTATAAAAAATAAAAAATATTCTGGGTACAAATAAAGTTGCGGCGCCATATTTTATTCTCGAAAAATGATAATTCTACTTCATTTCACAGGTTTCTGCTTTCTATGACCGTTTCACCATCGATTCGAATAATCTGTGCTTCGATTCGATTCGAATAATCGAAAAGGATTGTCCAGCCCTACTTGGCTAAAATAAAAACCTGAGTCGATGACCCACTCTTAAGTAGTTAACAACAAGTATGAGTCACTGATGGAGCGCGCCGCCGAGGCGCGGTCCATCTGTGGCTTATGCTTGACAAAATTAAATTTCTTTCTAATTTTCCAAATTCTACCTGGTCTCGATCTGTGCGCACGTACGCCGACTGATTCTATTAGACGATCGCAGCTAACTAATAACACGCCCTTCCTCTGCATCGTGTGTGTCATATCCTTTACGTTTGCCAGAGAAGAAAAAAAGGAAAAACAGAAAATAAAAAAAATTAGAAAGCTCAGCGATGCGCTTCTTAACCAAACCGGCGAAGCGGATCCACGATCCGACCCAGTAAGACAAAATTGCCGAGATAATAGTATGCACTTTCAGAAAAAAAAAAACAGTAAAATCTCCGTTATTTGAGATTAAGTTCACTTATGCTACTAGGTCTGGGCAAACCCGAATCATTCAGGATTCGGATAATTTTTTCGAATCGGATCGAATCACTAACTCCATGTAAATAACAGTATCCCACTATTAATATACAACTTGTCTCCATTGTGAAAATGGAGAATTTTATAGTTTATTGTGTATTTTTATTTCACACCACATGTCTAAGAGCAACAATTTTCATATTTTAACGACAAAATGTAATCGATTTTGATCAAATTTGACCAAAATCGATTGCATTTTGTCGTTAAAAATGGAAATTTTAGTTTTTTTTCAGCAAGTTTTTGTTCCTATGATCGATCCACGATTGATTCTAATAAATTGTGCTACACGTATATAGTGTTTCCAGATTTATGATTCGACAAAAAGATAATCTAGGACTGGGCAAAACCGAATCATTTGAAATTCGAATCTGATTCTGATAATTTTTTCGAATCGAATCACTAACTCCGTGTAAATAACATTATCCCATTTTACTATTACAGCTTGCTTTCATTGTGAAAATCAAGAGTTTTATTGTTTATTGAGTGTCTTTAATTCACACTCCATGTTTAAGATAAAATTTCATTTTTTAACGACAAAATATAATCGAATTGGACTCAAATCGATAGTATTGTCGTTAAAATGAAAATTTGAGATAATTTAGATGTTTCGAATCGTTTTGAATCCCCAAAGGGAATTGCCCAGCCCTAAAGTATATAGGAGGTCCAACGTCTTGCTACACACTTGAACACTTATTTTTATTCTGAAGTCAAGGATGATTCGTTCAGTATAAGCATATTGAAAATGTGAGACTTCTTAATACTTCTCTACCTACTGACATTTATAAAATACTTGTCTAAATACGGAAGTCTGATTTTGGTGCGGGGAAATTATGTGTGTAGGAATCAGCAAGCGTTTGTGCTCCCAATAGATCTTTTTAATATCGTAGTCCCGATGTTTAAAAAGAAATATTTTTAAAAAACGTTAAAGAAATAATCCTTCGATACTTATGTACGTTTTACAAGATTAAAATTCCTGTGATATCTAATCAACCAAAAGTTTTTGAACCTAATGAGGAATGGGTCACGTACGTACATTCTGAAACTTTTTCAAATTAAGCGATTTTTGCCGATTATTCGTTTTACCCGTTAGAACCGTCATGGTGCAGCGGGTTCGAGGTATTTTTGCTTGAATCGAAAAAAACAAGCCGAGTATCTAACGTCGGGTTTCTGGGTTTTAAAATAGAGGAATTTGATCTTTCACAAAAAACTTGGCTATCGCTTGAGCCAATACGGCGCCTTTACGTCACTTTTTTAGTCATCCATGGCATCGTAACTGAGCAAGAAAGGACATGGTGGATATTCGAAGCGAAAGTGTTTTTTGAGTCTTTACCAAACCTGACATTTCATTTCGTCAAAGATAGAGCTGGGCAATTCGATTCGGTGATTTGAAGGACAAATTATTTGAATCTGCCTTGAATCGGTCATATGAACAAAAACTTGCTAAATGACGTGGAGTTTTTCATCTTTAACGACAAATTCAATCGATTTTGGTCAAATCAAGAAATAAATGATCATAGATTTGATCTCATTTGAAAAAAAAATTCATCTATTGTCCGACTCGATGATTGTTTTCCTAACGGCGTGTCCTTTCAGCATAGCACTTTAACAGTAGCTTTACTACCGGGCGTTGCCTTCAGCAAGGCACTTCAACAGTAGCTTTACTACTGGGCGTGTTCACTATCAAGGCACTTTGAGGATGGCTGAAACACAGTAAGACAATAGATACACAGTCCCTACAAACGTTCTTGCCTAGCGAATTCGAATTTAACTCTCAATCGCCGAGCACTACACACTAACTGGTGGGATTTTATCCAAATGGTGCATGATTAGTAACTGTATATAAATAACGTGATTTAATAGCTTTATAAATCATTGATACAAACGCGACGCGATAATCGTAATCGATTCATATTTTTTTGTTCAAGCGATAAACAAACGTGCGATGATTTCATATCGAATGAAAAATTTTATTTTGTCAAGCATGAGCCACAGATGCATCAGTCAGTGCATATAGCAAAGCATATAATAATATCCGAGAACGATTATTGACGTTCGGTCCGAGCAAGGCCAGAAGCAGCCTCGAGACGTACCCAACCAATAACAAATGTCCTGCGAAGATCTAGTTTAAAAGGCGGTACCAGGAACTGCATTCTAAGCGAGGAACGTCCCACCGAACTGAATCGCCATGATAAAGTGCAATGAAAGATATCTGCCCTGGATGATCAGGTTTGACAAAAAAATTGAATGCATTCAAGTTTTCACAAAAGTCAGTGATTTACTGCATCGACCAAATAATAATAAACGAGAGAAATTTGAAAATGGTAAATTTGAGAGAAGTCTACGAATGTATTTACAATGTGCTAAAATTCGTTTCGGGGACGTAGCTCAGTGGTGGAGCGCGCGCTTTCCAAGCGCTAGGTCCCGAGATCGGTCCCCGATAGCTCCAGGTTTTTAAAATTTGGGATTTACGTCAAAACCGAAAATGCGTCATTTTACATGAATATGTAACTTTTTACAGTTTCAAAAGGTTGGTGACGAATGAAACATTGTCTAACATATACGCAGATAAGCATTTTTCGTTAGTTTTCCTACTAAATGAGTGAATCGTTGATCGTATTTAGGCAGCTATCTTTTCGTTTGGCTTCCACGCATTCGACCGCTTTTCAAGTTCGTCTATATTTCATACATAGCATGTTTTTGACGGAAGATAAAAATACATTATTGCAGAACAAATTAACCAAGCTAGATATTAAATTGCGAAAAAAAAAAGAAAAAAGTCAAATCGGCAAAACCGATTTGAAATTCGAATCCGATTCGGATAATTTTTTCGAATCGGATCGTCAATTTCATTTGTCAATTTCAATTGTCTCTATCCATGAAAATCAAGAAATTAACGATACAATTTAATAATATAGACATGAACAATCTAAAAGTTTAATAATTTAATGATATAATACAATCGATTTTGGTCAAATTTGACCAAAATGGATTGTATTTTGTCGTTAAAAATGAAAATTTCACTTCGTTTTACAAGCTCGCTGATTCATGACTGATTCGAAGCGATTCGAATTGCCCACCCCTAGCTATAAGATCGGAGAAATATTGCACCGCCCAGGTATGGCTTAAAATAATTTTAATTTGTTGCTCTTGCCATACACGATCTGCTGCAGCATGATAAAGTGCGAACTTTAACAGGCTTTGAATTGCTTTAGTACTGCAATGGTTTCCTGGGACAAGGTATCCTCGTGATACCCATGGAAGATCACTTTGAACGAACTTTCATTCGTCAGAGGCGACTAAAGCGGAAGAAAAAATTGCAGACAGTTCTTACCATCACCCAGGTAGGTATCGAGCACCAGTGGCGGATCCAGAAAAAAATTGGGGGTGGAGGTCAATTTTTCTCAACATATAAACGTGCGTTTGGAACGCGCAAATTTGAAACAAAATAGAAACAATTTTTGGAGAAAGAAATAAAAATACTCGTTTTAGGAGTAAAAGTTTTAAACGGCATCAACCACCAAAATGTTGTATTTACGCGCCGGAGGCGCACGGATATTTTTGTAAAAATCAACTGAAAACTACAAGGGTCAAAATGCCTCAAAATACAAAAAATATTATCGAGGAAAAGAAACTGCGCGCCTTTTGCGCGCGAAAACTACATGACAAGAAAGAAAAACCTTCATATTAAATATTAAAATATCACTGAGTATTTAATATTAGTCAAAAAAATATTTGCGCGTCCCATAATTTTCCTTAAATAATCTTTAAAAATGATCGATTTTACTACGATTTTCCGGGGTGGCTACGATTTTTGGGGGAGAGGGGCGAACCCCGGTGCCCTCTGGATCCGCTGGTGGCACCAAATGTACTATAGCAGCTTAATTCTGTAGTGTCTGGAAAGTTTTCGGGTTGTAGAACGGCTGTTCTATGCTCCACTTGCCGCTGCACCCGGAGCGAATTATCAATAAAAGAAAATAATGCCGTGAATCACACCGAATTCAAATCATTTGTTTTGAAAACGGAATCATTTCAATTCTTCATACAGCATTAGTCGTAGGAACCGGTTTCAACCGGATCACGCAGTCCGCGTAAGAGGAAATAACAGGTGACAAATAATGTCGCCAGAGGTTGAAGGTAACAACACACGTAACGTCGTCTTATTACTTTTAGTTAACAAAACAAAAACGGAGCTGCATTGCTTGGCGTTAAGCGTATTCACATGCCTGCACAAACGCACGCAGCGGAATGAGCATTTTCCGTTAGCTTACATAGCAAATCATTCGGTTACGTGAGCAGCCACTTCTATACTGAACAGCGTGCAAGCGATTGGAATTTGAATTATGTCGCCATAATGATTAAAACGTAGAACTGTTACTCATAATATTCTAAAATAAAAAAGGAATAAGCCTGAACAAACAAACACTAAACTGCAAAATATTTATAAACAAAGAATGACAAATACCAACCACGCGACGAGGAAATATGACTAGTCTTATCGCATTTAATTTTAACTGGTATTTTCTTTTAATTCTTTTTTCTTCGGATAAACTTAATTAACCTCAATAAACATACTTTTTCTCAGTATATTTAACATATAGGCCAATAAATTTTTGAGCGCCCTCGGTGGGTATTGTCGTTAGTATAAAACTGATTATTAAGCGAGTTTTCATTCCTATGCACCATTCACAATTGATTCGAATAAATTGTGCTTCGAATCACAGAATAGAATTGCCCAGCCCTGCTGCTACTGGATTTTTACATATATTTGGCGTTCAAAAGGCTGTTAGTTGGTTACTTTCTTTTAGGCGCTGTTTTTGGTCGTGCTTAGAGTGAATTTTAACAAAAAGTCGAAGTCGTTTTCCCTCCAATCATCCACAAATCTACAATGTAAATCGAATGCGATGCATCACTGCTATAGATAGGACTGGGCAATTCGATTCGGTGATTCGAATCGATTCGAAGCACAATTCATTCGAATCAATTGTGAATCGTTCATAGGAACAAAAACTTGCCAAATGAACCCAAATTTTCATTTTTAACGACAAAATACAATCGATTTTGGTCAAGTTTGAACAAAATCGAATGTATTTTGTTGTTAAAATATAAAAATTGTTGCTTTAAATCATGAGACGTGAATTGAAAATACACTATAAACTATCAATTTCTTAATTTTCCAATGGCGACAAATTTTAATAGTAAGTTTATGCTTCGAATTTCGAATTATTCGGTTTAGCCAAGCCCCGAGCAATCGACCTATCAAAAAAAAATGTTCATTCACGATTTCTCAAGCGTGTGTCACAGATAGGTCGCGCCGTCGAGGCGCGGGCCATGTGTGATGCATGCATGAAAAGATAAAATTTGATTGAAAAACAATCTGCGTGCGAAATCATTGAAATTATTTGCACAGAATGCAAAAATACACCCCCGATATAGAACGCGGAAGCATAAATATTATTTTAAGGAAATCCAAGAAAACTATCTCCAAACGTGAGCTATTCATTCTGAATAAATAAAAGATGGCGGTAACTTTTTGCGTGGAATATTTCCTGCATAAAAGTTGTCAGTTGCTACAATTAGTTTTTTCAGTGCTGACCCTTGATTGATCGCGGAATTGAGGTGTGGTTCACATGTTACCTTACTATGTAAAGCGAATTTATCTCATCCACGCATTCTTTTTGCAAAAGGTAACAAAACTGCATATTAGACCAATAGCAATAACGACAATATCTCCTGCAACAGCACAAAAGCGAAAAACATATGGAGTAATCTCAACGATGCATTTTATGGAATAAAAACAATGCATGTCCATAGGCACGGTACAACAACATCCCATCATATATTGATATAAAATTACTTTTTACAGCCTCTCATTGAAGTGGATCAATGTGATTAAGACCCCATGTCGGATTTTCGGCCCAGCCTACCCAACTTATAACACCCTGGGTTAAGTGAAGAGCATAGATATAAGGGTCGGACTCGGTGGGACTCGAACCCGAAATCTTCAACTTGCTACACCAGAACGATGAGCAATAGGCTATCACAACCACATACAGACAATGGCGGTACCGAATCTACAATTACTACAAATCAATACTAAACATAATGTGCATTGCAGCTAACACATGTATAGAGTGTACGAGATACCGCGGTTCCGCGGTTTTTGTTTGTTCGTATGTTGGATTCACAACTGATTCGAAGCAATCGAAGCGATTCGAATCATCGAAGCGATTCGAATTATCGAATTGAATTGCCCATCCCTAGTTTAAATGTATCGTCACCACACTCTCTCGACTTCCCTCCTTCATAAGATAAAATTAATAATATTCTCTCAAAATTAGCAAATGGCCGGAGATGATACACTGTGACAAAAGTAAAGCAAATTTACTGGTCATTTGCAGTAATTGCATAATTCCAAAGTTGAATAAGCGCCATGCTGATGAGATTTAGGCAAATTATGGGCTGTTGATGGACCTCACCTTCGTGGTACGTTCCATCAATACCCCGTATTTGGCCAAAAAAAGTCAATTTTGCTAAGTAAAATTACTGTCAAAGACCAGTACTTTTGTTGTATTTTTTATTACAGTGCACGCGAGATTTATCAGGATATGATAGAAGACTAAATAATCTTTATCCCTAAAATATACTCCATTATATCTGTACCCTATACCATCTCAATCCGGAATGTCGTTTTGTCAAGCATGTCAATCCATCCCATACTTAACGAAATATATTTAATATATCGAAATATCGAGTGGGATACGCCATACACGAATTCAATAACTTTTGCAAAACAGGAAAATAAAGAAGACCATATTTGGAGGCTGTCCCAGTAAGGTATTCTTAGTTAAGCATAAGTCACTGATGGATCGAGTCGATGAGACGCGGTCCATCAGTGGCTCAAGCTTGACATAATAACATTTCTGACTTGTTACGCGTATACTTATGACTATGGCGCCGGCGCGCTCGACTAATTCCCCTCGAAAGCGCTCGCGAGTCTTTATATATACGCACAACTTAATCGCAAATCTTTTCTCAATTATTACGAACACAAATGTACTGTGATGTCACACTGATGACAAAAAAAACAGGCTTTTTACCGCACAGAAAAAAAATTTCCATAGGATATCCAAAAACGTCAAAAACAAAAACACGTGGTTTTTATTTTGACCGTACATGTTCAGTTAAATATGAGTCACTGATGGATCGTGCCGCAAAGGTATGCTCCATCTGTGGCTCATGCTTGAAAAATAAAAAAAAATGTGTTTGGAATGGACGTCCTTGCCATACGACATAATAATAATTCAAACATTAAAAAGATAAGCTCAATATCTCAAGAAGCTAAATTATTGATCATATGAGACTTAAACAGACGATTTGCTAAGCATGGGTCAATGATAGATTACGCTGACGAGTTTATCTCATGATTTTGCGAGACTGTAGTACTTTTTGTATCTTTCCTTTTATTGAAAATAAACGTAAGGGAAGGGGTTACAAAGAGCGTCTGAAAAGTACTGACTGGCGCCCACTAATTTACAAATTTATGAAAAAACTTAGCGTTCATCAATACACACGTCCAAACTCGTGGACGAGACCCGTCAATATGAAATACACGTATAAAAGTCGCCGGATTATTTGATACGTAGCCCCCCAGCTTTGTATTATAGTAGCAGAATTTTTTCAAATTCGCCCTATTCAAGATCACAAATAAAAACGTCTAAACCAAAAAAGCCCACGCACTATTTCATAATGTAGTATCATTAATTGCACTCTATTGCAATGAGTGGTATCTGCCTCGGGTGGTATTAACTATTATAAATTATTATGAATTATCCGATTCGATTTTTCAAATGATTGAATTTTGGAGAAATATATGCCAATTTTGGCGCATTTTACAATTTCCGGATATACCATTTGTGTTTTTTCTCAGTAAAAGACTATGATTCTAATATTCGGTCTGCATAATTAGTTTAATTCGATACTGAAGTCAAAAAATATTCTATTCTGACCAACTGTAACTGTGATAAATTTGAGTTTCCCCGCAACGATACGTAGAAAACGAAGCGCGAAACCGTTTCTAAAGTATCCATTATGACGCACAATCATATGCTGCGTGTGACGTAACAACTATGGAAAAACACGGAAACTATTTCGCGCAATATTTGTTAATTTTTTAGAAAGTTTCAATTTCGTCTATCAAAAAGCAATGTTTGCGAAATGTTTCATTAAATTTTATATATTAAACGAGGTTTATTATATATAAATTAAGCAAATATTATTCAATTTAATTCTATTTTCGAAAAAATTTTCATTTCCGTATAAACTATGACACATTTGTGACTATCATAAAAATTTCAGTTCATTGAGTAAATCAAATATACGTAACTCTGGCAAAATACTTGAATATTTTTTTGTTCAAATAAACAGAATAATTTACAAAGCGTAGTTTTTTATTAGGCTATATTTTGCGGCGTTCTATCAGAAATTGGATTTGTCAAGCATGAGCCGGAGATACACCGCGCTCCTGCAATAGGTCGTTAGAAGGAAATGTTTACTGCAGGGTGCGTGGCGTAATTCGAGCAAAACAAGTTTTTCCAGCTAATTAAATGCTTAAAAAAATTTAGACAACGTCAACAACAACACCAAACAACCCCAATAATATGGTTCAACGCTTCACCATTTCTCCACTGAGCGTTCGCCCAGCGAAGCACATAACGAGTGCACGTTGGGCTCAAATTTACGTAAAAGGTCCGTTCCCAGCAATATTTACGAACATGTCTTCGGTAGATTTGCGAACATATTATATAAAAGAAATTCATCCACTTCTTCCTACGCCACACTCTAACAAAAATGCAACAAAATCACTGGTCTTTGACAGTAATGTTACTTGGCTGTATTAAAAAAAATTGACATTTTTCGACAAATATGGGATGTTGATGGAACGCGCCGCGAAGGTGCGGTCCATCAACAGTCCAAAATTGGCATAAATCTCATCCCCATGGAGTTTTTTAGCTCCGGAAATATACAAATTACTATAAATGACCAGTAAATTTACTGTAATTTTGTTACAGTGCATGGAAAATGTACAGGAACATTTACCATACACACTTGTCATCGTAATTTAAACAAACAGCAAACAAAAGGCATGAAACTGACATCCGTAAGCAAATAAAATATACCATTTCTATTTTCACACCTGTCATCGTAATTTGGGACTAATTATTTTGAAACTGAGCCACTTCGTTTTTGCCTCATAGCGAAACCTTTTCAAAAACAATTACGTGATCGCTGTACTTTAGCAATGGAATATTATGGTAAAGTCAAATGGTTTGTGCGTCTGTCATCGACGAAATCTATCCAAGGCCCAAGTTGTAAAAGGATTTGTTGATGATAAATTTTTAAATTGGACAGCTTTTGCGTTTTTTTACTCCAGTGCGAAAAGTGAGATACACCATCTGCACTCCGCCACCCCCATCCCCTCACCCCAAAAAAACTACTATATATTGAGAAATTAACGATAATATTAAGATTTATTTAATGTATCTGCTCGATAATATTATTTGGGTATTTCACATAAATTCTAAAGAATTCAAATGTTGTTTATCTCAAAATTTGATATCATATCATGTTAAGTATGGTACACGGATGTACCGCGTCGATTAGGCACGGCCCATCTGTGGCTCAGGCTTGATAAAATAAAATTATTGATGAAAACATACCAGGAGTCGAATATTTTTCAATGAAATTAAACGTAAACAGGGGGTAGGAAGGAGCAAATAAAAACACTAACTGATCCACACACACTGATATGCACGAGTCAAATCTCGTCGAGTGACCTATCAATGAGGCACTGTCCATTTGTGGCTCATGCCTAAAAAAATAACATTATTGATAAAGACGTACACTGTAATAAAAAATTCAACAGAATCACTAGTCTCTGACAGTAGTTTTGCTTGGCGGTATTAAAAAATATTCAAAATTGACTTTTCTGGCCACATATGGGGTGTTGATTGTAACGCACCGCGAAGGTGCGGTCCATCAACGGCCCATATTTGGCATAAGTTTCATAAAATGTGGCGTTTTTTAGCTTTAGAAACATTTAATTACTGCAAATGACTAGTAAATTTACTGTATTTTTGTTACAGTGTAACAAACGAAGCACTAAACCAATAAAAATAAATATATGTTCAATAATATACTGGACATGATTTATATCCTAGTAATTCCACAGTTGTTAAAAAGTTGTAAAATCGCGTCAAATCAAACACGCAGAAACAATACAAATACGCGGTAGCCGCGTACGCAAAGCAGTAAATCTTATTTATCCCTTTATGTACATAAATTGTTCTTCGTTAGTAAAAAAAACAACAACACCTGACGAAGCTTAGAGTATTCTCTAGCGAAAGCTTGGTAGATAGACGTATGCAGTGGCCTAATGGTTAAACATCTTGGCATCGCAGGTTGAAGGTCTCGGGTTCGACTCCCGACCCAGGGTAGCTTGGTTAGGCTAGGCCGAACAGGAAAAGATCATATCTTTTCAGCAAATGTAATGCTGTCCCTCTGTAGGAAACCACTGTTAAAGGGCCTTGGCCGGACAGGAAAAGATCATGTCTTTTCAGAAAATGCAATGCTGTCCTTCTGTAAGAGGCCGCTGTTAAAGGGCCTTGGACAGGGTGGTCCATTGTAGTTAATTGGCTATGGAAAAAAAATCTTGTTAAATGTGGGATAAGATCTGACGAATCTAGACTATGCTCTAGCGAAATCTCGGTAGATAAATCTTGTAATACGTGGAATAAGATTCTTTCGTTGTTCAATTCGATTTACTTATATAAACTATATTATTTGGAACATTGAACATAAATTGGAAGGAATTCAAACCGGTATTTGATTAATGATTATTGATCACTACACAAAGTATTTATGTGAGCGCGATGGCCTAGTGGTTAAACATGTTGACATCGCAGGTTGAAGATCTCGGTTCCGAGTCCCGGCGGGTTAGACTTGTAAAATTATTACCACCACCCAACCCAGGTTGTAATAACTTGAGTAGACTAAGCCTAACAGGAAAAGACCATATCTTTCCAGCAATTCTAACCCTGCCCGTCTATAACTTGGGTAGACTAAGCCTGACAGGAAAAGATCATATCTTTCCAGCAATTCTAACCCTGTCCGTCTATAAGTGGCCGCTAGTACGGGCCCTGGGCATAGTAATCCACTCCAAGAAGTGGCTGTAAAAATGATCAGTAAATAAAAAAAATACTACTGGTCTGTATTCAGTCAAATATATCATTTATCATCTGCCTAACAACCTAAATATATGGATTTTCCTTATTATACTGGGTACACTGTGACAAAAACAGGTAAAATCGCATCTCTTTTACAGTAATTTCACTTGGACATATTACAATAATATTATTAGATCAACTTTTCGTGAATTATAGAATGTTGATGGAACTCACCGCTATGGCGGGGCAATTCGATTCGGTGATTCGGATCGATTCGAAGTGCAGATTATTCGAATCAATTGTGAGTCGGCCATGGGAACAAAAGCTTGCTAAATGAAGTGAGTTTTTTCATTTTTAACGACGAAATGCAATCGATTTTGTTAAACACATCCCTTTCAAGTCGGTTTATGCTAATATTTATAACTGTATATTTCCTAATATTCATAGTGGAGACTAAAATGGGATATTTGTTATTTCTATAAAATCAACGATTCGATCCGATTCGAAAACATTATTCGAATCAGATTCGAAGCCCAAATGCTTCGGTTTTGTCCAGCCGTACCCTAGTGTCACCGCCGAGTTGTGGTTCATCAACAGCCCATATCTGGTAACAATCTCATCAACAAGGCGGTTTCGAATTTTAGAAATATACAATTACAGCGAATAAAAAGTAAATTTACTGCAATTTTCTCACAGTGTATGATTTACATTCTATCCATTTTTATATTAAGTCATAAAAAGGTGGAAAATTTTGTCAAATCAAGAACACAGAATCAATGCAAATACGCGGCAGCTGTGTACGTGCGACAGTAAAATCAATTCATTCGTCATAAAGAATTGAAAGTGTGAGTTCCAAGTAATATTTGTATTAAAATGACATCCAAAATCGATTACGTGATTGTCTGTGTATTCAAGATATTTTAACGATTTTAATTTGATGCAGAAGTTGTTCGGTGACGATGGCGAAAACCTCTGTAATAAATAATTCACTTTTGGCCAAACATGACTTGTTACAAATTTGATAAAAATATCTCATTACAAGTAGGACTGGGCAATTCGATTCGGTGATTCGAATCGATTCAAAGCACAATTTATTCGAATCAATCGTGAATAGGTCATAGGAACAAAACTTGCTAAATAAACTGAAATTTCCATTTTTAACGACAAAATGCAATCGATTTTAGTCAAATTTGACCAAAAATTTAAACCTTTTGTAATATTGAAAATTGGATTTTGTTATTTATGTCGAATTAGTGATTCGATCCGATTCGAAATAATTATTCGAATTAGATTCGAATTTCAAATGATTCGGTTTTGCATAGCCCTAATACGGTTTAAAACTTTTGAAGCATACTATTACTTCCAATGGACAGTTAATTTACTGCGTGTTTTTGAAATTGTGGTTTTAAGCGAGTTACAGATTCGAGTTCGAGTTCAGGCTCGTGAGTAGGTCTGGGCCATTCGAATTCTTAAATGAAATAAGATTCTCAATTTTAACGACGAAATGCAATCGATTTTGGTCAAATTTGGTCAAGTTTGACCAAAATCGATTCTATTTCCTCGTTGAAATATGAAAATTGTTGCTCTTAGTGTGAATTGAAAATATACTACAAACTATAATTTTCCTTATTTTTGCAATGGGGGCAAGTTGTAATTGTATAATGCGTGTCATTGATGCATCGGAATGCTTAAGAGCAGATACGAAATGCGGAAAATATCAAAATGGCGGTTTTGGAAAAGGCAGGAACGTAATACCACCACTGAGACGAAGTTTCACCATTTTAAAGAAAATATAACGATATGAAAACGGTTTTCGAATTAACCTGACGAATTCGCTGTGTGTCGTAAGAGGCAGCTAAAGAAGTGATATACATTTTGATTAACGCCCAGGGTAGTTACCACATAATGCCCTTTACTATAATTTTTCGGTTTTGAATGAAATTCTGATAAGATGTTTTTTGTTTGCTCCTTGACATACAATGATCTCTTCCTCATTCTTTTAAGGATAATCTCCCAAATTTCAATCAAAAAACATCCCAAATCAAAGAAAGAGACGCTTAAAACAACAATACACCAATATATTATATCTGTAATGTTCCTCAAAGTAAACTTGGGATCATTCTTTTTGTGTTTAAAACAACATATTCCTTCCAATACCAAAGCGTTGAAAAACTTTTCATTGGCTTTGACGTTAAATATTGCTTGGTTGCTAATGGCCTAGTGGTTGCCACGTTGGCATCACGGGTTGAACTGTTATTTCACGGCAGTATTGACGATTTTGAACCTTTCTTTACGGGTTTATCGTTGCCAGACATTCAAAAGGAGAAATAGCAAGAGAGTCTTTGTGGCCAAATTTGATAAAAATCGATTGATTTTGTCGTTAAAAATGAAGAAAATGCAGTTCATTTAGCATGCTTTTGTTCCTATGACCGATTCACAATTGATT
Organism: Styela plicata; assembly: GCA_963675895.2. Lineage (NCBI taxonomy): Eukaryota > Metazoa > Chordata > Ascidiacea > Stolidobranchia > Styelidae > Styela > Styela plicata. The sequence goes on along the minus strand of OZ023141.1, from coordinate 22,388,883 downwards.
CGAGTAATCTGTGCTTTGAATCGATTCGAATCACCGAATCGAATTGCCCAGCCATAGCAGTGAGTTCCATCAACATTCTATAATTTACTAATTTATTATTATTGTTGTAATATGTCCGAGTGGAACTACTGTAAAAGAGCCATTTTGAATGTTTTGGGTTAATATGAAATCCATTTTATAAAGAAGTGTGTTGAACGATTAAATAAAATGCTTATAAACACAAAAAAAACGTGGGATAGCGTTTTCAAGTCGGGGGATTTCATCGATACTGCGGTATAGCTATCATAATTAGAAATTGGGTGACATTACATGCTTTGTGAAGTATGCGTCGCTGATGAAAAGCAAGTCGAGGAGTATTTTTTAACGGAACGTCTATTACCAAGCATGCGTCACTGATGGATCGCGCCGTCGAGTCGCGATCCATCTGTGGCTCATGCTTGACAGAATGAAATATTTGGTATTAGAGAAAATCCAAGCTAGCCTAAAAATGAAATTAACAAAAAAAAAAATTGAACCCTCGGGCAGTTATCGATACTTTCGCGTTGATAAGATACAAAGACGGAGCTTGGAAAATTACATTTACATTACATTACCACATTTAATACAATGTAGGACAAAAAACGGTAAATTTTTTATACCTTGTAAGCACGGGCTTTAGAATAGTCCTCATTTCAGAAGCGACTAAAAGGAAACAAAGAAGTGGTAGATGGTTTTTCCATTGCCTAGGTCAGGTATCACACACTTTACCATGATGGTTCATTTCCCTTTGGGATGTTTTTTGTTTCAGAATATTTTAATAGAATTTTAATAGGAAGTTCAAATCAGAAGCCATATAATAAACAAACGAAGGCGTTCATTTATCAGCTAAAAATAGGAGAAACAGAATACCATATGGCTATGCAAAATATTAGATTCGAATCATAAATTATTTAGATTTGATTTCTGAACCAACGCGAAATCAACAAAATGATAATGTTGGATTTTTTTTCAAAAACAGGAGTGAATTCTCACATAAAGTATAAGCAGATATAAGGAAGTCTGTTTGTTCTGTTTGTTCGTGACTTGTGATTTTCGGAATATTCCACTCGATTTGGGGAAATTCTGAAACCAAAAGATGTTCAATTTCGTGACCGTTTAACATGTACATCCAACAAAGGATGTGAAATCACTTAGAACATATAAAAACAAAACCTACACGGCGAATCATAATATCGAAAGTATGGTACTTAGCATCGTGGCAAATGACCATAAACAATGACAAAATCAATTTTCGGTGCGCAAAGCATGAACCTCAGATGAATCGGTAATTTCGGTCCGACGAAAACGGTTTACCAGGCATGTTTTGTCAAGTATGGGTCACAGATGGATCGCGCCGTCTAGGCGCGGTCCATCTGTGGCCCATACTTAACAAAGCAATATTTCTGGCTTAGTATATACAATCATCTATGGCCCAAGTATGATATATAAAGTTTCCGGTCTGAAATTGGCGGTGAAAACCGATCCGGTTACTCCTAGGCTGCCCTTTCTGGTGTAATTTGAAATTGAATATTCTGAATAACACCTTTTGTGCACGGTAATTTGAGATTTTCTAATCAATACAAATCACAAGATTATGGTTCGTTCGACGTGAGCCGCGATCCTAAAAGATGATCCTTTCATGGATCATGCTTGACAAAATGAAAGACATGATGGAATAATATAAAGCTTCGACAAAAACTGGAATATTCCTTCGAAAGCCCTTTTTAATGGAAATATACTTTACTTAGTTCTTTATACTATTTACCTGTTTTTTTTTCAACCAGATACCTAGTTCTAAAGTAGGTAAATACATTTATTTAGCCTAATAAATTTACAAAGCAAAATTTCGATTTGACCAAAATCGATTGCATTTTCTCGTTAAAAATGAAAATTTCAGTTCATTTAGCAAGTTTTTGTTCTTTAGAACGATTCATTATTGATTCGAAAAAAATGAGCTTCGAATCGATTCGATTCACCGAATCGAATTGTCCGCTCCTAGTCAAAATGTCTTAATATTTTTTTGCCGAAATCGTAAAATGGGTCATGCTTGTCAAAATAAAAAAGATGATGAAATAATACAAATCTATGACTAAAATTCCTAAAATATTCCTTTGAAAGTGCTTTTTTTTCAATGGAAATAAGCTTTACATAGTCTACTGTACTATGTACCTAGTTCTTTCAACCTGGTACCTAGTTGGAGATTAAGCGAATTTGCTTATTTTACCTAGTGAATTCACAAAGTAGAATTTCAAACAAAAAAAAAAAACTGGCCACAGTTAAACTATTCTTGAATCTAGGTAAAACTACTTGGAAAATAAACTTTTACCTAGGATCGCCAACATTTACTAACCTTCTTTAAAGTGAACCGTCGCAGAAGTCCCTTTGATGTAAATTCTATAAAGTCAAGCCGAAGCTGTGTAGTGCTCCGCGATTTGATTCGCTGATTCGAATCTATTCGAATCAGTCGACTATCAGCTGTGGGAACAAAACTTCTAAAATAAAGTCGAATTACCACGATATCACGATAAAATTTTGGGCAATTCGAAGCACATTTTATTCGAATCCGAAACCCGCACTAACCTACAACCCTCGGGCGATGCTCGATAACTGGTTCCAAAAGATGCAAGATAAATCTCGTAACCAAATATAATTGTAAACATTGTTAATTGCATATTGTGAAATAAAATTCAACTCAACTACACTCAGTCACAAAGTACTCGTCCGGACATGATTTATTAATATAGGTCGGGTGGAATGTAGTGAATCTTTTATATTTTCATTCGAAATTCAACAAAAATCTTCTTGATTTTGGTCAAATTAATTTATAGTGAATGTTTATAGTAGAAACGCGCTATTTGTTGTTAACATAGAGATGGCTATTGGATCCAATTCGAAAAAATTATCCGAATCAGATTTGATTTCGCCCAGCTTGACTTTGTTACTTTTATTGGTAGACGAAGAAATAAATGATATCTGACTAAAATCGATTGCATTTTACTTCAATTGGCAAATTTTTGTTCATATGAACGATTCGCGATTGATTCGAATAGCGTGCTACGTAGCGTTTGTAACTGTGCGAAAGATCGGTGGCGAAGCGGTAGAGCATCGAACCATCGACGTCGAACAGCGAACATCGAACCATTGCGTTTTACTGATTGTAGTCTATATTATTTTGTTCTATTTGCTGGAATGCAGGACCAATCAATGCATGGTCGGCAAAGTAGTTTGGTTATCTGTTTGATACCTCATAATATTACAAAAAGCCATATTTTTCAATTTTTTATCATTTGCCCCCGTCCCAAAGGGAACGACCATATTTACGTGTTGCTCCGATTGGTTATACTTAATAGGGAAAAATAGCAGAAGGACGTACTTATCATCTATGTCACATGCTTGACGCCAAGTATGGTTGTAATATTGTATCGGATGTCGTTCGCTCATACCCAGTAAGAAAAATTGATCTAAAAAATATTTTGTTAAGTATGTGGGTAGGACTGGGCAAAACAGAATCATTTGGAATTCGAATTTGATTCGAGAAATTCAAGAAATTTATACTTTATAGTGTATATTCAATTTACACTCTATGTCTAAAAATGACAATTTTCATATTTTAACGACAAAATATAATCGATTTTGAAAAAATTTGAATAAAATTGATTGCATTTTGTCGTTAACAATAAAAATTCTAGTACATTTAGTAAGTATTTGTGCCTATAAACAATTCACGATTGATTCGAATATATTGTGCTTCGAATCGATTCGAGTCACTGAATCAAATTGCCAGCCCTATATGTGTCACTAATGTCCATCTGTGGGGCATGCTTGACAAAATAAAATATCGAGTAGGGTGTCAAGTACCATCAGAGGTGTTATGATTTGTCATATGAAGCATGCTTAACCAAACCGCAAATTTATGGAGATTTATAGAATATTTTAAGCGTTCAAGTGGCGCACAGAACTGACTGATTGTTTGCTGCTTGGTGAAAAATTAGATTTAAATGTCCAGCTCTCAGTAACTGAAACAGCGAGAACAAATATATGCCTTGTTATAAATGGAGTCTAATCAACGAAATGTTAAAGAGGGAAGATAACAAAAATATGTCAAATATAAAACCGTCATCAACGAATATGCTGTTTTCCATTTCAATGATATTATTATTTCAATCCAAAATATTGGCGGAGTTCAGACGCCAGTGATAGACAACATAGGTTGTTATGACGCTAATCTTAAATATATATATATGTATATAAATAAAAAATCGAAATTGCATGTATCTCTCCCCCCCCGCCCCAAAAAAAGAAATTGAAAAGAACTAACTCCTCAGTCAGATATAATTTTTGATCAAGTGTTTTTGCAAAACTCGGGTCACTGATGGACCAGTCACAGTCCATCTGTGGCTCATGCTCGACATAGATAAAATCTCGGATCGGCTTTCACAAAACAGTTACAAGTTTCATACAATTCTCAACTTTATCTCTGAAAACCACAAACAACACTTGAAAATATTACGTGGTCAACCTCTTCAATACAGCACTTCTGTTATGATAACAAGTAGGTTTAGTTCGGGTGGTTCGCTATTCCGCATAAGAGTTCGGTTCCGTTGCATTTTCACTATTACCATTATAGTCTCCATTGTGATAATTAGGAAATATACGGTTACGAATTACAAATATTAGCAAAAATTGACTTAAAAGCGATGTATTTACATTTTAACGTCGAAATACAAACGATTTGTCGTTAAAAATAAAAAAAATGATTTCATTTAGCATGTTTTTGTTCCCATGACCGATTCACAATTGATTCGAATAATCCGTACTTCGAATCGATTCGAATCACCGAATCGGATCGCCCAGCCCCAAACTAGATACTGCAGTAGATGCGACTGCACTCTATGCGGAAAACATTACAAACATATTTGAACTGATATGATAAACTGCAGTGAGAGGTATCTGCCCTTTTCGGCCCTGTCGTTACGGGCTTTAGAATAGTCCTAACATATTTCCTGCATGTCGTAAGAGGCGACTAAATAGAAGCAAAGAAGTGGTAGATGGTTTTACCATTGCCCAAAACAGATACCATTCACTGTGCTTTACCATGACGGTTCAGTTCCGTTAGGGATGTTTTCCATTTAGAGTGCAGTTGCTGGTACCACATCTTTTAGGTTCTTTTTGCTATTGAGTGGCTGTTGGTTGTTTCCTTTTAGGCCCTACTTTCGGACTTGCTCAGAGTGAATTTAAATAAATAAAAGAAAAAAGAGCACAATGTTGGTCAAATGCCCGGTTCGGTGGCTCAGTCGGTTAAGCGTCATCGTGTTGCCCGAGCTGTCGATGGTGCGAGGCGTGGTTCCTTCGCTACCGAGCTTTCGCCCTTCAGCAAGGGATTTTATGAGCATCTGAAACTAGGTTTGGGCAATTCGATTCGAAGCACAATATATTCGAATCAATCGTTCATAGTTCGTATAAAATAAAAAATAAATAATCCAAATGGGTAGTAATGATAATGACAATGAATGAACAAAAACTTACTAAATGAACTTACGAATTTTTTGCCTGCGTCACCCAAATGACGTCGAAATTGATGCGGAATTTTTTAAAATTTTGGTCTCACTGAGGTGCGGTCCATCAGCAGTCCATACTTGACATGGATCTTATCAATAAGGGGATTCTTAACTTTTGGAAACACACAATAACTGCCATATGAACGTTGTGTTTACTGCACTTTTGTTACAGTCAGGTTTTACAAAATTCGTAGGACGTACTAGTGCCCGACAACATGTCGTCAAAACATATTTTGTTCTCCAAAGTTTGTCAAGGGTGCTTGGTATGATAACTGGTGTTTTCCAGTTGATATTGTTGTGATAGAAAACGATTCTCCTGCGTTGTTGAAATTGTTTTGTGACAACGTTTGTTAAGCTGATGACGTAATTGAAATTTTCGATTTTGAAACAATTTGGATGATGGGGGAGGGGAAGATAAAGTTTTAATAATCGTGAAATGTTTCCTGTCAGAAAAAAAAGTCCAACATGTTTAGTTAAGTATGAGCCGCCGCCGAGCTGCAATCCTTGGGTAGATAATGTTTGACAAAATAAAATATATGTTTTGGTTCACCTTAAAAATTCGATATTTGGTATTTACAGCGAATTCGGGATTCGATCCGATTCTGAAAAATTATGCGAATAAAATTCGGATTCCAAATAATTCGGTTTTGCCCAGCTTTATCTGTAACACAGGACAGATACACAGTCACTAAAAGTAGCAACATTTTCAATATGATAAACACTCGGTCATCGATTGGCTGGCGCGCATTTTATTTAGGCAAAAACTGAAAGGTTTTCGATGCTGTTGCGAAAGCATTAAAATAAGCGTTAAAATAACTGTTAAATAAAAATTAATCATATCAGCCGCGGTTGTCTAAAAGTCAAGTTCAAGGACTTTGAATCTCCGTTGAATCGTTATTTTTGAGCTTTGTTCATCGTGATTAATGGAGTTTCTGAAGATGAAGCTCATTGAAATCTTCTTTATGTAATTACTTTACAGCTGTTTTGAGTAAACTTTGCCGAAAAAAATGAAATTTCTTATTTATCTTGTCCTGTTATAATATTTGAACTTTTCTGGGTCGCATAGCAACCTAGCATTGAAGTCACGATGTTGTTCGATCACAATGAATTTTCCGCAAAACCATTGTCCGTTCATAAAACACTTGAAAATTTATTATTAGCTCACAGAGGGGTTTTATCTTCGTGAATACTGACATAAACTATAATCCTCAAATTACTTTCCAACGCGGATTATAAAAAATTAGACAGAACGACGACCTCGTATTAAGATCATGCTGACACAGATCGTGAGGGGACCGAAACTGTATGGGTCGGCTCCGGTTATATATTTTTTTAAAGCAACAGAGGGAGGGGGGAATTAAAATAGAATCGGTCAAATCGCCATATGTTAAATGCAATTTATTTTAGATAGTTAAAAAGTATTTGATATGGCCTGTCCGTGCACCTACCCAACAACAGCTAGGCTCCAACTTTTGTAGTGAATGAGTGTATGTTTTGTGTTGCGGTTACCCGCTAAGAGCATTGATGAAGGGAAATTATGCAATTGCAAAGAAAAAATTCAATTTCTTTGGTGACATTAATATAAAACTATAAAATCTAGTTTTGCGAAGAAAGAGGCGAGGTCTATCAACAACCCATATTCTGGCAAAAAATCTCATCAGCGTGGCAATTCCAAACTTTGTAAATATAGGACTGAAACACAAAAATGAAGAATTTACTATATTTCTCGTATCTTACAATAATTTAATGCCTAATACTCTCATGGCTGGGCACAACCAAATCATTTGGAATTCAAGTCTCATTCGAATAATTTTTTCGAATCGGATCGAATCACTAATGCTTAGTAAAGAATAAATATCCCATTTATACTATTGTAACTTGTCCCCAGTGTGAAAATAAAGAAATTTATAGTTTGTAGTGTATTTTCAATCCACGCCAAGAGCAACAATTTTCATATTTTAACGACGAAATATAATCGATTTTGGTCAAATTTAACCAAAATCGATTGCATTTTGTCGTTGAAAATAAAAATCCGATTTAACTTAACAAGTTTATGTTCTTATGAACGATTTACGATTATTTCGAATTAATTGTGCTTCGAATCGATTTAAAGCACCGAATCGAATTGCCCAGCCCTAAATACTGTATATTCTCAACACACAAAAACTAATACACGAAGCACACACTGATGCAAAGCTACATAAAAACAGAGCATTTGGAATTCGAATCTGATTCGTATATTTTATTCGAATCTCATAGAATCGTTTATTATTTATAAACAGCGAATGCTTGTTTTTATCAGTACAAATCGCCTCAATTCTGAAAACACTCCGTGGCGAAGAATACGACAATATTGATATGAGCAAATTATTGGAGACAACGTCCTTTCGATTTACACTTGCTCTTTGAGGACGGAGAAAAATTGACAGAACCTGACGAAAAAATTGTTTTATTTTGCCAGAAAAATACGAAAATTACATTAATTCTGCCAGATTTTGTTTCTTATTTCCGAATCAGGAATGTTTCGAAGCAATTGAGCTTCGAGGTGATTCGAAATATCAAAGTATATTTCCCTAGCCCCACCGTCGAAGCATATACTAGTTTATTTTTACAAGCTTAGCTGCTCTAAGATTGCGAAATCCACCTGTTCTTAACTGGTATGATGAAAACTCTAATATCGATTCGAAACAGTAAAAATATTTCTGTGTGTACACTTTGTCTATCTAACACTCAATTATCTCTATACAAGATGGCTCGTCGGTCGATAACTATCTTTATTTAGCTTCGCGACCCTGTAAAGGAATTTTATTATCTTGTCAAGCATGGGCCACAGATGGACCGCGCCTTGTCGGCGCGTTCCATCAGTGACTCATGCTTAACAAAATATGTTTTGACAATATTCTCCTGAAGATCATCAAAATCGCATTCTGTTTAATATATCTAACGTGGACCATAGATAAATCAAGTTATAGAGGCGCATTTCGTTTTTGGGCCATACTTGAAAGAGCAAAAATTCACAATTAAAACTAGCTTATGTAGGGTTTTCTAAGTAGGTGTCATATATGGCCCGAACTTATTTTTCTCAAAGCATCTTTTATTCGGGATCAGTCGCTCATGGATGGCTTCGCCAAGACGCGGTCCATATATGTGGTTCATGCTGAACACAATAAAATTTTTGATTGATATCAACTGTGCGTTTCATGTCGTGAAATATTTTGGCCACGTGTAGGTCACAGGGTTGATACCGCTCCAGTAATCTGACGAATTTTTGACATAATTTACACGTGTTTGCCCGTCTCGGTGGCTCAGTCAGTTAAGTGCGACCGTATTGTCCGGAAGGTCAAGGCAATTCGCTGTTAGCTTGAACGCATCATACACACAACTACTGCAATGATCCGTGCTGCCAAGCGGTGTTTGGTTTAGCCCAGACCCCCCACACTAACCTCTTTCCCGATAGGTTCACGGAGTGGCCGCAGCAAATTATTCGAATCGATCTCGCCCCACAATAACCCTATAATATCAAACATCGTATACGACCTTGTTAGAACTGTGGGTTACATTGTGAGCTGTACGTAGATATTATCGACCGACAAGCCGTCTTGTCAAAGATACCTCTGGCCAGTATCGCACAAGCTAGAGATGCAAGCTTCGAATATCTTTTTTCAAATCGAATCTATCCGATATCGAATCATATATGATTCTATTTGTAAAAAACAACCCGACCATTTAGTTTACAAAACGAAATGAACACATTCGTTGTTCAAATCCGAGCAACACTTGAACAAGATCCAAATAGCTGTGTATTGAGGAGCACAACGAATATGGCAAAAACATTTCTCTAATATTCAACAACGGCAGAACTGCAAATGATCTGTAAATTTACTGTACTTTTGTTTCAGCGTACTTCCGGTGTGCTTACATCATTTTCAACCTAGTTCGTTTGAATATTATATCCATGGTGTTGTTGAGGAAATTATCACAGTAAATAGACCATAAATAATAATTCGTTCTATACAATTGAACAAGTGTTACATATTTAATGTCTTACAACCTTACACTCTAGCTGAAACAGGGTCGCCATTTTCGGATGCAATTTCTCAGGTTTGTTCAAATAATTTTACATGGTTACATGGCTTCTAAGTGCAAACCTAACCAACGAAACTAGCATCCTCGGTAACCTTACATACATGGCTGGCCATTTTCATTCGGTGATTCGAATCGAACCGCAAAGATTCGAATCATATGGTGAATCGGTCATAGAAACGGAAAGAATGCAAAATTAAATGGAATAATCAAGGGTAGAATACAATCAAAATAGTTACATTACTGTGGAACAGGACTGGGCAAATACGAATCATTTAGAATTCGAATCTGGGACGGATAATTTTTTGGAATCGTATTGAATCACTCGTTCCAAATCCAAAATAAATATCCCGTTTTTACTATTACAACTTGCCTCCATGATAATAATTAGAAAATTTCGAGATGTCAATTTCTACCATTATCAAAATTAGACTTGACGGTAATGTATTTCCATTTCATATTCCATGTCTAGGAACAAACATTTTCCTAGATGCAATCGATTTTGGTCAAATTTGACCAAAATCGATTGTATTTTGTCCCAAAAATCGAAATTCCATTTAATTTGCTATTTTTTCTTGTGGAAGATTCACGATTAATTCGAATAATTTGTGCTTCGAATCGATTCGAATTACAGAATATCAAACTGTCTAGCTCTACTGGGGAAGTGAGAATCGAAATGTTTCGCCTGTTACAGTTCGTTTATAACATTGTTACCGAATCCACAGCATAACCAAATATTTTGATAATCGAAGCAAATTGTAAAGATGAAAACGAAATAATTAACATTTGGCGCGTTGCTAGTGGCAGTTGTCTCCAGCCTGGTTCTCCATGTTTGTCAACATGTTTTCCGTCGGATATTTGTTTCATGTTGACAAGAAGAACTATAATATATCGACTAGAAAATATACTTAACATTATTGCAAAAGAATACGGTGCTTAGTTGAAAAAATTGCGAAAAGAACGCGATGCGGTCCATCAACACCCCATATTTGTCCAAAAAAGTCAATTTTTTATTCATTTTCGATACCGTCAAGTAAAATTGCTGTCAAAGATCAGTGATTTTGTTGTATTTTTGTTACAGTGTAGTATAGAGGAATCTATATATCTTTACAATCTAATGGTTGGCGGGGAATTACCTCAAACATAAACCATTTGCGCACGGATGAAATTGACCATAAAGTAACGCCACAGCACCCAAGCGAAGAAATTTGGCATTGCTGTCCCTATCGAGAAAAACTGTCAAACTATATTTTGTTGAGCATGAGTCACTGATGGATCGCGTCGATTAGACGCGGTCCATCTGTGGCTCATGCTTGATAAAATTATAGAATTTCTGTTTAACGAGAGACAGATCGCGATGATAAAGGATAAACGCATGAGTTGTTCTTACAAGACAAGTTAAAAAATTCAATCAGCGCTGTTTGTCAAAATTTAATCCATTAGCGTGGGTGTTACGGTGTTTTCCCAGTGTTGATAATTCTTTAAATTGGTGGGAGGAATGTAATGCATGGGAACCCAGGAATTTGTTTTCGTGGGAGTTCGCTTCGAGCAAGGTCAAAAGAAAGGCCTAGAAGAGTTAACTAATGGCAAAGAGTTATTAGAAGATGTAGTACCATAGCTGCTTTCTGAACGAAAAACATACCATATGAAACTGCAACGTGCAGTGAGTGGTATCTGTTCAGGGTGAAAAAAACCCGCCTACCATTTCTTTGGTTCTTTTTAGTCGCCTCTTACCATTCGCAGATATAGGACTGTTTTGAATCCCGTGCCCACAGGCCATTTGTTACAATTACAATTGAATCTTTTATTCAACGTTCATTTTGAGTAAAGAAAACGGAATTCCCTAACGGCCAATAATACATTAAAGAACGTAACACAGAATATAAAATAAGTGGAAATCATCAACCGCCACCTGTTTTTGCTCTCTTGTATCGCATTTTTTTATATAAAAGTTCGCGTAATTAAAGTTAACTTAATAGCGAAGAGTACTATGAAATGTAATACCAGCAACTGTACTCTAAGCGGAAAACATTCCTAACGGAATTGAACCGCTATGGTAAAGGGCAGTGAGTGGTATCTGTCCTAGACAATGGGTGACATCATCTACCACTTCTTTGTTTCCTTTTAGTCGCCCCTTGCTTGTAGTAGGTATTTAACATTGGTCGGGGCAAATATCACTTACTGCACTTTACCATAGCGGTTCCATTGAATTTGGGAGGTTTTCCGCTTAGAGTGCAGGTTCTGGTACTGAATGGTGTAGTAGCTCTTGGCCTTTAAGTGACCGTTTGTTGATGTCTTTAGGGCGCTGCTTCCGGCTTTGCTCGAGTAAATTTAAGAAAAAAAATACAACGTTACTATGTGTAGATTTCGACACATAGCAGGAGCGTTTGTCACTCCCATAATTAGAACCTTAGTTGACAGTTCGGCATGTGTCCCACCACCTACGTTTCTTCCCTCGATCCACCCAATTCTACATAAACAAGTAGACAACAACAAAATCTCTAATGGGCACGGTAGTTTCCCATATTAAAATATTCTAAATTCCTTCCCTCGTCAATTTCGCAATCGCAGTATCGGTATTGTAATTCTATCTCCCGTAGTTAGGGGTCTATAATAATTTTAATTTCTACTTGAACTGGAATGTTATTTTGTCTAGCCTGCGCCACAGATGGACCGCGCCAAGATGGCGCGATCCATCAGTGACTCATACTTAACAAAATATTATTCGGCCAGAATATTTCGGACTGGGATAACGTATCATTAGGGATGAGCAATTCGATTAGGTGATTCGAATCGATCCGAAGCACAATATATTCGAATCTATCTTGAATTGCTCATAGGATCAAATACTCAGTAAATGAACTAGAATTTCCATTTTTAACAAAAGAATACAATCGATTTTGGTCAAATTTGATCAAATTCGATTATATTTTGTGGTTAAAATAGGAAAATTGTTGCTTTTAGACATGAAGTGTAAATTGAATATACACTATAAAGTATAAAAATTTTTGATTTTCACAATGAAGACAAGTTGTAATTGTGAAAATTTTATTTTGTTATTTACACTGAATTCGTGATTCGATCCGATTCGAAGAAATTATTCGAATTCCAACTGATTCGGTTTTGCCAGCCTTACGTACGATATAAATTTGTGAGCGATGTCATAAAGATAGTTTCGTACCGATCGAATGTTCGTTCCTCAAGTATGTCCCACTCAGGCGAATCCTCTTTGATTATAATGCGTTGATCTGAACCACTCGAATCAGACATCGTTCGACTCACCATTAGGACAGGGCAACTCGATTCGTTGATTCGAATCGATTCGAATCAATAGCGAACCGTTCATTAGAACAAATGCTAAATGAAGCGAAATTCCATTTTTAACGATAAAATGCAATCGATTTTGGTCAAATTGTGCGTATTTTCGAACATAGGAAACTGAGAATGCCGGTGAGTTGGACCCCACTTCCAGCGGATTTAATTATTGGTGTTGTTAGCGGCCTGTGATCGATCAGTACACTGTAACAAAAAGCAACAAAATCACTGGCCTTTGATAGTAATTTTACAGTAATATTTATTGGCAGTATTGAAAAACTAGCTGTTTGGCCAAATATGGGGTGTTGATGGAACGCACCGCGAAGGTGCGGTCCATCAACAGCCCATAATTGGCATAAATTTTATGAACATGGCGTTTTTCGAACTTTTGAAATATGCAATCACTGATGCAATCACTGCAATCAAATGACCAGTGAATTTACTGTACTTTTGTTGCAGTGTATATAGCTGTGATTTCAATACAATTTTATCACATGGGTGTCCCTCGATCGCGGAGTTACTACAAAAACAGTCGACAACATAAGGGCGTACCCATTTTCGTGTTTGCGTGAACCCGATAAAGTGAACATAATACACAATCTCATTCCTATAATACCCCTTTTTCTATCAAGAATGTACCATAAATGGAACGTGTCTTTTCGCCTTGTTGATTTGACAATTAGGCACAATAAAACTGTCAACTTCACATATGGGACGCAACAGGAATCTACACTGTAAGAAAAGTACAGTAGATGGTGTAGTGGTGCGTTCCATCAACACCCATTATTTGGCCAAAAAAGACAATTCTGATTTTTTTAATACACCCAAGTAAAATAACGATCAAAGACCAGTTATTTTGTTGCATTATTTGTTACAGTGTATTAGAATCGCAGCGAATGTGCAATGTGCGAATGTGAAATGCTTAGAAGAGATTCGAATTTACATTGATTCGATTCAATTCGGTTCGAGATTATAAAACTTGCTAGAACTCTCAAGAGAAGATTTTCACACACCACTGATAAGCGAGTAAAACTTCGTCACGCTGTGAAAAAGTTGCAGTAAATTTAGTGTATATTTGCAGTAATTGCATATTTCAAAAATTCAAAATCGCTTTGGCGAGAACTTGGTCAATTATGGCGTGAAAGACGGCACCTCGGCGGTGCGTTCTATGAATAAGACGATTTTATAGTTTCAGTTCATCTGTAGTTATAAGTTTAAATATATAAATTTAAGTTATAAGTTATAATTTATAGTTATTAAGTATCTATAGTTATAAGTTATATACATTTCATCTATAATTATAAGTCGATTTTCGATATTAGCGAGGAATTGTCCTTACAGATAGCAATGATATCAATACAATTTTAGTACATTGCACTCACGATCGTGAAGCCACTAGAAAAACAATAAACAACAGTCAACCGATGGGCGTATCCATTTTTCGTGGCTAACATGAACGCGATGAAGTAGAGCATAACACATGTTATCGTGCTCATTACTACATTGGCATTTCTTTATTGAGATACTTGATAAAATTTATGTATGGAAGGGGATTTGATGGCTGCTCCAAATTGCCATATCGGATAGAAGTTCAATACCATGACGGTCATGCTTTTTATAGCAAATAAAAAATACCTCAATCTCATACGCCATATCTCTCGCGAACGGAATGAAAAAACAGTAAATTTCAATATTTTCCCGTCATTAAAAGTTGTCTCTAAGCATGATGGGGGGATTGGGGAGGGGGCTGAATGCATGAGTGAAAACTCCGTTGCTAATAATCAGGGCTAGACAAAACCGAATCACGAGAACTACGAGTCAGATTCGAATATTATTTGAAATCGGGTCGAATCGTTAATTCCACATGGACAGCAAATGTCCCATTTCTTCAATTATAGTTTGACTTCATTATTAAAATCGTGAAATCTATACAACTCCGAATTCATTATTAAACTTATCAACAAAGTATTAAAGAAAATTTTTTTTTATTGAAATTCGCTCTGAGCAAGGTCGGAAGCAGTTCTCAAGGGAATCCAACCGATAGCCACTGAATAGCAAAGAGCTACTAAAAGATGTAGTACCAGAAACTGCACTCTAAGCGAAAAAACATTCAAAACGGAACTGAACCTACATGGTGAAGTGCAGTGAGTTACATCTGCTCTGGGCAATGGTACCACCATCTACAAATATGTTTGCCCTGAATATTGCCATGAAAATATGATAATTCCACGTTATTTCATCATTTTGTTCTGTAGTTGATTGACGACAGATTCGATTAATCGGTGCTTCGATTCGATTCATCGAATCAAATTGACCCGGTCTACTAATATTGCACACAACACAATAATATCGCATTCAACCAGATAATTGAAACGATTCAAATTAAATTTGTCGGGAAACGGTTTGAAGAAAAGTAGTCTACACTGTAACAGAAGAGCAGTAAAATTACCGATCTCCAACAGTAATTTCATTCGGTGATATAGAAATAAAACTTGAAGATGCGGTCCATCAACAGCCCATATTTCGCTCAAATCTCATTAACATGACTTTAATTTAACTTTGGAAATATGCAATTACTGCAAATAACCAGTAAATTTACTCTACTTTTGTTGCAGTGTGCTAAAATATGTAGTACCACTAACTGCAATCTAAACGGAAAACATTCCAAACGGAACTGAACCGCTATGGTAACGTGCAGTTAGTAGTATCTGGCCGGGAGATGGTAAAACCATCTACTACTTCTTTGCTTCCTTTTAGTCGCCTCTTACGGGACTCAGGAACGTTAGGACTATTCTTAAGCCCGTTCCTACAGGGCAAATGCCACTCAATGTACTTTACCAAAACGATTGATTTCTGTTTGGATTGTTTTCTGCTTAAAGTGCAATTGCGAGGAGTATGCTACTTTCTGTAGTAGCTTTTTGCGTTATAGGTATTCGTTGATTATAGGTGGCTACTTTCAGGTTTCGCTTCTCGCCCAGGGCGTATGTCACTCGTTGATTTTCACCGCAGCGATTGATTTTTGTTTGGAATGTTTTCTACTTTGGGTGCAATTTTGAATAGTATACTACATTATGACGTATCCTTTTGCGATTTGATAAGCAGCCAATGGCTGGCCGGTTCCTTTTAGGTGCTTTTCTGGCCTTGCTCGCGCGAATTCCAACATGAAAGCCTCTTTATACATGATAGTAAATCCCCAATGGTGGAACTATGACTAATCGCGTTGGAATCTAAAACGCATTGTTGTTATTCTTGGGGACCGACTGTGACATTTTATTCACGATAAATCAACCGTACTCAAACCGGGATTCAAACAGTAAACTATTTAAAATTCTTAGTTTGTTTTATTGAAATTCACTCCAAGCAAGGCCAGAAACAGTGCCTATGAGGAACCAACTAACGACCATTTAATAGCGAAGAGCTACTAAAATTTTTATTACCAGCAACTGGTCATTAACCGGGCAACATCCCAAACGAAACTGAACCCCAATGATAAAGTATAATAAGTGGTATCTGCCCTTGGCGACGGTAGAACCATCTACCCTTTTTCGCTTACCCCAATTTTTTTTTCTCTATCCGCCATTGTTTCATCCAAGCAAATATTAAGAGGAATATGATCACAAAACTGTTAGAATTAGGAAGGTTTTATATTGTTACAAAGCAAAATACGATATATTTTCCTGCGAATAATACTGACAATCAATCGAGAACAAGGGGAAAACAAAAATTCGTTAAAATACTCGGAAAAAGTTTTTAACAGAATGCGTTATGCGTTTAAACTTTAAAAATGCCTCAAAACTTTTTTAACTGAACAATCTTTATCGATGTTTGCTTGAAAAATTGATGAATACAAAATATACTTTTGTATAATGTTTTAGAAAAATTTCAATCTTTTCAACAATGACAATAATAAGCGCAATGAAGAATATAATCTTTTCACAAACTTTTAATATATTTGTTTAATGGGTCAATAAACGCGTCTATGCTAGTTGTTTTATGTTTGAATACACCATAGACATTTTGGGCGTCTTCCAATTATCCAGATCTTTGTTATCTTTTGTTCAACGGAGTTACATTAATCTCTGGCAACACTGCAAAAAAAGCAGTAAAATTGCTGTTTTTGACAGTAATTTTACTTGTAGATATTGAACTAAAACTATTGGACAAAATTTCTTTCTCGGCTAATTATGGACTGTTTATAGAACGCACCACCGAAGTCAATAGAGATCAATATGCCATAATTAGGTAAGGGCAGTTGATTAGGTGATTCGAATCCATTAGAAGCATATTATATTCATATTAATCGTGAATCGTTCATAGGAACAAATACTTACTAAATGGCCTAAAATTTTATTTTCATTTTTAACGACAAAATGCAATCGATTTTGGTCGAATTTGACCAAAATCGATTCTATTTTGTCGTTAAAATATGAAAATTGTTGCTCTTAGACATGGATTGTTAATTGAATATACACTGTAATCTATAAATTTCCTAATTTTCACAATGAAGACAATTTGTAATAGTAAAAATGAGATATTTGTTATTTACATCGAATTCGTGATTCGATCTGTTTCAAAAAAATTATTCAAATCCAATTCCAAATAATTCGGCCGTAACCTTAATTATTTGGTATAAACCCTAACTGTAAGGTCAAGTTTAAAAATAGGCAATAACTGCAAATGCACAGTAAAATTACTGTACTTTCATCACAATGTATATTCAATGAACCTGGGGAATTCACATTCTTACAGAAATTTAATTTTTTTTAATTCTGTATTCAAATCCGGCTTGGGTGTCGCGGTTCCTCAAACACGGATGTGATTATCTGTTCAACTACAATGAGGCGTCAATTGCATAGAAATCTATTTACATAAAAGCCCGCAAGTCTCGCGATAAATCAAAATCAAACATAAAAGTTTGCACTTCTTTCCGAAACTACTGTTTTTACTTAGGGGTTTTATATGACATCGCTCTAACGTATTTCCACCGTCAATTGAAAAGCGACTGAAATGAACACTGTAACAAAAAATGCAACATAATCACTGGTCTTTGACAGTAATTTTACTTGGCGGTATTGAAAAAAAAATTCAAAATCGACTTTTTTAGTCAAATATGGGGTGTTGATGGAACGCACCGCGAAGGTGCGTTCCATCAACAGCCCATAATTGGCATAAATCTCATCAACATGACTTTATTAAACTTAGGAAATATGCAATTACTGCAAATGACCAGTAAATTTACTGTACCTTTGTTACAGTGAAGCAAATAAATGCTGGATTATTTTGCTATTGTGTGCGGCAGACGCCATCCCCTGCACTTTAATTTAGTGGTTCAGCGTTTTCTAGGATGTAGTCGCTGGCTTTTCTTTGTGCTACTTTGGTCGTTAAAAAAAATTCTAGTTCATTTAGCATGTTTGTTATATTTTCATCGAATTCGTGATTCGATCTGATTCGAAAAAATATTCGAATCTAATTCGGATTCTAAATGATTCGGTTTTTGCCCAGCTCTGGGTACCAGTGAAAGCATTCTAAGCGGAAAGCATCCCGAATATAAATGAACCGCGTTGGTGAAGTGCAGTTAGTGGTATCTACCCTGGGCGATTGTAAAACCATTCACCACTTCTTTGCTCCCTTTTAGTCGCCTCTTACGATAAGCAAGAAATACATTAGGACTATTCTAATGTCTGTACCTATTATGTTTTAATCTTAGTTTTGGATTTCCAAATATTTTTGATTTAATGTCTCGTACAGTAATCCCAACAAATATGCTCTCATTATTCTGAAAACTTGACTAAATCTACGAAACATTACACAAACGTACGCTGTAAGAAAACCCGGTAAAATAACTGTTCTTGGGAAAAATTTTGTCAAAACATCTTTTGCCAAGCATGAGCCACTGATGGATCGCGTCGATGAGACGCGGTCCATCTGTGGCTCGTGCTTGGCAAAAATGTTTGATTCGGTCCTTTTACTTGTTCTAAAATCTCGTCAACGAGGCAATTATAATTTTTGAAATACATACAATTACTGCAAATTATCAGTAACTTTACTGCACTTTTTCACAGTGTAATGGATTTTGGTGGAGACTTGTCGCTCACCGCTGAGATTAGGAAAAACTCCCACGCCGGTTGAGGATTAAAATCATTGTCAAAAGTCAAGGAAGCAAAGTTTTTTTTTATTTCAAACAATTATTTGATATGAATGTTATTTATAAAATTTTAAGTGGTGACGGTCGCTCAGGGTGATCCACTGCGGAAAATCTTTGAAATAAAGCGCGATCGCGTTATTCGGAAGATCGACGGTGCGCGTTTTCACCGTTTTACCACGTTTGCGTGCCCTTCAGCAAGGCACAGGTAGCTGAAACTTAGGAAAAGAAGATACACGGTCACTACGACAAAAGTCCGTGCCTTACGATCGTTGGGTATAAGCTCTCCGGTAGGTTCACAGAGAGGCCATGGCGAATAATTCGAAAACAAACAAAAAAAAAAATTGGCCTTTCTTTGATATTCTACGTGTTTTATTTACCCTGTTAATATTATTTTTTCAAGTTAAGACATGTTAATTTTCATGTAAATTCTAATCATTATAAATTATTATGTACAAAAATTTTGGTGATGTGTGATATAGGGGAGTCACTCATGGAGATTTGTTAAAAAAATCATTCGAAAGTTGACGTTTTTTTCAGTATTATATGCGTTTTTTCAAGAAGTTTGAGGAAAAATCACGTGACTAAGTATTAATTGAGACTTTATATCGGTTCCACTCGGTTCGCTTTGAGCAGGGTGAGAAGTGGATCCTGAATGCAATCAACTGGCAATGAAATACCAAAGAGCTACTGACAGATGTAAAAAAGATGTAGCGGAAAACACCCCATACAAAACTGAACCAACAAGATAAAGTGCAGTTAATTGTATTTGCCCTGGGGTATAATAAAACCGTCTACCACTTTTTTGTTTCCTTTATTGGTGGCCTCTTTTAAGTGGCCTCTTACGACACGCAGGAAATACGTAAAGACTATTGCAAAGCCCGTACCTAGAGGAGTATTTGAATGGTTAAATTGTAATTGTTGAAATAGATGAAATAAATAAATTATACACACAACGCCATTCATAAAACTTTAATTCACTCGTGGTTTGAACTCGGATTATTACGACATAATTCGAATAATTCTATACTTTGTTCGTTAATAATGTATAAGTGCGTGGGTGCTTGTAGAGGATTATGCAGGGCTCAAATTGGAATTTAGAAACAAGATATCGGGTGAACATATCAGATATTAAGCATGGTCCACAGGAGGACCGCACCTTGGCGGCGTGATCCATAAGTGATCCAAACTCGGCAAAACGAGATTTACCGAATTTTTTGAACCGAACTTACGCGTAAATGGTGCAAATCCTGGAATAGTCTATTTTTTGACGAAAAGTCTGTACCGATATTTTGTCTTCATATTTGTAGAAAATATCCATGCCAGTCTGGATATTAGAAAAATCGCAGAGGTGAGACTGCAGCTGACTACCGGGACACGTTTGACAAATTTATTTTTGCTCAACCTTTTTACAACAGGCTATCGCATTAGCCGCTTATTAAGCTACTAGTCCCAAGGCCAATTCGTACAAAAATTAAAACTTCATAACCTGATCACCTATTGGGTTATCTATTTTAATGCTCCGACTACATAGACTTACAGGTAGCTAACCGGTAAACAGTTTAACCTTGTAACTATACAGAAAACATTCCTGGCAAAAATATACACCCCACCGTATATAATTAATTGTTGCGTCACAGACGCCTAATACAATTTTCAAGATAGAGCAACTGCCAAGACGTGCTAATTCATTTTAAATATTTAAGATTGACAAGACCTAACATTCTTCAAATAATTTATTTTAGTAACGAATCACAGCGACATTCATCCGCGACAATGGACGTACGGGCACCGTACAATGTAAATCATGTTTTCTCCATTTTGCCGTATGGTCAGGGACCCCCTGTGCAGTCTTTGCGGACCCCCGGAGGTCCGCGGACCCCACTTTGGGAAACCCTGCACTAGGTGAACCCAGCACCTTTACCTAGAATATCAACACTGATTCCCACTTTTTGAAACATTTTTTTTTCGAATCGAATGACAATATGTTATGCGATTGTTTCTCAATCTTTATCAAAATCAATGACTATATTCAACAAAGACAAATTTGGCAAAGAGTTGCTTTTTACTTGCAAACATGTTTTATGTTTGTTGGAGAGTCATTCTGCGCTACAAAAATTGATTTATAAAAATTAGAATTTGAATTATGCTTTTAAAACTGCTATATCTAGGTTATCTCTAGTGACAAATCTCGCGCAAAGACGAGTTTTGCCAATAACAGCAATGGCTACCGAATGGATAAAGATTAATTTTACCACGCTTGAATCACAGACGATCCAGAACAGCGTTCCGTCTGCGCGCACTGACCCATGCTTGTCAAACAATGTTTCAAAAAAAAAAATGTTTGACGGATTTTTTACACGTTTTCCCTCCCCTCGACAGGTTTCCCACAATCATAAATTTCTTTTATCAAGTTTGGGCCACAGTCCATCAGTCACTCATGCTTGGCAAAACATTTTCAGACAGAATAATTCCGACAGGGCCATCGTAATGAATCACGTGGACTCAGGCATGCATAATTTCAACGTGATCTGCTAAGCAGGAAGGATTTCGTCCCGAGGGCGTGGGTGCTGGAAGAGGATCATGCAGAGCTCAAATTGGAATGTACAAACAAAATATCGGATGAATCTGTCATATATTAAGCATGGTCCACAGATGCACCGCACCTTGGCGGCGTGATCCATAGTGGAAACTTTTTTTAGGTTCTTATTATTTGCTATGGCCTGTTTTTTATCCTACCTGGGGGGAGGGGGCTTATACCCAACAACATTTAGGTACAGACCTCTGTAGTGACTGTGTATCTGTTCTATGTTACAGCTACACGCGAAGTGCTTTGCTGAAGTTCCACTAGTGATGGCAACCAAGTAATATCTTGGAATAGTCTATTTTTAACGAAAATATGATTTACCTAGTTGCTTTTATTTTAAATGTACTTGGACTCAGGCGTGCATCATTTCAACGTGATTTACTGTGTAGGATTTCGTCTCACGCAAGTGATCACGTGGTGTTACGCATGCATAACTTCCATATGATATATCAATCAAGCACTCGTCTCATGCAAGTAATCACGCGAGGTTACGCAGGCATTACTTCCACTTGATATATCAATGGGGATTTCGTACCACGCAAGTAATCACGTGGAGTAACGCATGCATACCTTCCGCGTGATATTCAATCAAGCTTTCGTCTTACGCAAGTGATCGCGTGACTTTACTTACGTTGCGTGTGAATCAACCCAAATATCTTGTGATAAATCTAGTTTTTTAGCAAGTATGCTGAATAGCTTGCACGCAGAATGTAACGTAACTCTTCAAGGACGCGAAGATCATTGTGAGACGCTCAAAAATGCAGTTTGCAAATTTTGTTATTTCTGCAACTAAGGCTGGGTAAAATCGAATCATTTGGAATTCGAATCTGATTCGAACATTTTTTTAAAATCGGATCGAATTACTAATTCGGTGTAAATATTAAATACCCCGTTTTTAATATTACAATAATATTTTCTTATCACTCCATTGCGAATATCAAGAAATTTACAGTTTATAGTGTATTATCAATCCATAATCCATGCCAGAGCGAAATTTTTTTTATTTTAACGACAAAACTTGCATTTTTTGAAAATGAAAACTTCAGTTCAAATGCAAATGAAAACTTCAGTTCATTTGACAGTTTTTGTTCCTATGTACGATTCAGGATTGATTCGAATAAATTGTGTTTCAAATCAATTCGAATCACTTAACTACAACGGGGTTAATTATCCATGTATAAGAGTGGTCAATTTTAAAAAATAAAAGCCAATTTGGTTTCCCAAATTCACCAGCATAACCCATTTCCTTCACGCCACGCTCAATAACAGTTTTTTTTTTTTAATTTTGATTGAAATTAACTCGAAACAAGGCCCAGAGCCCAAAAGGAACCAAGTACCGACCACTTAATTACTAAGAGCTACTACAGGATACACTATACAAGGGTTGGTATGGCTTGTTGGCAAACTCCACGTTGCCACATTATTGTTATTTTTTTATTAAAATTCACTCTGAGCAAGGTCGGAAGCAGTGCCTGGAAGGAAACAGCATACGGCCACTTAAAAGCAGAGAGCTACTAAAACAGGTGGTACCAGCAACTGCACTCTAAACGGAAAACATCCCAAACGGAACTGAATCATCACGGTAAAGTGCAGTGAGTGGAATCTGGCCTGGGCAATAGTAAATCCATCTACCACTCCTTGTGTTCCCAAAAGATTTATTACAACAACAACATTGTTCATATGTAATTGACCTCATTTTATCCCTACTGCATTTTCCTCCATTTTGCATTCATTCACCTCTATTATCTATTACGTCACACGCGATATCACATGAACGACGCATACTTAACGTGCTTAATAAAGCACGAATGTTCAACATTGGCGACAAGGATAATAAGTCTGTGTACGTGCATTGAGGAAAGATCGCAGAAATTTCAAGAATACCCAATAGACTGCAGGGTTTCTATCCGAAAATAGATTGTTTTTGCGAGATAACCCCAATGCATGACATTCCACGTGCAGCGAGTAATGCAAAAAAATGAGTCAGCAAAAATTTCAAGTATTTTAATACCCTCGTTCTGGAGATTTGAACGATGCGTAACCAAAAATATAAAAACGCGGAAAAAGGATCATAAACGACGATGTCGCTTGCTTCAGATCGCTGGATTCTTCGTTTGGGAGATTCATCCAATCTCAAATTTTTTTTTGAAGCTTGAGTTAAAAATGGACTTCGCTTCCTGGGCGCAATCTATTAGTGATTCATGGTCGATAAAAACATGTTAGGACAAAAAAATTCTCGTTTCGGAGATTTGAACAGTGCATAACCTAAACGTAAGAGAGCGGCAAAGATTTATAAACAATGGTACACGCTTCAAATCAGTTGATTCCCAATCAGAAGTTTTGTTAAGAATGAATCACAGATAGACCGCGCCGCAGGGGCGCGATCCATCAGTGATTCATACTTGACAAAACATGTTAAGGCAACAATTCTCCGGCGGCGTTCACGCCAAATTACTTAAAATTCCTCACGCAGATCTATAAAGTGGGTCATAAGTTACGGTAGTGATTTTGTGATGTATCGTCACGCGAGAGATTTGAGTGTCCAATTACAAAAAATAAAATGCAATATCTATTTTGATCATTCTGTCGAGAGAAAAGGCAAAAATTCTTAAAGTTATTAAATATATTATAGCCTTCTGGGAGGCTAGCTAAAACAGAAATAAGATTATTTTTAATAACCCCATTTTCAGTGTGCCAGGTTTTACAATAAGGGAATAAATATGAATAAAATAGAAACGTTATAAAACTATTAAATTAAACAATTAAAGCAAAATTAAACTCTCGACTTTAAACAATCGAAAACAATTAAACAGTTGAACTCAGGACTAGATGTAGCAGAACAGACACACAATCATTTTAACGGTCCGTGGCTTACTGTTGTTAAGTATAGGTTCACGGACAAGCCACAGCAAATAAAAAAACTGCAAAAAAAAACTTGAAGTGAATTCATTGGCAAGTAAAGGGTGCCTGATCAATAAATCACAGTTCACACTGGCAGAAAATGAAAGTGGAATTATGAGGGCATCTGTTATCAAGGTACCCGGTTATTGAAGATGCATTGAAAACTGCTAAAAGATACTCTGTTAAGCATGGGTTTCTGAATTTTTCAAAATTATGATACTTACTTTTGCCTGGAATATTTCTCAAGTCAAGTTGAATTTTTTACGCAACAAATGCGTTTCGTTTCAACCACGAGAAAGTGTTATGAATCTTGCAATAAGCAAATAACTGCAAAATATTGGATTTAAGGGAAAATACGCTATGTTTAGGCTATGTTAAGGGTTGCAAACACCCAACTATCCCTTATCCGGATAGTACAACTAACAGCCATCAACAATGTCACAGGCGGATTCTCGAATGGTCTACCAAACACTAAAGATTTAGGCCGATATCCCGATCGAAAATAAATATACCAGAAGATGGCGGTGTAGTCAAAGCTCATTATTTTACAAAGCATGAAGAATTGATCATGGATAGCCCTTAATTTGTGGGCAAAAATTCACCTCGTTACTTGTCTGTGGGGTGGGCAATTTGATTCGGTGATTCGAATCGATTCGAAGAACGCATTATTCGAATCAACCGCGAATCGTTCATAGAACAAAAACTTGCCAAATGAAGTGAACTTTTTATTTTTAACGACGAAATGCAATCGATTTTGACCAAATTTGACCCAAATCGATTATATTTTGTCGTCAAAAATAGGAAAATTGTTGCTTTCAGATACGGAGTGTGAAATGATAATACACTATAAACTATAAATGTCTTGACTTTCACCATGGCAAATTGTAATACTAAAATGGGATGTTTGTTATTAACACGGAATTAGTGATTTGATCCGATTCGAAAAATTATCCGAATTGGAATTGAATTCTAAATGATTCGGTTTTGCCCAGCCCTACTTGTCTATTTGCAGCCAAACGCAGCAAGGCAGAATTATTCAAAAAAAAAAAAATACGAGAAATCACGCGCATTTGCAGCCAAGCGAAGCCAGACAAAATTATTTATAAAAACACGAGAAAAAACGCGATAGTAGAGTAAAGGTTTTTTTTTACATTTCCAAACTAATCGAAGCTGAACACGGTCTCTTTATAATGGAATATGTATTATGTACAAGTAGTGCCCGATCTGAAAATGTATCGTTCGTGAGTGCGCACTATTTTTTTTTTCTTTGTTACGTTCATATTTGAACGATTTTAGGTCGAATTCTAAAACTCCTTGAAATGGACCAATTTTTTACCGGTAGAAGTACTTTAAGAAATTTCACTCAAAAAATCCGGCACAAGACCAATTGCTTCTTCCGATTCACGGCTACGAGCAAATAGGTTAACTCAAACGGTAAGGCGTTGGGTATAGGCTTCGAGCTACGCATCTTTGATCGTCAGAATACAGCTTCGAATCTCGTGAGGGATGATGATTATATGCGAGAGGTCTGCTGGACGCCTCGCAAGGTGGTTCACGTAAGCGCCGCTTACGGCTTCCTCCACCACCCAGATCCATGCAAAGGAAAAATGAGAAATACGATATTCAAAAACCTTCAACCCGATTCGAAATTGGTATCTGCAATAGAGGTCGTGGTTCGCGATGTGGTTAAGCTGTATCCTAGGCTTTCCTCTCCCACAGGATAAAAATGATATCCTATCCTATGGCTTAGAAATTGGTTGAGATAAATTCAGAAAACTATGCTGGATTCTCATCTAAAAGATTATTTCAAGTACTAGTTTAAAGTCAAAAATCTCTGACGTCCTGGGTTCTAACCCCAATGAGGAATGATTATATGGAAGTGGTCTGCAAGACGCCTCGCCGGCAAGGGTGGCAGTACGGTACGAAATTTTTATCGTACTTCGAACCTGCAAAATAATTTCGTACTTAAAGCTTCGTTCCGTACCGTACGATGTTATTTTTCCGTGCACCTACCGAACTTCGTACCAGTACAAAAACAAGTTCGATTAAAATTTTTCATTCATAGTACTAAATTTCGAAAACAGGTACGATTCGCTATCCAGCAATTTCGAACAGTATCAACTAGCAAAGTCCAAAACAGCCTTATTTGTAAAATTTGACCCACGAGAAATATCACCAACATATTAGATCACAGTGACACAGTTTTATGTTGTCTGGTTTAAAATCAATGACAGTAAAACCGATATACGACATGGCTCAGCTAATCAGCTCAACTAAATCAGTTGCATTTTTTTATCTCCAAACCTGCGGCACTTTAAATCAATTCAAAATTGTCACGTTTTTAAAATATTCTTAATAAACACAATCTTTATTATCTGCGTCCCTTTATGAAACGGCATAGATGTTAAAAAAATATTTCTTTTAATTCATTTGGGAAGAATGTGGGGTAATACGTAGGTACGAAAAAGGGTACCGGTACGAAATAAATATCGAACTTCGTACCGTACAAAGTACGAAAATTGAAAAATGAATCGTACTGTAACGACTTGGTACCGTACCGTACTGCCATTCTTGCTCACCGGTGAACAGTGGGTCACGTAAGTTATGGGAGAGAGAGAGTTTAATGAATTCATCAACCAGAAAACATAAAAATAAATTAAATACAATAATGCATGAAGTTATACGTTTTCGGTACAGTCTGGTAGGTTGCGATACAACCTCTCAAAGGTGTGTCAAAATTATGTGACTACTCTTGACAAATAAACATAATATATATTTAGTGTAAATTGAATATGATATAAATAAAAAAGCAAGGAGTGAAAAGATAATACCGTTGTTAGGTCCATAAAATACAAAGTAATTTCCACTCTACACAATTTTCACTCCATTTGTGATGATGTAAAAGAAAATAATATATATGATCATTGGTCGGTGAATCGCATGAATCATATTAGACCAAGAAACGACAAGCTGGTTGTACCATGATTTCACAGCACAATAAATTAACATTAAAATGATATAGCAAAATTTAGATATATTAGGAGACTTACTGCTTACGGCTTCCTCCACTATCCATGTACATGCGCAGGAAAAGATAGTAAAATGTTAAGCCATAACCTTCACCCCCGATACGGAACAGGTTTCAGCACGAGATGTCGTGGTTCGCTATATGAATAAGCTGTATCCTCGGCCTTCCTCTCCCGCAAGATAAGAATGAAATCTGCACCTGACCTTCCAAGATCGAGAGCTCCTGAAACTTTCTCTTTGCCGCCACCACGAGAATTTGCCTCATGGAATAGTAATCAGTGAATCAAGCGGTTTGTTGAACTGTCGCTGTACAGTGACCCGGAACATTAACTGAAAATTCACGTTTACAAAAATCAAAACATTCAGTTTTCTGCTTTTTCGTCAGCGTCCTGTTGTTGAAGTACCGACAGCCCTGTTTTAAAAACCTTTCGTTTGTGTTTTGTACTGCATTGTGTATTAGAATATATATTTTGAAAATTGAGAAAACTAGGTCAATCAGACGCAAGCAATACTGAGTACGCAAACTAAATCTTCACAACATCAGACCATGGCGTCAGCGCTGCCGCCTGAGAAACTTGCAGAGTTAAAGCAAATTATTCACAATCAACTTGTGCAGGCGAACATACAAACCCAGATCAAGGATGTCCTGGCAGGAAGCTTCAATCAAGAACCTGCTGAACGAGACCGAGCGGAGATTTCTGAGGGTGAAATAATGGAAGATTTAAAACGAAGAGGTGAGTTGGGGTAGTGACCAATACTGATTGTTACGGTTATCTGAATGCATTCAAAAAAAGTAAACAATGGAATATTGAATACTCTGTACTTAATTCCAGGGCTGCGGGATCTGCGTTACAAACCTTCGCCTCACTTCTGAAGTTTTGTAATTTAATATAAAAAAATTATTGTACAATTTTTTATCATAATTACCGTCAAAGTTGGTAACTTCGGATGCTTTGTAACTTCGGACGATTTTTTAAAATGGACATAAACAACTAAATACGCCATGTATTTGGGTCAGTCTATGTTTTTCCTGTAGATAATAATTTATGCTAAACATTTACACATTCTGCATTACTCGTGACCCCTGTCTTTCTATATCACTAGAAACGTGTAATTTCTCCAAAAAATACGGCGCGCCGTTTCAAACGGCCCAAAATATTAAGTTGTTATTAAAATTTTGAGAGTGATTTGCAAGCTAAAAACAACGTTGAGTGATTTGACATCAAATTCAATATTAGAACTAAGTTCATGCCAAATGCGACCGACTCTTGAACGCAATAGCAAAGCAGAAAGTGATCCTTGGTTGCATAAATATTACAATCACAGAAGTGGAGTCAGACACTGTGAGGCACGAACATTTAAATGACGCCTTGCTAATTTAATACGTTGTCGATGAAAAAGGTATAATTTAAGTCCAGGTTTCCGCAATTTAAGCTAAAATTTTTTCTTGGCCACTTTTACAGTTTCAGAGACTGGCAATATTTACAGTTTAGTTAAACGGCTCATATTTCCTTAACTTCTGAATCTTATTATTAAATGCAGTGATGGGTCGATGCCAAAAGTTTCGCCGATATCCACTTACTATTGCTGTCTGTATACTAGACAAGAGGTTCTAAATTCTTTTTACATATATTCACGAATTTATTTCTGTAACGTTTCGTCTGACCAAGGTCAGACCAGACGTTGCAGAAATAAATTTGTGTATATAGGGTGCCCGGTTAGCTCAATCAGTAAAGCGTTGGGGCTTCGAGCTACGCATCTCTGATTGTCATGATGCAGGTTCAAGTCCGGTGAGGGATGACGAATATATGCGAGAGGTCTGCTGGACGTCTCGCCGGTGCAGGGTGGTTCACGTAGGCGCTGCTTACGGCTTCCTCCACTCACCAGGTCGATGCACAGGAAAAATGAGAAATACGATAATCCGATAACCTTCACCCCGTTCCGAAACTGGTATCTGCACGAGAGGTCATGGTTCGCCATATGGTTAAGCTGTATTCTTGGCTTTCCTCTCCCGCAGGATAAAAATGATATCCTATCCTATATGTGTAGAAAGACTCTGGAACCTCTTGTTTATTAGTTCATTCTCTTTTTATATCATCCTTGCTTTAAGCACACAGATCCACTTACGCAAAGGCATAGAAGAAGGATAAGTAGTTAGTGCCACGTTAACCCGACCAAGAATACACTGCATGTTTATCATATTTTTTAATGGTGTGATCATGTGAAACTTTTATTTTTCAGGTGTGGTTGAAGAAATTTTGCAAAGACTTCGTTATGAATCACCGATCATCGCAGCCCGTACAAAACCATCCATGCATAAAAATCTCGATGAAGAACTTATTCAAGCAGAACTAAAAAACAAAGTTGCAGTTGACCCAACACGTCGCTACATATTCATTCAAATTATTGGCGGAAAAGCGTTTATCGACCACCTCAATGCACCTAAATATCCAGGAGTATCTGGAGACTCAACACGACCTTGTGCGACTTTCACACTTCACTTGCTTTTCAGAGGTCAAAGGTTTAGGTCACGACCTGTGCCAGTTGCCTGCGAACCTGATTTGACGGAAGGGTTTTTACTAGAACTTCACACGCATTTTGCTGGCGATGGTGGGAGAATGGCGGACACTGAAACTATGTTATCTATTTGCGACCCCATTGGTCTCATTTTGACTCGTACTGATCCCGATGGCACCATTTCGCTTGTGGGAACGCACTCTCTGGAGTGGAGGAAAGTTTTGTCGAC
The DNA here is from genome assembly GCA_963675895.2 of Styela plicata. NCBI lineage: Eukaryota > Metazoa > Chordata > Ascidiacea > Stolidobranchia > Styelidae > Styela > Styela plicata. The sequence goes on along the minus strand of OZ023141.1, from coordinate 22,358,506 downwards.
ACCACAGGGCGCGCATAAAGTTTCTATTGAATTAATGGGCGTAGGTGCCGAGTCAAAAATTCCAGCGGGCATCTTAGAGGCAAAATTAGAAGTTGTGCCGAGAGAAAATCGTGTCAGTTTAACCAAAGAAGTGGTAGATGCACAATGCCAGCTTGAAAGACGACGATCCGCGGAAAAAGAGAGGTTATTTCTCGTTTATGCTAAACAATGGTGGAGAGAATATCTTCAAATTCGAGAAGAGCATCAGAATCGCACTGTGAAAATATTTGCACAAGATGAAACTGGTTTAAACCGCCCTGTGTGTAGTTTTGTAAAGCCTCTGCGTGCTGGAAGATTGCTCCACACCCCACGACAAGCAGCAAGATTTGTGAGCACTTTAGGTCAGGAAAGAGCACCGGTTGTTGGCTCTGCAGGTCATGTCGAACAATGGAGATCGTCTCATGCGTTTTTTGCTCTCGGAAAAGGCGACCATGAGGATCATTCAAATCTTCTTTGCAGTTTGTTACTCGGATTCGGGCTTGATGCATATGTTTGTGTTGGTTCGAAAAATAGAGGTGGTGCGTACACATGGGTGGTTACTCGTTACGGTGAAGGTGCAACTGTGATCTTCTGGGATGCGGTTACTGGCCATCGGTATATTCACCGCATGGTGGCACCAGATGATCCTCCTTCTGTCAAGCAACCTGTTACAAAGCACCCGTTTCGAACAATAGGCTGCTTATTCAACCATGAAGCATTTTACGCAAATTCTCAACCTTCTGATATTGTTGAAACATGTAATTTCAACCTTGCGAATTCATCTCAATGGAAACCGATGAGTTTCGAAGCTGTTAAATCTGTCTGTGCTCAATCTTCATCTTTTCCACCAGTGGCACCATTGCTCACCCCGACCCTTGACCCTGCTCTTGTGAGCAGCCAAATGGAAACTGAATTACGAATGTTGGTTGCAGAACATCGGTTGGACTTAGAACTGTCAACGTGTTGGGACGACCACTTGTGTTATATCCTATCTCCTGCATTGGCTGCATACGAAAGTGAACGAGCAAGTGGTGGAGAACCACCAGCATCCGGTAACGAAGAGTTCCAAGAAGCTGTGCGAAGAGCCGTGCCGGATGGTCACACTTTTAAAGGATTTCCAATACAGTTTTTACATCGAAATGCAAGGAGGGCGTTTGCAACTTGTCTCAAAAACCAAGTCTGTTCTGAGATTCTCGGTTGTCGTGGTGACAGTGTGAGATTAGCAGTGCGTGTTCAGGTCTTCGTATTCCCTGAGGATGCCGTGGCAACTTGGGTTATGTTTGCCTGCAAGTATAAATCTATATTATAAAACTACACTGACTTGCGATTTTAAATATGTTACCGAACCAAACACTCAGTGCAAAGATGTTAAACACAGATATTGCAATACATGAAACAGTTGGTCACTAATTGGGCTAGATTTTGTATGTCGTTTGTTGCTTTTCATTTGATTTCCTGGATTAATTCATAAGGTAACAAAACTGTTCTATACTTGGCAGAGTTACCATTTATATATACCAATAGAAAAAAACTTTTAAAAGATAAAATCACGTAGAATAAGTATTGCCCAATATAAATATTTATTTGGATCAAAATGCTCCTTAAAATTTGACACAGCTATCTTCAAAATTTACATTGAGTGCAATTACTTCCCACATGGAAGATAACATACAAATCTAATTGTACAGGAACACTGAAATTGTTGTCAGCGTTCATAGATTGATGCCAACGTTTCAGACCCCGAAATTTCTATCGAGAATTTGTTTGAGCTGAAATCTCATTTTTCTGGTCATTTCCAACTTGATTCACTCAAAAATAATTGTAGTTCCACCAAAGAAGTACTCACTCATTATATTATCAGATTTTCAAACTTTTTTTATGGTCAGTTTTGTTTATCGGATTTACTTCTTTACTTTTATTCAAACATGTCAAGTTGTGCACCATGGTGAACCACAGATTTCATTCATCAGTTCCAAGTTGAGTTATAAAGGTTTCGGCCCAACCTTACTCCATTTCCAAAGCATCGATATGGTTTTGCGATTGACTAATTGCACGGCCCAGTGGTTAATCATGTTGGCTTCACAGGGTGAAGATATCTGGTTCGAATCCCACAAGTCCAGCTCATTAATCCATGCCCACTACTCAACCCAGGGTGTAATAACTTGTGTAGACTAAGCCGGATCAGAAAGATCATATCTTTCCAACAACTCAACAACACCTCTTCGGTAATAAGTGGCTGCTAGTACAAATATAGTCTTTTGGGCTCCACATTAGCATTCTGAAGGTGTCGTTTCTCAGACAGTTGAAAAGGCACCTCCTCCGCCTGTCATAAAGAGAATAAGCTTCTCTTGAATCTGTTTTGTAATCACCAGCTTTATATTCTGTTTATGTATTGTATAATATTTTCTCATCAGATTTACTATCTATTATGTTACTTTCTTATTCAATATTGAAATTTTGTGCATTTCTTAACTGTTATAGGATTTTGAATGCGCTTCAATGTGATGTTTTTGGGGTAAAAACATCGCTGACTTATAGAGCTGGGCGGTATATCGATAGGACGGTAAATACTGGTATTGAGTTTTCCAAAATACCATATCACGTTAATCTTCGCAATGCCGGTTTGCAGCGATACCGATATTCTGTGACACACCGCCCAAAATTGTGACAAGTTGATGCATTATCACGTCAAGTAATGGCAAAAAACAGGTCTTTAGCCCACTCACACCTACTGCTATGCCTCGATTAAACTTCGCAATATCATGATTTTTTTAGTTAGGTCGTGACTCTTTAAAATGGCACAATAGCCTGGTTTTTGATAACTAAAAATGGCTTGGCAGACCGGTAATACCGGCATTTTGCCTGTATAAAATATACCTAATGCCGCCTACTACAGCTCTACTGTATTATCATATCCTGCACATTAGCATGGATTGTGGGGTAAGCTGTGACCCTCAGTTACAAGAACCACTGTTAGCCCACAAAGTGCCTGACAATCTTCTCGCATAAGGTTGCTCTCAGAAGATTCAAACATACTATATATCTTGTACAGGGCAATCAAAATTGAATCAGGCTTGGAATGTACAGCGGTAGCAAATCCAGAAATTTTTGGCGGGTGGTTTTAGTTGGCAAATTTATGACATAATGTGCACAGCAGGCGAAAGTTTCAAACAAACCATAAAGATCTCTTATGGTCGGAAAAAGGCGGGAAATCTTATATTGAAGGTATTGATTGACAGGTGAAAAATTTAAAGCGTTCGGCCATTTTGCGCTTTTTTAAACTATGTAAAAACGCATGCTGAATTCATACGGAAATTTTTTTCCACGATTTTAATACATTTTGAGTTTTAAGAAGCTGCTCTGGGAATGCATCGCTCGCACCTCCTTGTACGCACCGTTCATGCAGATACCTGTTCCGAATCGGGGTGAAGGTTTTTTGGCTTATCATGTTTTTTCTGTGCATGAACCTGGTTGGTGGAGGAAGCCGTAAGCAATGCTTAAATGAACCACCGTGCACCGGCGAGGCGACCAACAGACCTCTTGCATATAGCCATCATCCCTTGCGGGATTCAAACCTGCGTCTTGACGATCAGTGATGCATATCTCTAAGTGTATTCCCAACACTTTGCCGATTGAGCTAACTGGGCACCCCCCCAGTATCTAAAAGCTTTCGTCTACTTTGCACATAATTCTTTAAAAAGCTTTGGCGCACTCTTGAAAAGACTTCCCACACATTTTTTCAACAAAATTACACAAGAACAGACAGCATCGTGTGTGCATGAACCTGGTTGGTGGAGGAAGCTGTGAGCAGTGCTTACATTAACCACTGTGCACCGGCGAGGCGATTGAGCTAGCCGGGCACCCAATTGTAATTGAAAGCTTTAGTCACCTTTCCACACAATTTTTAAAAAGATTTTTCGACGCCCTCCTAGACTTCCCACACATCACTTCAATTAAGATCACCCAAGAACAGACAAGCATAGCATCACAGCATATATTTGAATTGAAAAAAACCAGCACTTAAATATGGTTCAATCATAGTTATTATACTACTACACAGATTTGAAAACCTATGTAGAGAAAATCATACACTTGAAATCAGGGTCTCCATTGTAATAAGAAGGTCTAATTAAACTTTGATTTTTCTGTTATGCTTGCAGCAAAATCATGATATATGCCAAAGTTTACATAGTAAAGTATGGCATATATCATGATATTGCTGCAGAACAATTCACGCATTAAAATGTAAATTTATAATACCCTTGGAATCATAAGGTGTCTATCCTTTGTTCCACTTGATGGAACCCGGGATACTTGAATAAGACGAGGTCAAATCAAACAGTAAAAGATCAGGATGATCGTATTCTATATAGCATTTATCTTTTGTTGTACAATACTGTTGACAAAACTAAGATCATTTTTATAATCAAGACCTTAGCACTGTTTTCAAAGCTAAGAGCACTTTTTTTGAATATATATTTGAATTGAAAAAGGAAATCAGCACCGGGAAGAAGTTCAATCATAGTCATACTAAACTTATGTAGATAAAAAGATACACTTGAAATCAGGGCTTCATTATCAGAGTTGTGTAATGAATGAGTCTAATTAAAAATCATTACTTTGGTGCAAAATAGTTTATACATTTGAATCCGAGCTCATAATATCGTTAGATTTGTCAGATATTTACCCTCTGTTCCATTCCTCTTGTGAAGATTGAACCACAACAAAATCATGACATAAGCCAAATTTTACATTGTATCGTACATATATACATATTGGTGCACAACGGTACACACATTTGAATCTAAACTCATAATATCGTTAGATTTGTCAGGTATCTCCCTACTGTTCCATTCCTCTTGTGAAGATTGTACCAAGGATTTAAGCTCACAGCAAAATCTTGATATATGCCATACTTTACATTGTAAAGTATGGCATATGTCATGATATTGCTGCAGAACTATCTGGATTTGAATCCAAACTCATTAAGGTTCGTCGTGTGTCTATACTCTGTTACACTTCTCTTGTTAGATGGAAAGTCACAAGGGTACTTAAATAAGGTTGAGGTCAAGAATTAAACAACAAAAGATCAGAATCTTATTCCATATATCAAAAGATTTTATTTTCTAAGCTTTCGCTAGAGCATTGTCTAGCTTCTTTCTTGTAATATATGGAATTTTGATCCTCTGTTGTATAATACCGTTGTTGCCGTAATCTCGTAATTCTCATAATTAAAATAAAATTTAATAACGAATTATATTCCCTACATGGCACAGTAATTAAACAAATGATTGAACCAATATAATTGCACAAAAATATACATCTATAAAAAATTATACAATGATATATTAAAAAATCTATGACTAAAGCACGCTAACATTCCGCTCAGAATATGAACTTGAAGGCAATTTATAAATAAAGTTTAATAAGGATGTCTGCAACATAATAGTCATGAGAAGTTGGGTTGCAATTGTCGTAGGCCTTAATTTTTTCAATTAATTAAATGGGTAATTTATTTGTGTAATTCCGTAAATACTAACATTTCTAGTTCCTGCAAACTTTTGCATGATACATCCAAGGCGGCGCATGCTCTTTTTCTTATAAAATTAGGACCTGCCTTGCTCAGCACTTTGAACGCACAATATTTTTGATAGCATAAAACGGCGCAACAAGCCCGGCATTTTTATATCAATTTGCAAAATTGCCGTTACATAACCAGAAAGACTTGTGCACGCAAGTTTGGGAAATAAATCCACCTTTCTATTGAACATAGTAAATAAATAAATATGCATTTTAAAACGATTTAAAGCATCGCTTGAAGTAATAAGCAATAATTCAAAGCAATTAAAAATAATGTTTTGACAGAATGCGAAATCAGAAAATTCGTTTAATCAAGCTCGAACCACAGATGGTCTACACCTTAGTGAAACATAATTAAATCTGTGCTATTATGGGTCTCATTTAAACTTGAATAACATATAAGGTTTGATAATCTTATATTTACAAGGATCACAAATCTTACAAAGCATAGACAGTGAATGGTTTATGTACCGCTATGTTTGATTAGTTAGAAAAAAAATGAAAAAACGCGATCACCCCCCTCAGAAAGAGTACTAGGGTGGAAAAACAGCATCAATAAGTTCAACTCATTTGAGAATGAATTGGATATTTGGCTTGAAATGTACTCACAAGGTTATGTGACAAAATCTTGCATTTTTTCGATATCACCATATTCACATATATTGAAAGACTTCAATCTTTCCCAGAGTAAAAAGTTTGATAAAGAAACAAAAATACCTTGCCAGTCAGATTATAACTTAAGTTAGAATATATTATAACAATCATTTATACTTCTTCATAATGAATTTTAAGTGCTTTTCTTGAAGTGAATTTTCATAATAAAAGGTTGATTTCTCTTACTCATTATCACTATTTCTGCACAGTTATTCAATTCCCTATATTTCTTATCAGATTATGTTTAATACAAAACTCAATTTAAAACGGATAATAATTAATCAATTTCACATAAAAATCACTCATTGATCATATGGTTTATAATGAGTAGATAATCATGAAGAGTAGCAGGAAGCAAGCCACTCAGACACCCGAAGTAAATGGATTCGATCGGAAGAAAATTTAGCACATGTGAAATAAGTCATGATATGTCCGTGGCTAGAAGATTTAAATGTCTCTTTTCGAGTGTCTGGTAGCAACCAAACTGGATGAAAAAGTTAAAAATCATCAATGCTGCTATTTAATAGCAGTGTTGATGATTTTGAAGCTTTTTTGTCACCTGAACATCAAAATTTCTGACAGCCGAAGAAAACCAAGGTTCTGCCACCATGCAGTAATTATTTATTAAATTAAAATAAATTTACAACCAAACGCTTACTTAACCTCGAACGGCCTAGAAACAGCAACCAAACCTTGCATATTATGGCTGTAATACCCAAGAACAAATAAACCTCGTTCTGTAATTTGCGATTTTTTACAAGTCAAATGTTTTATTCTGTCATTTGGACCTTTATTGACACCTTGTGTTGACCTTTGAACTTGCTGTTCATCGTCACTCGAACTGCTGCTACTGCTTCCGCGTCTGTCCCGCAAGTCAGGTAGGTACATGTATGTATGATACGATCGGAAATCATGGAGTGGATGCTGAAATTAAAGACAAAATGTTGACCAGTTTATTCTATATGAATTCTTTTAGTTACTCATTTGAGCTAATCACACTAAGTGAGGTCCTTACCATCGTGTGTTTGGATACCCGGTAAGCTCAATCGGTAAAGCGTTGGGCTATGCATCTCTAACGTTTTGTGGTGAGTCTGGACACCTCGCCAGTGCACAGTGGTTCCTAAACACTGCTTACGACTACGCATTTCTAACGTCCTGGGTTCGAATCCCAATGAGGGATGATTATATGAGAGGTCTGCTGGACGCCCCACCGGTACATGGTGGTTCACCTAAGCCCTGCTTATGACTTCCTCAACCAACCATGTCCATGCACAGGGAAAATGAGTGGAATGTTACACCAAAACCTCCACCCACGGTTCGGAACTGGTGTCTGCACGAGGGGTCGTGGTTCGCCATATGGTTAGGCTGTATTTTCGGCTTTCCTCTCCTGCGGATTAAAAATAAAATCCTGTCCTAACCTAGATGAACAGGTATAGTCTTGTTGAAATGGCATACGTTTACTGGTTTAGGACACTAGATGTTCAAATCATGTCAATCTGTAATTTCAAGTTTTATGACACAAAAACCCACACATATTCATCATATGCATCTACATATACAGCATAGAAAAACAGAATCCACTATCACAATCAGGGATGGTTCCTGTGACACAGCTACAGCATATTTCCCATGTAAAATAAATCCTAAATTTTTCATAATAAAAATTCCATTTGTCTGCTAGGCTTTTTATTGAAGAGTAGGGCTGGCCAATTCGAATCTGATTCGGATATTTTTTCCGAATTGAATCCCATCACTAATTTTGGGTTAATAATCGTGTTTTTTTTTACAATTTGCCCCATTATCAAGATAGAGAAGTTAATGATAATAATAATGATGATAATGAACATTGTCTTTAATAGATAATTCAGCACGAATGCTGAAAATTATCCTTAAAATGTAATTATTCTACCGGTACTTTTTTTCATAACTTTTGTTCTAGTGACAGAATTCCGAATGCTTTGAATAAATTGTGCTTCGAATTGACTTGAATCAACGAATCGAATTGGAAAGCCCTGTGGAAGAAAAGTTCAGCGCATTGAGGGGCCATCAAGAGTGTTTTAAATAATTGTAGAGTTTACCAATTGAGATTTTTATTAATTTATCAATGGTAAATCGAGCAGGTCTTTGGCCCGTTTAGTATCTGCACCCTGACCTGCACTAAATAGATCCAAAATAAACGATATATGATTTTCCCTTAAAGAATTTCTCTTAAATTTAGAGCGGGAAGTACACACGCTGACATGCCCTGGCTGATAATAAATAATGCAGGGAAGTGTGCGTCAGGGATGACTGACAAGCTGTCGTTGTTGCAAACAGGCACTAAACTAGTGACATGAAAATATTGGCGGACTCAAACAGACAAGCGGAATGTCAACTGCTGTACTATTCCGTGACCGGAAGAAAAGGGAATCAGAAGAAAATTCAACAAATTGGGAATATTTCATTCCATATCTCGTGCTCGAAGATATCTCGTGCTCGAAGATAAAAACTGTCTGGCAGAAAAAAAATTAAAATAATAGTGTTGATGGTTATGAATTATGGTTCCAGGTTATGTCATTATTCCATTATTCCATAAAAAAAATCCCTGAAACAAAAAATTACCTTATACAGTCCCACATAGTCTTTGCTGTTCCACTCCATTCCTTCGTATAATTCGACAATATATTCTCCGTTACTATCTTTGAACCAGTCCCCTTGTTGCTCTATCCTTAGCAGAGGATGTTTGAATGAGTCATCAATAATCTGGAAGTGTGTTGAAAATATTTTTAGAAAAGTGCCAAAAAACTCGTTTTTTTGGGTTGTCTGGTGACAATTTTTTGATTATTTTTGTCATTCTAATCTATAATTTTTTCTCAATAAGTAGCATTAAGCAATTTCGAAGTAGTACTCAGAAAAAAAAAAATTTGGAGCGGATCACACTGGCCAAGGACCTGTACCACCAGCAACTCACAAGACAAACAGAATTAAAGTTGTTAAAAAGATAAGCTTTTTCCGCTTCAGCTTAGTCTATCGAAGGTAATATACCATGGGTTGAGTGTTGAGCATGGATTAACTAGCCGGACTCTCCAGTAACTGAACAAGAGATATTTCATCTGCGATGCCAACATGATGACCAATAGGCCATCACGCCCAATGAACAACTGACAATGAATAAAAATGCATAGTATTAAAGCAGCAAAGCAACAGAACAGAGTATGGTAGTATCTGCCCTGGGCAGTGGTAAAACCATTTACTACTATGCTTTCTTTAGTCTCTTCTTTCAAGACTGTACCTACAGGGCTAAGAAAGTGTGACATTTATGAAAGTAAATTTTTTTAATTAATAAGTTTTAGACTCAGTGTTATCATGTTGCCATCTCAAGTTTAAGTCCCTGCAAGTCCGGCTACTTATGTCATGTCAACACATGTTAACCACTCAACCAGGGGCCAGATCATGATATCTCGTTTAGGCTCGGCTTAACCGGAAAGCTCATGTCTTTTCAACAACACTAAACATTTTTGCCGATATATATGCTATGAAAGATACATTGTTTTCAAAAACTCACATCATCAAATTTTTGCCAAATTTACATGAAATTAATGTCGCATTGGCTCTAGGTGAGATATGCTTTTTTTTAAAACACACCATCACAAAATTACTCATTTAATGTTTTATAAGTTAATCTATTGATAAAACTATAACATGATATGTCACACAGGAAGTACCTAATAACATCACTGACAACATTGAGAATCAGTTTCGATTTAAATTATTAAGCTTTATTGATATATATTGATGGTTTACGCCACTATATTTTTGATATCTTGGGTGCGGTGGCCTAGTGGTTACCATGCTGGCATCGCAGGTTGAATACCTCCAGTTCGAGTTAATCCATGCCCACCACTCAACCCAGGGTGTAACTTGGGTAGGTTAAGTCAAACATGATAGACCATGTCTGTCCAAAACTTTAACCTTGTCTGTCTAAAAGTGGACGCTAATACAGTGGCCTTTGTCAGGGTGATCCATTCTTTAGAAGTGGCTAGAAAATAGGTAAAGCGTTGGGACTGCACTTCGAGCTACGCATCTCTGATCGCCAAGACGCAGGTTCGAATCCCGTCAGGCATGATCATTATATGCGAGAGATCTGCTGGACGCCTCGCATGCACAGAAAAAATAGAAAATACGATAATCCAAAAAAAAACCTTCACCCCGATTCGGAAGTGGCACACGAGATTGAATTTTAATGAAAAGAATTTGATTAGTTCTTGATTTGCCTCGAATACGATGAAAAATAATACAAACCTTCAAATCAAATTGTCCAGTCACAGGTTTGTGGTCACTCTCTTGAAACGATTTATGATTCGTGAATGTTTCGTCGATCAACTTGATTGTAAAAGGAGGAGCTGAAATGAGCAGAATTTTGTAAAAATAAGTTAAAATGATATCATGGGATTTAGCAACAAATTTCAAAGTCAGATTAAGCAAATTTCTGATTGATGTTCAGTCTCCACAATTCCTAACCCTGTAGATATGGACTTTAAAACAGTCCTAACGCATTTCCTGCGTGTCATAAAAGACGACCAAAACAAGAAAGAAGTGGTAGATGGTTTTACCATTCTCCAGAGCAGATACCACTGACTGCACTTTATCATGGTGGTTTAGTTCCATTTGGGATGTTTTCCGTTCAGAGTGAAGTTGCTGGTACCACATCTTTTAAGCTATTAAGTTAGTTGGTTCTTTTTAGTCGCTGCTCCCGGCGTTGCTCAGAGTGAATTTCAATAAAATAATCCTGTCATGGAAAAATAATGATACTATGAGCAATGTTAATAACGAGCATTGAGTAAACTAGATTAGAACCCATCAAATCTTATTTTGCTACAAAACTGCAGTTTTGAATTCAGAATGCTCAACATAGGTACCGACTCATGTGAAAAGTGATTTTGGAATACCTATCCCTGGAAATGATTTAATTTAGAATAACCAAAAAAGAAAATTATTTTAATCTGACTCCAGAATTTCCAATTTTTCAGACAAGGATCATCCTAGATTGAATATAGTCATGGCTAACAGACTATGCATCTGATCTAACCCTCAAAATGACGAAGCAGAATACTGAATAGGATAGGATTTCACTTTATCCAGCAGGAGAGGAAAGCCGAGAATACGACTCAACCATATGGCGAACCACAACCTCTCGTGCAGATACCAGTTTTGAATCGGAGGTGAAGGTTGACATTTTACTGTGCATGGACATGTTTGGTGGGGAAAGTCATGAGCAGTGCTTAGGTGAACCACCATGCACCGTAAGGCCGTCCAGCAGACTTCTTACATAAAATCATCCCTCATTGGGGTCCAACCCAAGATGTTCAAAATGCGTAGCTCGAAGCGTACTGCCGACACTTTACTGATTGAGCTAACCAGGCACCCAAATTAATTACATCAGTAAAACTAACCTGTGCTTTTAAGAATTTCAGGATGTACCCTGCATAATATTCTGTCAGTCCAAGCTGGCTTCCTCTGCTTTTCACTGGTGTCGTATGTATCTGTACCTGGATCATACTGTTGAGGAAAATTTAGTTGCAATTTGGGATAGAATTAGCATTTTTTGATCTTCTTGTAGGGTGAGTAAAATATAGTAAATTAAAAGAAATCAACACTAGAAACATTTTTGTCAACCGGAAGAAAATGACATTTAAGCAACCGAAGAAAACCAAAATTCTACCTCCATGTTTAGTTGCACAAGAAATTTGTACGTTTGTCTCACCTTGTAGGTGGGGTCAAAATCCAGTGTTCCCTCTTCAAATTCCGCAAGCAAATCATGTACTTTCTTGTGTTTTTTCAGCTGCAAAACAAACACCATAAAATTTTAGAACAACAGTCAAATAAATAGTCTTCACAAACCAAACCAAATATGTGGTGTATATAAAAGTAAGTGTTCAGGGGTGCAGATAAAAATTTCTTTACGAGAGTTCACCATACTCCTGTAATTTTCGACACATGAGTATTGCAACAACAATTCCTAATAATTTTGTTCAATAAGCTTCCCATTTCACTACTACACTTACTATTATAAATCTTCATCATAGGCTCAGTGCATTGGAAGCCATTGAAAATGTTTTAAACAATAGTAAAAGATATTTGTGAACATGCTGATACTCTTATTCATGAAAAATTTGCTGTTTACAAGAGCATTCGAAGACTCTCATACTCTCGTGTTACTAGCAACCCTGTTGAGTTGTATGATCCGTGATGAGGGATGGTAAACCATCTACCACTTCAATGCTTCTTTTCAATCACATTTTATGATAACCAGGAAATACGGTAGGGTAATTCTACAACCAGGACATATGGTTGAGCAATTCTAAAGCTTGTTAACTCATTCTTTTTTAAATTAGAACATGAAAATTTTTCGTTCAAAAAATAATACTTCATCATTTAACTGAACCATCATAGTGCAGCAAAATCCATATAGTCTTTGTGAACCAAATCAAATATCTGGTGCAAATAAATATAAAAAAGATGGAAGGTAGGAAGTAGCATCACCATCAGACGAAAATGTGACAAATAGGCAACATTCCATGACATATCTATAGCAAGAGGATTAAAATGTCTTTTCGAGTGTCTGGCAGCAACAAACTGTAGAAAAAAGTATGAAAATCATCAATACTGCTATGAAATAGCAGTGTTCATGGTTTTTAAACTTTTTCGTCCATTGGAAGAAAAGACAAGAATATTTTGGACACCCGAAGAAACCCAAGACTGATGCAGCTCAAGCAAAAAACATTCAATACAGGACTGAGTGCGAGTGCAGTAAGCATGGTATCTGCGATGGGCGACGATAATGGATTTACCACTTTATTGCTTCCTTTTAATTACATTTTATGACCATCAGGAGATACATTAGGGCAAATCAAAAGACTTCAGACAAGCTACATAAGGGCAGTTTAAATATAGAATAACATTATGACCCATATAAACAGATCACAACAATTTCTAGGATAAAAGAAAAGCAAAAAACTTTGATACAAAACTGATTATGGGAGTTATGATCTGTGATGGGCGATGGTAAATAATTTGCCACATTAATGCTTCCTTTTAATCACATTCTATGACAACCAGGAAATACGTTAGGGCAATTCTAAAGCCTGTTAACTTTTTTTTTCAATTAGAACACAAACATTTTTCATACAAAAAATAATATGAAATTAATTTATGATTGAATCACTCCATCATTTAACTGAACTATCATAACACAGCAAAATATATATACCTACTGATATTATATATATATATATATATGTTTTTTATTGAAATTCATTCAGCATTTATCTTGATGCTCAAGGTACAAACAATATAACCAACGTTGCATAATTTATATTTTCGTGTGCCAAGCCTATTGCTGACGCTGCAAATAAAACACTTTGAAAATTTTTTATCTAGGCTTGTCCAAAGTGGCAGAATCTTGTTTTCTTCTATCTGAAATGTTCATGCCATTCTGTTTGAAGAAGCAAAAAAGCTTCAAAACCAGTTTCTTCAAGCAAGAGATATTTAATAAAATAAATAATAAAGCACTGCCTATTTGCTAAAATTTCTTCTGATGAAACTCAATTTTTTCAGATATCCAGGTAGCATGGTAGCCTGCATTCTGTGGTCGCCATAATGTGGTTGAGTTTGAAGAGAATATATTCGGAAGTCGTTATTGTGAATGGAATAATGTTTTAACATTTCAGATAAACAAAATTGTTCATGTTTAACTATATTTCATCCATTTTTGAGTCATGTCATATTTTCTACCATAAAATTTGCTATGTATCATGACTAGAGTCCGACCGATATATCGGTTTACCAGCCTAATTTTGCTGTTCTCCGATATATCTGCAGATCATAAAAGAAGTCGATAATATCGTCCAACTGAAATACACATACAGACATGCGTAATTCTTTCTTTTAAAATATCGCGTTATTTGTTCAAATGGCAAAATATGGGAGATAAAATATAGTGAAGTTAAAATATAGGAAAGATAAAATATCGATTATCAGTGGTCAAAAATGTCAAAATATCGGTATCGGTTGCAAAAAAGCGTTATCGGTCGGGCTCTAATTATGACTTCTGGTCCAGGAAAAAATTTAAGAGCAATGGAAAAACAAAATTACATCAGAATATTCAAATAAGGACAGTCCATAAAAGTAGCGTATCATACATTTTGGAATACATATACGGTAAGCCACCTTACTGTTAACAAGGATGGGCAATTCAGAATACCTAATCGATTCGAATATTAAAGTATCTGAATACAAAATGTATCGTATCAGATTGAATTGAATCGAATTCGATTGCTAATTAACAACACTTGCCAAGCACACCAAAACAGAGGAAAACGTTCTTAAAGATCGAGTTTGAGCATGTGTGCAATTGTAAGGACAAAAGTAGCTTGATAACGGTCCGTGTACAATGAAAATAACTTAATCTTACCAACGCGTATATGGTATATGGACAGAAGAGGAGAGACCTCATCCCAAATTTTTTGGATAGCTTGTTTGGAGGATTAGAGATAGATTAAATGCTGAATAATGACATTCAGGAATTTAATTTAAATTCAGGAATTTAATTTAAGAATGGGATTCGGCATTCTGGATTCCACTTTACTATTCTGGAGCAATTCGAGGATAATAAAGTATTTTGAATGTCCCTTCCCTGATTGAAAATGAATAACAACAGATTTTTATATCAAGTCCCAGTATTGACATCATGGCTTTCCGTAAATTTGAATATGAATTGATTTATCAAACAGAGATTAGAAAGCCTATTACAAAAAACGTCCTTATCTTTTCATTGGTTTGTAATTCGATACCCCCCTATTCAAGCTAATTATAAGACCGAAATAAACACGAATTCATTCATATTAGCAGAATGTAACCCGAACACCCGCAGAAAATTGACCCCAGGAGAAGAAAATTCTGCAAATGACCAATATTTCATCATATATCTCAAGCTGGAATATTTACATGTCTCGTTTTCAGTGTATGGTAGTAACCAAACTGGATAAAAAAGTTCAAAATCATCAATACTGCTATGAAATATAGCCATCCTAGTATACTCATGATGCTGAATAATAAAATGGTGAGTCATCCACGCTGCATTAAACCCTTTTAAATTGACCAAGGAAACTCATTATCATGCAAAATTCATGGCGGCGCAGGTGAGGATTTGAAACTTATTCACATTAAATACAAAATCAAAATGTGAGTAATGCATAATTTATGTGATTGTTTGCCAAATGGAATTGTCCTCATAATCTAGTTTTAAACAACATTCTAAATTCCATTTATTATGCCCTGTAGGTACAAGCTTTAGAATAGTCTTAAGGTAATTACTGTGTTTCGTAAAAGGCGACTAAAAAGACGAAAAGGTGTTAAATGGTTCGGGCAGGTACCACTCACTGAACTTTTCCATAGCAGATCAGATACATTTTGAATGTTTTCCGTTTAGAGTGCATTTGCTGTTGCTACATCTTTTACTAGTTAATTGCTATTAAGTGACCACTAGTTGATTCTTTCTAGGCACTGCTCCTGGCCTTGCCCATAGTGAATTTCAGTGAAAGAATAAAAAATAAATAAAAATAGAATAGTTTTCCAACATTTCAAATAACTATATTGCTGGTATTCGACACTAAAGGTCAAATTCTCTAAATGGAAAACATCCCATAAGGAACTGAACCAACATGATAAAGTGCAGTGAGTGGTATCTGCCCTGGGTGAACAAAATTACTTCTAATAGGAATTCTCGAGCTAATGACTATCATATTTATCCAAATCTTTTTCCAAAATCTTCCGTAAAACTCTCATAGAGCAATGATAAAATTTTTCTAAAATTTCAGAGATGGCAGATTGATTCCTCGAGGTTTGTTTTGATTATTTTGTGTGTAAACCAGTATTAATTCCTTCTAATCCACTATAGCACGCTCCCTAAGAGGATATGAAAAAGTTTGGGATCGCGGAAATTGCAACAGGCTATATGTCTATAATGTATTTGAATAAGAACCCACAAAATTTTGAACAGATCGTGAAATTCGAAACAATTTCAAGATCTTCTCAAAATCGAAATGGTCAATTTTTCAGCATATATTTGGCCCATCACGTGAGAGTATTATGTCTTATGTTTTTTTGCGAAATGAATATTTTTATAAAAATTCATGAAATATAATAATCAGAAACCTAAATCATCCCCATAAAATTAATTCAACAAAAAAGTTTTCGTTTGAACTTCTGGGAACCTTATGATAAGTGTTTGAAATACTTTAAATAAAAATTGAAATAGACAAATAGAATTAAAGATATTTAGTTCAAGCCTTTATTTGTCGAGAATGGCCCACAGATGAACCGTGCCTGAATGGCACGATTCATCTGTGGGCCATACTTGACAAATTAAAAGATCTGAAAAGCCAAACCCACATAGTCAACACACAAAGAAAACAAATCACTAATAGCAAACGAGGCAGAGGCCTACGCGATTAATTTATTATTTGTACAAATGAAGTAAATAAAAGGACAGTAAACAAAGAAAACAATTAGTCATCTGACTGTGAAGCCGTATCTTTCCCGTACCGGTACCTAATTTTATTGGTATGTACTTGGATGGATTAAATAAGTAGAATGCAAGCTACCAAGACACCAAAAAAAGGGTTCCATCAGAAGAAAATTTAGCAAATGGGCAGTGTGTCATGGTATATATATCTAGAAAAATTTTTTTTTTCAAGTTTCTGGTAGCAACCAAGCGGAGAAAAAAGTTCAAAATAAATACTGCTATGGAACGACAATGTTAATGCTTGTGAAGCTTTTTCGTCTTTCTTAAAAAAATGGCAAATACCACATCCAAAAAAACAAGATTTTTGTCATCCTGTCAGACCTCCAAAATATGTACAAAGATTTGGCTTCCTTAACTAGGAGTACCTGAAAAAATAATGACATCTTACATCGAAAATTTTTAAAAAACATACTTGATCTTTCTCCCATAATACTGCATAGTTTTTATTTCCAACATGTTTAATAATTTCTTCCCGACTGAAATCATCGATCCTAAAGTTCATGTCTCCAAACATCAGTATCAAACTGAAAAAATAAAATTGTTATAGAATTCCAAATACAAGGTTTAGGTTGATATACAATATAGTACAGAAGTCAAAAAAAAAAACGAACATTCGAATACATTTCGAAATGAACATAACCTATAACCAATATAGCAAAATTTTTACATTAGGTATATTTCAGACTAGTGGCATAGCAAATTTGTCATATTTATTGCATAAATTGTTACAAATTCAACAGAAAAATAAAAAATTTCGAATTGATGTCCCCTCAACGGGGAAAAAGATTGTAAAATATTCATGGCTTCCCAAGATTTTGAAATTTTTTCCATTAAAAACATGAATGAATTCAGAATGTATTACCGGTAGATATTACATATGCGGTTTTTGGTCATCTCTGAAGAAAGATAAAATGCCAGATGCTGATATTTGAAAGCAAAAATGGCGGCCAACAGAGTAAAATTAACCAAACAGACTATAGGTTGTGACACATAATCTGCAAGAAGACAAAATAATCCTTTTTCTTGGAAAACCAGTAAAAGCTAGGATACACACTTGCAGACGACAGAATGCCAGCTATTCTGCTACCCAGACACCCTAAGTAAATGTGTCCCCATCAGAAGAAAATTTAGCAAATAGGCAATATATTATGATAAAAGCGAGGCTAGAAGACATAAATGCCTCTTTTTGAGTGTATGGTAAAACCGAAAAGGCTGATGGTTTTGAAGCAATCAATATTTTCCGCTTTCATATGATTCATCTCCACTTACTCATGGCTTTGAACAGTAGCATCCCCACCAAATTCCATCTCTCTCATGATTTCATTGATATCATCAATCCTTGCATCATCATTATTCAGATGAGCAGATAAATGTACATTCAGAAAACAAACTTTTTGCCCGTAGATATTGGCAGATACTGCTACACCTCCTTTGTTGCCCTGTAAAGTGAAATTTAACGAGGGAGTGACCAGACTGGCAAAATTCTAGCTAGTTAAGACAGCAAAGTCCATCCAATGTGAAAGAATCTTACCTCAAGTAGGTGGACAAAAGTTCATTGGGATGGACAGTTATTCGGACAGTTGAAAAGTACTGCTATTAAATACCAACGTTATTTCGAGTTAGAATATAGGGGTTCCCGGTTAGCTCAATCGAAAAAGAGTTGGGTATACGCTTCAAGCTACGCATCTCTGATCGTCCTGATGCAGATTCGAATCCTGTGGGATGGTGAATATATCAAAGAGGTCTGCTCTGGACGCCTCGCCTGTGCTCGGTGGTTCACGTAAGCACTGCTTATGCCTTCCTCCACCAAGCAGGTAGGTCCATGCACAGAAAAAATGAGAAATATGATAAGCCAAAAAACCTTCTGTCCTAATCTGAGAAGTGTGGTTCGCCATATGATAAGATCTCCCACAGGATAAAAAAGAAATTCTATCCTATTGCTTTTTCTGATCTTTTCATACAAGCTAGTCTACCAGCTGCCTTTTTGTTATTCCGCTTTAGACCACAGAAAGTGATAAACTTACCCACGCTCCAGCAACACCAGTCCTCTCAATCTCAGTTTTAACAAATCTCACAAAAGGAAGATGCTTCATGGATGCAAATACACTGATTGATATTCCTTGCACCCGAACACTTTCAATCTGTCAAATAAAATACAAATTTTGTCGTTTGTTACACGCTTTGACATCTGATATCTTCCGAATAAAATTATTACATGAATTAACCAAATTTTTAGATTTGATTGTAGTTTTTCCTTGGGGTTTTGAATTCGTTATATTCATTTTCTGGACCAAAATTTAAAGCATCAAGTACTTCTATGGAATACCCATGACGATAGTAAAAAAACTCATAATATCAAATTTTAACCCTTTTGCAAACTATTTATCAAAAAAATTTTACAAAAACGTACGTATAAGTGAAGAATAGCAAACATTTTGACAGTCTGAAATAGTGCAATTAAACGAACAACATCAAGCTCAGTTGTGCTTAGAGTTGAGCGCTATATCGGTGAGGCGGTAAAATACCGGTATTGAGTTTTCCAAAATACCGTACTGCGTTAATTTTCGCAATGTCGGTTTGCCAGGATACCGGTATTTCGTGACATACCTCCCAAAATGGTTACAAGTTGATGCGATATTGCCTTAAGTAACACAAAACGGGTCTTTAGATTCACTTACATCTGTTGACAAACTTGATTTAACTTTAGTAATGTCATGAAACAACAACTCGCCTGCATTTAGAGGTGCGCACCTCATTTTTTTTAACTAAGTCGCACCTCGCGTGTCTCTCTAGAACAATAATATAGCATGATTTTGATAGCAGAAAATGACATGACATACCGGTAATGCCGGAGTTTTGTCAGCGATATGCCGGTACTAATTCCGCTCAGCGCCAGTTGTGCTTGTAACAGAAATAAATGCTCTGTCGGAGGAAAAATGCAATTAAGGATGTTTTTCTTCGGATGTCCAAGACATTCATTTCATTTTCTTCAGGTGTTGAAAAAAGCTTTAAAACCCATCAACAATGCTATTTCACAGCAGTATTGATGATTTTGAACCTTTTTATACAATTTGCTTCCTATCAGAAGACACTCAAAAAGAGAGACATACTGTAAATCTTCTAGCCATGGATGTATCTTGAAATATCGTAACATTTGCTAAATTTTCTTCCGATGGAACCCATTTTCTTCAGGTGTCTGAGTATCAGAGTATCTGCCATTCTGATTGACATCTTGACCAATCACCTAAATGTCAATTAGAAGTCCTGGACCTGAAATAATGCTCAATTTTATCACCAGACTCACCAAATAAAAATTTTTTTTTGAAAGAAATTCCATCAGAGCTTTTGCCCAATTATCATGGTTTATAAAACTTTTAGCGGTTTCCTTTGCCCCTGTCTTGATTTCTTGGAATCTAAAAAAGAAAAATATAGTTATGATGACCGAAAAATATCCATAAAGCTCTGTCACCTAGGCAATCGAGTAAACTTGTTGTGTGTCTTAAGCGATATTAGATTTTTTAATACACTTATGGGTCACAGTATACGCCAACCAATATCTCGCTTGGTGCCGCTAACCATCGATGTCTGCAGTGACCAGTGCATGTATTAGAAAAGTCTATGCTCACCAGCACTAAACGAGATATTGTGCTTTCACTTTTCACTGCCTTATTCCGCTGTCACTGATATGATGAGGCAGGCATGTCCGTGTAGTTGTTGTTTCGTCACAAATCGCTAGTTAGGACAAGGCATGTAGGCATGCGTGGGTGAGCGAGAAATGGTTGAATTGTAGCAATCGACGAAGTTATTGAGCCAATCACATAAGGTTGTAAGCGGTATGCCATGAATACCGGCGTCACGACACACCGGCATTGTGAATATTGATGTGACACGATACTTTAGAAAATCCTACTGGTATATCGTCCACTCTACATAGAAGGTTTATATTCTTGGAAATATTTCATACCCAATAGCATAGAAATCCACTTCCACATCAGACTTGAGTAATTTCTCAAATCCAGCACTTTCTAGAGGATCTGCTTCGCCTACATTCCATGTACTGATAAATATCCTGAGAAATAAATACACCTATATGTGATGCAAATAATTTTTTTTTACTAAGATTCACTCAGAACGAACTGGATTTAGTGCCTGAAAGAACGGCTACTTAATCGCAAGAGCAACCAAAAGATGTAGCAATTGCACTCTAAGCGGGCATCTTAAATAAAACTGACGCCACGGTAAAGTGCAGTGAGCGGTAATTGATCCTTCTATTTCCTGATACCGTAAATAAAATTTCTAATTAGTAAGTACCGGTATCTTGTCATAAAGCATACGGTAATGATTTTTTTAGGAGTATTATAAACTTTCCGATGGTCAAATGAAGCTTAGTACCATATTCCCAAACGTCATCAACTCAAAACTGGTAGAATATTCTCATTTTAACCAGCCAATGCTGCAAAGATATGGCATTGTATCTCGGGTTGGGATGAGTAGCTTCCAACACAGGATATGATAAACGGAAATATGGTACTAAACTTTATGAAACCCCATTCTGAAAATTTGAAAAAAAGTAATTTGCCCGCACATTGCAAGTTTTGATTCGGGAAATTGACTACCGATAGATTTCGGCTACTGCTGGCACTTGAATAAGAAGGTATGGCCAAGATCGAATATTTAACCGTTACGGATACTTTCTGAAAAATTGATCCCAAACATGAAATATCAATTACATTGCAAATTCAGACACGATAAAAAGCACCATTGTAATTTTATTAGCAGTTAGGGAAATTCTTGCAAAATGTAGACAACCAACACAATTAACTTCATTTTGTGAAGCTATATCAATTCAGAAATTGGAGAGAACAAAACAGAAATATCTCTCGATCCTGTCGGACTTATGTAATTACATTGACATATATTCATACCGCACAGGCCATTATTCTAAATCATATCTAAAAGCAAAAATTATGCTGTACGGAATATGGGGTCTCATGAAGTTTAGTACATTTCAGATTATCTTAAAAACTTCCCATATTGGAAGCGACTCATTCTGACCTGTTAACCTGGGATACAATGCTATATCCTTGCAGCATTGGCGCCCCCTTGTTAGCAGGTTAGGATGAGAAAATAGGATCGAATACCATTTTTATCCTGCGAGAGAGGAAAGCCGAGAATACAGCTTAACTATATGGCGAACCAAGACCTCTCGTGCAGATACCAGTCCTGAATCGGAGGGAAGGTTTTCGGATTATTATTTCTCTCATTTTTACCGTGTATGGACCTGGTTGGTGGAGGAAGCTGTAAGCAGCGCTTACGTGAACCACCGTGCACTGGCGAGGCGTCCAGCAGACCTCTCGCATATAATCATCATCCCTTAAGGGACTCGAACCTGCGTCATGACGATCACAGGTGCGTAGCTCGAAGCGCATTTCCAACACTTTATTGTTCTGCCTGTTTTCAATTTTGACATTCGGGAATACGGTACTAAACTCCAGTAGATCCAAAATTATTTTGGATATATATATATTTTGAATATTTGATTGATTTTGAGCATCCCTGTCAATCTGCAATAAGCCCATCTTCAGCATTAAAGGAAATGATTAACTGACCTGAAATTTTTGCAGTGATCAGGCATTTTGTCCTTGATGATATCTTCCTCAAAATTTGTTTTTTTTGGCCAATCAATAACACAAAACACAGCCAGGCATAATACCAAAACTGCTTGCCAAAATTGAGACGTTTTATAATTCCCTGATAATACAATATGGCAGCTTGGGCTTATATCCCAGGTGTCCGCTTCTTGTTACACTCTATACAAGTACAAGAGTCAAGAAATATGTCTATAGTCTAAAACTAACAATAATTCGAAAATATTCATATAACTTTGACATCACCAGATGAAAAATGGGCCGGTTCACGGTCTCCTGCGAGTACTGAAAAGGGTATTCTTTATTGTGCTGTAAACCAGGCTTGCAGATTCGTTACAATTTGCAAGAAGCCAGACCTCTCGAATATATCATCATCCCTCATGAGATCCGAACCTATGTCAAGATGATCAGGATGATGCGTAGCATATGAAGTGCTTCACTGACTGAGATAACTAATGACCAGATAAATAAAATTATTCAATAAAACTTTAAAGTTTCAAAGACCTGAGAGTACAGTTGAAGCAATCAAAGAATCAATCTTTACTGTTTCGTATATTTACTGTTTAGCTGTTTATTAAAGAGCTGAATCCTAGTTATTTGATGATAATATTCATGTGAAATTAAACAAATTAAATTCATTCACACACTTCTGTCAGTACTCTGTACTATCCAGTATCTATGAACTGTGACCTGGTGATTCCTTCCTTGTCACCTCGAATCTGTAGGTGACTAATGTCCCGAAGCTTGAACTGTGAATGGTTAAAGTTAGGATTTCATTTTTATCCTGCGGGGGAGGAACGCTGAGAATACAGCTCAACAATATGGCGAACCACGACCTCACTGCTCACGTTAAGACAGCGGTTCCGAATTAGGGATGTGAGGGTTTGGTTCATTTTACTCATTTTCCTGCACATGGACATGATCAGTGATTGGTGGAGGAAGCCATAAGTAGTGTTTACGTGAACCACCGCTCACCGGCGAGGCGTCAAGCAGACCCAATGAGATAGTCCTAAAGTTGAAAACAACATGATCTATTTCCACGAATTCACAAGAATACCGAGTATAGGCCTAATCCAGAATCTGTACTTGTAAGCTTTTGCTATGTTCAGTGTTATAGCCTTCCCTTTTTCCCCAGCTTCAGGCAAAAACCAGATAGGCCTGGCCTAACTCTTGAACTTAGAAAACAAAGAATAATGCTATTTATTTGCTAATATCTGAGTTATGGACTGTAGACCCTACTTTGTTTTTGTCTGAATGAACAGTGAAAGCTTACAAACTCAGGACTGACAAATATGCTTGTAATTCTGAATTTCGATGGAAAAAACATCATATTATTTTTGCCAAAATTTCAGATTTTCACAAGGTTTCTAATATCAGTTAATAATATTAATAGCCTAGATAATATAATTGCTCAAAAACTGTTACTGCTGTTGACGTTCAAAGTCTACCATTAAAACTTTTAATTAGTACCGTACAATTGACGTTATCAGTTATATTGCACTCCAACGGTTCAGTATTGCTGTATGGTAACCTGTTACAAAAGACATCAGCTCTCCCAGACTTTTCAAAATCAAGTACAGTGCAAATTTCCTCAGGGACGCTAACCCTGAACCTGTTACAAAACTGAAAAGACATCAGCTCTCCCAGACTTTTCACAATCACAGATCAAGTGCAGTGCAAATTTCCTCAGGGTATCGTACCGTACGTATTCTATACAGATAGGTCTACTTTTTTGCTACTGCCTTCTTAAAATAATCATAACATAATGACAGACAGACAATGGGATATGGCATGGAATATTACACCAACAATTTCAGGTTTTGACACACACAGCACAACGCCACATCAATGCTACTCTAGCTTACAATTCAGCGGTGGTCCACGAGTTAATCATACGTATAAGATAGACATAGTTTATTTCGACACCTCCGTCGACGACAGAAAAGGCGAGAAAGATATCACATTGCAGAATTATCAGAAAATTAAACAAAATCCAGCATAAAGTTTAAAAACGTGCAAGGGAATAAGCTTAAAAGAAACATTCAAAGGGAGTAACACGTGTTTGCTTACCTCAAAAAAATTATATATATATATATATATATATATATATATATTTATATATATGCCACTAAATTCGGCCACACGCATCATACGGAACCCCTTCCCATACACACACAAATTATAAATGAAGGGGGTCGAAATACAAATACACTCACACTAATTTAAGTCAATTTGAAGGGGATTGTACATAAGAAAAAAATACGTAAAAACAATAAAAGAAAGAATAAAGTGGAACAAAAGAGGAGTTAAATAGAATTGACGGCCAAAAAAATTTCTGAAAGGATGAGGATCGCCTTCCATAATAGATAATAGTGTTTATGCCAAATTTTTGTGGTCTTAAATGCCATCATGGGCTAAATTTGGCATCTTTTGAGGAATTGGGCAATTTTGGACGCTGGAGATTGTTGTTAAAAGCCATTTAGGCCAGATTTGGAATATTTTATTCCAAGCTAGTCTCATTTTTAAATGCCGAATTTGGCATATATTATTAACATGGATATTACTGATTGAAAGCTATGTATGTGATGGGCCAAATCTATGTTTCAAATATGGACCGACAAAATTTGTTTATTGGTGGTAAAATTATCTCATTTCAATAAAACTAAAATTCAGGATATCTTGTTGATTGGTGATATAAGATTCATGGATGTCGAAAGTGCGGCGTTTATTTTACTTTGGCGATAACAGCATCTGGTGATAGAGAAAGGGATTTTCTCTGCGCCTGCAAAACAACATAAAGCCTAGGCAGTCAATTGTTTACCAAAAAAGTTTGGTGGGGAAATGTATAAAACGTAGAATACTTTCATCCTACCGAGTAGAATATAAATAGATTATAAATGTAGATTTAGATTCTAATTCAGAGACTATAATGGTGGTGTCACTGTTTTAATTGCTTACGTAATTATCCTGTTATGCTTAACCACCAATCACAAATTATAAGGATCAATTAGAAAACAATCATTACTGTTGTCAATCTGAGTTAAAAACATGCCTATTTACAAACACATCAAGACAGAATAGAAAATAAAGAACACATGACCACGCATAAATGAGAAGTACTAATCCTGCTCAACTAACACGCCAGTAGTGTATTGTTGGATAAGGAGCATGGGCTCGGTATAAGTAAACATATAGAAATAACACGCATAATTTGATTTTTCAATCCAAGCTCATTCAGACATGGGCCGACGAAAGATCGTGACACCTAGTCTATCACTCGACTTCTGAAAGGAATATAATCAAATAAGACACAATAGTGCAAAATGAGGTAAAATGATTATTCTCAATGAATAACTCATATCTCGTTTCATTAACTGTCTGGTCGTTTAATAGCTGGACAAATAATAATTTCGTAGCAATTCCTGAAATTGAGATTCACTTTTGGCCTCCCTAAAGATCGCACTACACGTTTGCGTAGGTTGCGTTTTTTCTAAGTTTGTTTTATTTTACCTGCTCTGCATGCATTTTTTTACGTTTTCCAATAGAACGGAGCGATTCACAATGAAAGCCAACGCAGAGTTTCTTCATTTGTGCTTTGTAGGCATGTGAAAACCATTAACGCAAAACAAAGCGTGTGTGTATTGCCGTTTTTTATTACACAAACGTAATGCAGCGCATCGGTAAAACAACTTCTCGTGTACTGCGGCCTTACGGTTGCCTGGCAAGTCGTTCCAGATTTTTGGACGCACGTAACGTAATGACTGTTGGCTCACAGTTTTTTCCGTGGAAGATTGGACCAAACTTGAAGAATTTCATTTCTTCTACTACCTGAATTTTACATACATATCATTGAAACATTTTGACAAGAAATTGGTGTGAAAATCATACATCGGGCAATTCGATTCGGTGATTCGAAGTACAGATTATTCGAATCAATCGTGAATCGTGCATAGGAACAAAAACTTGCTAAATGGATTGGAATTTTTCATTTTAACGACAAAATGCACTCGATTGTATTTTGTCGTTAAAATGAAAATTTTCGCTGTTGGACCTGAGTGTAATTGAAAGTACATCGCGTTCAATTCTGTTTAAGCCGATATTTGTAATTCGTAAGTGGGATAATTGTTATTTTTATGGAATCAGGGATTCGATTCGAAAAAAATATACGAATCAGATTTGAATTCCAAATGATTCGGTTTTGCCCAGCCCTAAGTAGCAGTCGGCGACGCCGATTTGTTGAGTTTTTTCCGTTACTTTTAATCTGTGCTCTGTAACAAACAGAGAAGAGGTCGTAGTTTTGGTTTTCTTTGGATTTCAACTTCGCTGTTACGTTTGTCTAAAGGTTAGTGCCAGTTCTTTTATACCGATTTTACCACTATCATCTGCCCAATATAGGCTACGCTTTATTTACATTTTAAGATTATTCGTTGAACAAGTTGTCATAGAGGTATGATCACAGTCAAAGTGGGTAGGACCGTCGGATTTCTCAAACAACGAAAGCTGGAAGGGTCAATTAACAGTTACTACACTCGTAGCCGATGTTTATTACCCAAGATCCCTCCCGCAATGCCTCAGTGACAAGAACTTAACAAATGATGTTTTGACGGAATTTTTCTAATTCGGCAAAACTTCCATTGCCAGCTACGACTGTGCACAAGAAAAACGAGGTTTATATTGGCGTTCGAACTCGCTAAATCTAGCAAAA
Source organism: Styela plicata (assembly GCA_963675895.2). Taxonomy (NCBI): domain Eukaryota; kingdom Metazoa; phylum Chordata; class Ascidiacea; order Stolidobranchia; family Styelidae; genus Styela; species Styela plicata. Next base: position 22,331,337 of record OZ023141.1, on the reverse strand, counting down.
ATTATCTTCGGCGCGTTTTTTTCTTTTTAACTGCGTTTTACTGCGATCATATATCACCGGAGCAGACTGTATTTTCCAGCTAAAATTTTGCGTTTTTTGTTGGTCTCGTGCTTCGCTGTAGAAGCCTGACGTATTATTGTTTCTCTGTGATGTTAAAAGATATTTTTTAATTGAAATTCATTCTCAGCGATGCCAGAAGCAGTGCTTAAAATGAACCAACCAAAGGCTTCTTTAGTATTCTTAAGTATCATTGTGACAGTTATTCATCACGTAACAATGCGTTTTTGGTACTTCCTCGTGACGATATTATTCTGTCTAGTCTTTCTGGCAAGTGCGCGACGCGGAAGCTACCGTCTAGTCTGTTTGTGTGATTTAGGTTTTAGGTCAGGTCACTGAATCTAGCCACAAGAAGAAAATGTCGAAATTCACACTAAGAGCCCCTGATCCGTCCACACATGAACTTTCTCCACTATCAAATGGTACAAATCGGAAACAAAGTGAGCCTGTCTTAAACAGATCTTAATTATGTTATGGATGTCGAGGCCTCCCGCATAAACACGGATCACACAAATGTCCGGCGTGGGGAATCTGCAATTACTATGACAAATCCAATCACTTTGCCTCTGTTTGCGTGCACGCAAAAGTGGAAGTAAACAAAGTGGGGTCAAAATACAGCATCCAAAGAAGAAAGATTGAAGATCTCATGAAAACAAACATTTGCCTATGGCACGATCGGCAAATGTGACACCACTGTCCACATTGATGATTTCGAGGTAATGTTTTAATTGATTCTGGGGCGCCCTGTAATATAATTGACAGCAACACGTCGTCTGGGCGATAGCAGACCTGTCTCCCTCAAAAATCTAACGTTAGTGTTTACGTTTATGGGTCATCTGAGCCACTACCATGGAGGAGACAATTTCCAAAAATCTTAAGTCTGTCAAGCTAGGCGAAGTGTTTGCCTACTAGGTAGACTGACCGCAGCAAAACTTGGTTTGCTTGAAGTCAATAATATTGTCGCTAACCAACAGTGAAATGAGGAACAATCAGTTCAGCACATAATTAATAATTATCTGGAGGTTTTAGCAAAGTAAAGAATAAGCGAATAACTCCCAATGTTGACGAAAATATCACGCCCGTTTCTCAGCATATACGTAGTGTGCCGTTTCATGTTCGCAAACTCTATGTTAGGAATCATTAGGCCTGTCTCCGGATCAACACCCTGGGTGCTCGATAAATTCAGTAGTAGCTATACGTATAGCAAACTAGATTTGAGACACGGTCATCACCAGATCGAGCTTAAGATACGGAATCGAGATATATCACAACCTTTTCAACGCATCGGGGTTTATTTCGATACACACGCTTAGTACAAGGCGCAAACTCAGCCTTCGAGAAATAAGATAGAACAGGATATAATTTTTACCCTGCGGGAGAGGACACGGAGAATACAGCTTAACCATATGGCGAACCACGACCCCTCGTGCAGATACCAGTTCCGAATCGGGGTGGAGTTTTTTTTTGAATTATCGTATTTCTCATTTTTCCTGTGCATGGACCAGGACACCAGAACAACATTGCCTTTTCGTTGATCAAAATCATATTGAAAACAAAGCTGACTTATATGAGGTGCAAATCTTGATATTCATGATAATAATTACGAAAATGTCTGCAAATTATGAGGGAAAACAACTTGCTACTTAATTTTGAGAAATGCGAATTCCGCAAACAGAAATTGACCTTTTTGGTTTCAATATATCATTAGAAGGAATAAGATACACGACAACTTACACGCAGTAAAATACTTTCCGGATCCTAAATCAGTGAGTGAAGTTTGAAGCTTCCTTGGCCCTATCTGGCCTCTGAAACAAAGTGCTTAAGAGATGGGATGGAAATGAACAACAAACCTTTTGCCGTCTGAAAACGCTAGTCTGTGGGAAATCGGCAGTAAATCATTTTATTCAAACATTTTTAACCTTTCTCATCGTTGATGCTGGTTCAGTACGTCTGGGGGTAGGGCTGGGCAATTTGATTAGGTGATTTGATTCGAATAAATTGTGAATCGTTCATAGGAACAAAACGTGCTGAATGAACTAGAATTTTCATTTTTAAAATGCAATCAATTTTGTTCTAATTTGACCAAAATCGATTATATTCTGTCGTTAAAATATGAAAATTGTTGTTCTTAGACACGGAATATGAATTAAAAATATACCCTATTAACTATAAATTTCTTGATGTTCATAATGGAGGTAAAGGCCGCACTACACGTTTGCGTAGGTTGCGTTTTTTCTAGGTTTGTTTTATGTTACTCTTGCGTTTTACGCAAGGTCAATGCCCTGCATGCAATTCACTTGCGTTTCCCACTGAAACAGAACGGCTTTCTATGTAAGCTAACCAAGAGTGCTCATTTCGTTGCGAGCGTTTGTGTGTTGTAGGCATGTAAACACGATTAACGCAAAGCAATGTTTTGCCGTTTTTATTTTGTTACCCGAAACGTAATGCAACTCATCGACAAAACAACTTCACGTGTATTGTGGACTTAGGTCGTAATACTAAAGACGGGACATCTGTTATTGACAAGGAATTAGTGATTCGATCCAATTCGAAAAAATATTTGAATCAGACTCGAATTTCAAATGATTCGATTTTGCTCAGCCCTACCTGGGGCTATCTCTGCTCAGCAACAAAAATGAGGAACCATCTACCCTGTTGCTTATGCGAGTAAGTCACTGTCTACAGTTCAACGAAAATATATTCAAATAGAAAAAGAATCTGTATGGTTGTAAATTTACGATTTTGTCGGATCATGAACCGCTCGAAACTATTTATAGTGCCAAAGGAAAACCATAACCGAGAATTCTAAGGTAGTGACAAACCTGCCGATATTCTGTCGCGAAAACCATAGCTGGAAATGAAGCGTTATTCCCCACAACCGCATTCAGCTGATTCGGAAACTTTCTTTAATGCTGCAATTGCAAATGCGATACCCAAAGCCACAACACCTCAGAAGTAATTACAAAAGAAGACCCCGCAATTTGCGAAATTATGAATAGTTCAAAAGTTTGCTCACGGGGTAATTAAAGAATCTGAAACCATACTGCCTACTACGAGATGAGTTGACATACAAGACGGGCGATCTATTAAAGGGCGCTAAAATTGTTATCCGTAACAACTGAGAGACATAACTATCAAAATTCCCCATGATGGTCACCAGGGAAAAACAAAAGCTTATTTCGCACCAAAGTTTGGTGACCAAATATCAATGAAGATTTCGAAAATAAAATTCGTGGCTATTTACCTTGCATAAGTGTCTCAAGTTTGCCAAATCCAGTCCCATTACTACCAAGTACTATGCCAGATCCACGGGATACAGTGCGCATTGACATGTTATAGCTGTACGGACAGGAGAAAATATATTGGGAATAATTGATGCTTCATCTCGATGGTCAGTGATACACATATTACTATGCTGTCTATAACCTCTTTGAACATATCGAAACATATAAATATGACGTTTTGAACTCATGATTTTCCAAATACAATTGGGACAGATAATGCCCCGAATCTCGCTAGGATTAATATATAAGACTTTGTGATGAACATGGTATAAGTCTTCGCAAAGATACGCCTTATTGGCCTCAAGCAAACTCTGACATAGAGCGATTCTATCGAACACTTGGCGAAGCGTTACGCTCATTACATGCAAAAAGAAAAAAATTGGAGAAATGATATTCATAACATTATTTAATTACAGCATTACCTACCCTTCATTGTACTAATACATCTCCTACCAAGTTTTTAATGGGCCGCGAGTCACGTGGGAAACTACCCTGTATTTCTGATATTAAATCCAAATCATTGATAGAAAAGAAGAATGTTCTTAAAAGAAGACATATAACAAAAATTACATGGACAAAGAACGACATGCGAAACCATCGAAAATACAGGTTGTCGATACATTACTGCTTAAGCAAATCCGTAGAAATAAATGATCCATAAACTCTGATCTTAGGCCGTACAAAGTAACTAGAAAAAAGGGGTGGCTGTTATGCCAGAAAGAGATGGTAAAGAATACAGAGAAATGTTAGTTCGTGAAAATAACTCCAAACCATATATTGTCTCATGATGGTGACGATGAACCTGACTAAAATGATATCATATTTGAAACATTCCAAAGTATGGACTCAAATGGGTCAAACGTCACTGGTACCGAAAGTTTAGGTTTGAGACGATCTTCAAGAATAAGACATCCCCCAGTTTGGCACGGTGGTTACCATTTATCCTAGTTAACATGTTCTTGTATTTCAGGTCCAAAATAACTTTTTTCGAATCAAAGCAAATTTCCTTTTGATTGACAATGTGAACATAAATGTTCACAAATTTGCTTTTGTAAATTTATATATTTGAATTAGTCTTTTGTGAAAAGGGGGATTCAGTATTCTTACCTTCAGTCTTCATTGTAACAGCTATTGATGGCGTAACAATGGGTTTTTGATACTTGTTCGTCACGATGCTATTCCTCTGTTCAGTCTTTCTGGCAAGATAAGCGTGCAAACGTGGAAGGTACCGTCTAGCCCAGGGGTGGGCAAACTTTTTGTACTGAGGGTCACATTAAAAAAAAATTTGCAGCCGGGGGGCCGCACACTCACAAAATAGGAAATTTACTTGGTGTGTAAATAAACACATATTAATATTAAACACAATTTTTTTTATTTCACATTCGGGTACTAAACTAGGCAATCATCATCATAAAAGTTGTGAGACTTGTGCAACTGTTCACAGCTTTTGACAATCTTCTGGAAATTGGGAGCAAGTTTGGCTGTGTCTTTTTAAATTGCACTCATTGAAAACAGCAACGGACTCACGGCACAACAAGCAAACTGCTTTATTCCCAATTTTGATGAAATAGTATTTAACAGTCCATTCGTTATTGAAAACACGACTTTCGTTTTCAATCTTGCGCTTCTTAACACCACTCATTAGTTTATCAGAATAAAAATATAAACCTTTTATTTTTTAACACAAATCCCGTCGAAATAGAAAACATTAAACTGTGTGTCTTAATTAACAATGAAAAGTTTTTTTGAGGAAAGGAGCGGCCACCGTATTTTATGATCAAACAAGGCGTGAAAAGTTTACGAATGACGTGACTGACGTGTGTATGTTTACGCACTGAAAGTGAAGAGAAAAACACACGCGTAAAGCTTAATTAAAACAATAAAAGATGAGTAGGAAATTTTGCAAGTGCCGGCGGGCCGCATAAAATGGTCTCACGGGCCGCATGCAAACCCGCGGGCCGTAGTTTGCCCACCCCTGGTCTAGCCTGTTTGTGTGATTTAGGTTTTAGTGCAGGCCGCAAAAGTCACTCAATAGCAAAGAGCTACTAAATGACGTATTAGAATAGGATTTCGTTTTTATGCCGCGGGAGAGGAAATGCCAAGAATTCAGCTTAATCGTACGTATTGCGAACCACGACCTCTTGTGCAGATACCAACTCCAAAACGAGCCTCATCATATTTCTCATTTTTCCTGCGCACGGACCTGGTTAGCGGAGGAAGCCGCACGTGGACCTCTCGCGCATAATCATCATCCCTCACGGGATTCGAACCTGTGTCGTGATGATCGAAGCGCATTACCAACGCTTTACCGACTGAACTAACCTTATTTGAGATGATTCCAATTCAATTTTTAAACATATTTATTACCATAACGTTACACTAACAGTCAAAAGTGACGTTTCGATCACTTTCCCATCAAAACAGCGGCGACAGAAGGTCTCGAAGCTTGAGAAATTGAAATAATCATTTCTTCTCCCTTATGTATTGCGCGCCAGAGGCGTATGGAAATAAGACATATTTAGTTGCGTAATTTACGTCATTAAAATATTCAGCACTAACATTTTTTGCAACTATACTTGATTTATGGCCGGGGTTTGGATTGAGAAAAGTCATTTACACTTGTTTTCAATCCCAGAAGACTGACTGGAGAATGACTCGAAACCCGTTTTATCTTTTTATTCTTTGCCCTCTGTGAGGGATTGTTTGAACGTAAATTTTACTGCACGGAAACACAGGATTTACAAAGTTCGGAATGTTTAATCTCACCTGCACACAGCACAAAGATGCTTTACCGCATAAAATGTACAATCTAGTACCGCAATACCGTTGCTGGTCGTGGAAAAAACATGTAAAACTTGTGGACCCATCACATATTGCACGTGTCCGTGCATGGTTGTTTCGCAATAATGACTGGAACATAAGAACATGAACAACCAGCGATGTTTATTAAACTATAAAAAGTCTTCTGGATTGCTTATTATTCCTTCATAATTGGATTTCGTGTGCTGGAATTTTGAAGAACTTTTTATCCGATCGTTACTTTACAATTCACTCCGGATCGGATGTCCAACCAGAAAAAACTGTACAAATTAAGCCGGTTTGTTTTTATTTACAACCGTGACTTGCATTCGCCGTATAGTAATCACCCCTGGCACTAACGCCATGAGTGGTCGAAAATATGCCCGATCGGTGCGTAGTCGTGTCTTTGTTAGCACGCTCTACGAATGATGGTGGGCAGATGCGTCATAACGTTTTAAACTTTTTTTGGGATTATCCGCCCTCCAGATTTCTTCTTTTGTTTTTGTGTATTTTTTATTGAAGAAATCGAAATAAATTGTATTGTTATGCAGTCTAGAGTGAAGCCGACGAAATAAGTCACGTGAAAAATGACGTAGCAATGGTAATTTATGAGAATTTTTTGTTTCACATTATTCATTTAATAAGAAATAAAAATATATGCCTTGACATGACCTTTGACACAATGAGGCAAGAAAAATAGATTAAAAGTAAAATGGGTACTATGGGGTTATTCTGTTTTGGGTATGGATAGAAAATTAGTACCAAATCATATCGAATCAAATTTAATTTTTCACTTTCAGAATATGAAATATCGAAAAAATTCTATTTATTTAAAAAATATTATTGTATTTGCTATCTATTTTATTTTCTAGAAGGACCTCGGCCATCTAGGGCTGGGCGAAACGTAATCATGGAATTCAAATCTGGATCGGGTAATTTTTTCGATTCATATGTTATTTTACTATTACACCTCATCTCCATCACAAAAGCCAAGAAATTTGTAGATTTGAATTACTAATATTTTTCAATCAACTCTCATGTCTAAGAGAAGAAATTCTCATATTTCAATGACAAAACGCAATCAATTTTGGTCAAAATATTTGACCAAAATCAATTGTTTTTTTTCTTGTTGAGAATTCCATCTCATTCAGCAAGCTTTTGTTGCTACAAACGATTCCTGCTATCGAATCGAATTATTTGTGCTTTGGATGAATTCAAATCACCGAATTTACACAAGCCCTAGCATCAGACTCTAGTCATAGACCCTGCACTTTCAGCTGCTAGCAGTGCAATCACAGGGCCCCAATGATAAGTACAACATTCGATAAAATAGATAAAAATATTCGGTAAAGGTTTCAAGAATAAAAATAATTGAAGATGAAAGTTTCAAAAATATACTATGATGATCCACACAATGATTTGATTTTGACCAAATAAATTTAATCAATTGCTTATTAAAACATAAACACACACAAAGAAATGATAATCAAAAGGCGGATATGTACAGACAAGCATAAGACTGTATCCTTGGTAATAGATCGAAAAGGGTTGGGGGTGAGTAAGAAGGCGCAACAATTGGAAAAAACTTCATATATATAATTCTGCATGGGATGTTTTGTTTAGAGTGCAGTTGCTGGCACTTTATCTTGTGATATCTTTTGTCATTTGAGCGGTTGTTAGCTGGCTCTTTTTAGGCGCTGCTCTCGGCCTTTCTTCGAGCAAACATCTATGATAAAAAACATTGTTGAGCATTTCGACCACCAGAAAAAAATAACAAAAAGATTCTGTCATTGTGCACAATCCATCAGCAGATTAGTGCTTGTCAATAGAATCCCCCGGTTGCGTATTAATGGTAGAAATCCCATAAGTAAAATCAACAAACATTCTTAAACTGTGGGTGAGATGGCTTAGAGATTATCATGTTTGCACCACAGGGAAGTTCATAACTTTCCAATATTCCTAACCCCAGGGTTGGAAATAACACGAGAGTACGAGAGCTTTACCTTCGTCGTTACCCTCGCGAAGACGTTTGTGAATTGTGAGAGTACTCTCGCAAATGATAAATTTTTCTTAAATGAGAGTATCTGAATGCTCATAAAATTCTTCTACAATTGTTTAAAAGATGGCTTCCAATGTACTAAACTTATGATGAAGGTCTATAATAGTAAGTGTAGAAGTGAAATTTTTTTATACAAACTTATCACGATTTATTTGAAATACTACCGGGTCAAAAATCACGAGGACGGAGGAATCCTTATTTGCACCCTGCAACCCCGATTGACTATAAATGAACGCTGATATAGCGCCTTGATCAGGGGGATCCATTCTTAAAAAAATAGTTATTTTCTATATGAACCGTGTGTAATTTAATACTTATGAACTATTATATAAATTTCATGTAAATAAACTGAAAAAATATTAAAATGTTACAGAATTGTTGTTGCGATTTAAATGAATGTTTTTGACAAAAGACCATAATAGGAAAATGTTTTCTAAAAGTGCTTTGTCATGTATGACTAATAAATTGAAATTAAATTATATCTTTTTATCAACGCTAACCCTGTTTGTCTATGAAATGAAATGATAGCTGGTGTAAGGCCTTGTTCAGGTAATTCACTCAAATTAGTGGCTAAAAAAAAGATAGAGAACCTTAATCATGTCATTTGAAGTTGCACCATGAAAACCATACGAGTACCAGAAGTTAAAGAATAACAAAACAGTGAAAAATAAAATCAAGAAAAAAATCAAAATTAAAATCAATTGTGACAGGCATTGGGGATTAAAACAAAATGAATAAAATGGGGGAAAAACACAGCGTTCAAAACGAAGGAATAAAAACAAAAATGTGCGAAATAAAGCAAAAATTAATAGGTGTCTTAAAAATATTAGCAATATCAATGAATTTTGGTTTCTGCCACTCAAGTCACATCATAACATGTCTGAAAGGAGATTATTGTTTCACTGAAATAACATGATGAAATGTTAGCTTCCATCAGATCATAGCCTCACTCCTTGTCTGAAGAAGAAGTTAGCCTATGACCAAACGTAAGTTTACAAATTTACTTGTAATTTTGTGGAAAGAGATCACGTTATATCTGTTTTTAACTTTGATACTATCTCATTCGAGCATCCTTGTGGTAACAGCCGCAAACGGACGGATCCGAAATCACAAGTAAACAAGGAAGAAGATTTTACAGTTCACTAAATCCTAGCTCAGATTCCTTTTATTTTACTCCTGCACATTTAATAAGTTACTGACAGAGATGTCCAAAATGAATAGATTATTTGAATTTAATTTTTTAAATTATCTTCAAATAATGGGTTCGAAATTACGTCATTATTTTAGATACAAATTTAACCAAAAAATCAGTTTTCATTTTTCATATTCTGGGCTATTCGATTTGGTGATTCAGCACAATATATTCGAAACAATCAATCGTGGATTGTTCATAGGAACGAACGAATGACAAAATGCAATAGATTTTAGTCAAATTTGAATCACGTTAGACCAAAATCTATTATATTTTGGTGTTAAAATATGAAAATTGTTGCTCGTAGATATGTAGTATAAATTGGTTACACACTATAAACTATAAATTTCTTGATTTTCACAATGGAGACAAGCTGTAATAGTGGAAATGGGATATTTGTTATTTACACCGAGTCCATGATTCGATTCGAAAAAATCATTCGAATAAAGTTTGAATTCCAAATGATTCGGTTTTGCCCAGCTCTAGTAGTGATAGCTATCTCATGTTTTCTTGTAAATATGAAATATCATTTTCTTGCAGAGCTCATTTTCCTAAAACTTATCGATCATGTATCCTACATCCCATATTTACTTTGCGCTTATTTTCAAGACACAATAAGAAACAAAAAAAAAAAAAAAAAAAACGGAAGCAAATGATTGGTTTGCTGTAACTATCGGCTACAAGTCATCGTAATACTGCAGTCTTTGTTGTGGTGTGGCTTCTTGTGACTAAAATGAAAAAGAGAAATTTGGTAAGAGATGAGTGGAGGGAAGAATCTCTAACGAGTTTACGAAACAAATACTGAATTGAACAAAATGACTTTGATCTCAAAAATACCAATCGATTGTTTTTGGTTGAGGACATGATAGCAGAGGCTGAGTCAAATGACCCCCTGATTGCAGAAAGTTATTTATGACTTCACACATTGATTAATCCGTTTTTTTTTTCAGTGGTACGTTGGGAATACACTTCATGATGCAGGTTCGAATCTCGGGAGGGATGATGGTTATATGCGAGAAGACTGCTGGGCGCCCCGCCGGTCAACGGTGGTTCACATAAGCGCTACTCACGGCTTCCTCCACCAACCAGGTCCATGCACAAGAAATATCCATGCACAAGACAAAAAACCTTCACCCTTATTAGGAACTGGTATGTGCACGAGAGGCCGTGGTTCGCCATATGATTAAGCTGTATTCCTCTCCCGCAGGATAAAAATGAAATCCTACCCTATCTTCCAAACCGTATTTTTGCACAAAACTAGGTTCCAAAAGAATGTAACATTTCTTATCTTTTCCCAATCGCGCACTATCGAAAAATGCTTTAGCGATTATCACTCACTGATGGCTTGCTTAGCCAGAAAAATGATTCCAAAATGATTTAATAAGCAACTGTGGTCCATCTGTGGCTCATGCTTGACCAGCTGTTGTCCAAAAGCATGTGTCAGTGAGTATGAGTTACTGATGGAACGTGTCGAAGTGTGGCATATCTGTTTGACAAAGAGAAATTTTTAAATTCCAATCCGGAATTTCACTTTGTCAAGCATGCGCCACAGATGGACAGTCTCTTCGAAAAATAATAAAAATGAGCGTGTGTTACCCTCTTTGAATCTCAAATATTGAAAACTTATTCTCTGACATGTTTTAAACTTTATTTTAGGTTTTGTTTGCTTTCCTGATAACTCTGTAATACATCTTTATTTGTATCGTCTTTTGTGTCATATCATAGTCATACCTGTCATATACTAGTCAGATCATAAGTCTGTATATTTTTTTTTTTTTTATAGCCACTTCTCTGAGTGGGTCACCCTGTACAAGGCCCTGTAACAGCGGCCACTTATAGGCGGACAGGGTTACAATTACTGGAAAGATATGATCTTTTTCTGTTCGGCTTAGCCTACCCAAGTTATTACACCCTGGGTTGAGTGGTGGGCATGGATAAGCGAGCCGACTCGCCGTGGCTCGAACCCGAGATCTTCAACCTGCGATGCCAACATGTTTAACCACCAGGCCATCGCGCCCAATACATGTGTTTGTCGTTTTGCCGATGCATTGCGTTTTGCTTGAAGGTAACGAAACAAAAACAGCAATTTTTTATTGTTTTGCGTTAAACATATCCACATGCAAACAAAACGCAAACATATGTATCGATACAAACTCTTTGTTCATTTTCGATATCAAACCAGTCGTTTACAAAATGTAAATGACCGCATGCGCAGCATTGCGTTAGCGTAAAGCGCAAGGTTAAAATAAAATGAAAGCTAGAAAAAAACGCAACCTCATCAAATATAATACTAACCTTATTCATTGTAGAATACTTGGAACCTCCTTTCAATGAATTCTCTGTATGCAGATGATCAAAAGTTGTCATTTTTTCGTCAACTTTTAAATCCTCAATCTCGGACTTCAAAGCAGCTAATTGTTGCTCTATGTGACGACTCTTGGCCTGATATTCCACCCTGAAAAGGTAAAAAAAATTGTAAAACTTAAAAAATCAACTTAAATGCAAGAAATCTCCAACAACGATCTATCAGGAAAAACCACGCACAAAGCAAGTAGGAAATTGCGACACCCGTTGGAGCAGAATCTACAGAGCCCAAAAAGAGATCGGAAATATTTCATCCATCTGTGGGTTGGTCTAGGGTCGGGATTTAGATGAATATTTAGTTCGATGAAAATACTAAATATCAAATTTATGACAGTAACTTGATGACAATGATGACTTTCATAGTTAATGAATAGCCAAAAAAATAGCCAAATAACTTCAATTTCCGAGTTGAAAATGAGATCTCAGGACGAAGTTGCAAATATGTATGCTGTTACATTGTTGAGCTTATCTGAGGAAGTCTGGTCAAATTGTGTATGTGTGTAGAAACTCTCTTGTCTAATAAGTTATTCTCTTCCTAAAGCATTCTTGCTCTATATACTGCATATAAACATACTGATTACGCACAAAGACATAGAAGAAGGATAAGTAGTTATTCCCATGTTAACCTGATAGAGCCTATTCGATAAGTAGTTTGGATAATTTGAGACAATTTGCATGAATCATCAATGTTCATATTGGATACCGATCCTTTTTATTTGTTCATGCATTTGTTATAACGTTGGGTAAGCGATCCAAAATTACTAAATATTCAAATATAGATGTGTGTAAATTCATCGGTGTGCTATATGGATAGTTATCTGCAATTCAGAATTCCTAAATTTCTGATTGCATAGTGTAATATTGTATTAAATGTTTGAGTGAGTTTGAGCATGACACCAGGGGGTTTAGTACTTACTGTATGAAAAATTCAAGATCTGATTAGTTTTATTAACGAGATATAAGATTTTTTGAATGAGATGAGAAGACATTTAATCAAACAAGAGTGGTGTTCATGTGCCCCTATTTGACAACGTTGGGCACTAAAATCAAATTGCATTAACTTTATAGAATTGAAGTTTTGGATTTGAATGGTTCCCTATACTGTAACAAATGTACAGTAAATTTACTGGTCATTAGCACTTATTGCATATTTCTAAAGTTGAAAAAAACACGATGTCGATGAGATTTATGCCAATTATGGGGTGTTGATGAACAGTCTTCACCCTGCTTTCCATCAACACCCCATATTTGGCGAAAATGTCGATTTTGAATTTTTTTAATACCGCCAAGTGAAATTACTGTCAAAAACCAGTTATTTTATTGAATTTTTTACAGTGTGTACTGAATCTTCCTAATAAGCTACTCTGAGATGCCAAACCCTGCATTTAGACAAATTGAAGAGACAAACCTCTCTTTTTCAATTTCTTGCGTCAATTGTTGCATGTAATTCTGTCCACCTTGTGTTGTTGGAGTTGATGAAACAATAACACTGTGATCACTAGGTGGAGCCACAGTGAAAGGAGCGGTTGCACCACCCCCACTTGCATTCGAGTACGCTGGGGGTGATCCATTTGCAGATGTGCTTAAAGGAGACACAGTGACAGTTTGTGCAAGGCTTAAATGGTGTGATGTAATCTGGGTGCTATTGGAATTCGATCCAGAACCATTATGTTGGTGGTGCATGTTGGTGTTACTCGTGGGCTGGACTCCATTGCCCGCTGGTGCTAATGTCATCAGAGGTTGTCCTCCAGGTACGTACATGTAATTTGTCCCATTGCTTTCTTGGGTGCTGGTATTGTGCTGTAAAGAAAGGTTGGAAGTTTTAAATTAATTGATTGGGCGCGATGGCCTAGTTGTCAACATGTTGGCATCCATGTTGGATATTTCGGGTTCCAGTGCTGGCGAGTTAGTCTTGTCAATCCATGCCCACCACTCAACCTATCTTTCTCAGAAAACCAGAGACAAAATTTATTATGAATCCAGTGCTTTAATATTCCGGGGAATGCTTGGACAAACAGTAGGAATGTGAAAATATTTGACTAGATTTCCAAATTAACAACTTATTCATTTTTCTACCGATTCGGAATCAACATAATTTATGTATTCTTAAATTTACAATGCAACCTAATCAAAAATTTCATTATGACCAAGCATGAGCCACAGATGGGCCAAGTCTTTACGACACCATTCATCAGTGGCCCATGCTTGACAGAAGATGCTTTGACAAAATTTTTGCAATAAGGACTTTTTTTATATAGCCATTTCTTAGAGTGGAACACCCTGTCCAAGGTCCTGTAACAGCAGCCACTTATAGACGGACATGGTTACAATTACTGGAAAGATATCATCTTTTTCCTGTTTGGCTTAGCCTACCCGAGTTAAAACACCCTGGGTTGAGTGGTGGGCATGGATAAGCGAGCCGGACCCGTGTGACAATTTTAATTGAGACTTTGAAATCGAACATTCGATTTCATTAAAAGGATTTAAAAAAAACGGTTCAGATCCGTTTGAGATATTTTCCGTCTATAGAGAGCAGTTGCTGGCACTTTATCACATAGTAGTTCCTTGTTATTAGGTGGCCATTAGTCGGTCCCCTTGGGACACTGCTTCCAGCCTTGCTCAGAGCGAATTTCAATAAAAAAATGTATTGTATTCAATTGCAGCCACTCAAAGTGAAAACCTCTATCTGGGACTTGGAACTGCAAGAGAGAGGAGTTCCTTTACGATGTGACGAGCCATATTACCAGCTTTCCTACCCAAAAAGATAAAATGGTATCCTAGCCAAGGGTGTCAAAATAATGTTTTTTCTTCGAGTCTCCGAAATTTCATGTAATTATCTTTGGATGAAAAAAAGCTTCAAAACCACCAACACTGCTATTTTATAGCATCAATGATGATTTTGCACCTAATTCCATAGTTACGATGCCTGGTTAGCTCAATCGGTATAAAGTGTTGGGAATACGCTTCGAGCTACACATTTCTGATCATCATGACATGGGTTCGAATCCTGTGAGGGATGATGAGTATATGCGAGAGGTTTGCTGGCCGCCTCGCCGGTGCACTGTTGTTCACGTAAACGCTGCTTCCTCTACCAACCAGGTCCATGCACAGGAAAAATGAGAAATACGATAATCAAAAACCTTCACCCCGATTCGGAACTGGTATCTGCACGAGAGGGCGTGGTTTGCCATATGGTTAAGCTGTATTCACAGGATAAAAATCATTTTTATCTCACAGGATAAAAATGATATCCTAACCCATCCTGGTTTGGTCAGTATTATACACTCAAACACAAATATATCAATTTTTATGCCAGGGGTGTATTGTCAAATACTGGCCATCAGCTAAATTTTTTTTATGATGAAAGCCATTAGCCTCAGTGGTAGATTAGCTGGCACTACATTTTGTTGCTGTTAGTCAGTTCCTTTTGGACACAGCTTCGAACTTGATTAGAATGAGGTTCTTTAAAAAAAACTTACAGAAGAGTTGGCAATAAGAGATAACTTTTCTTTTGCTTCAGCCTGGGCTTGTTTTGCTTTCTTTAGTTCATCTCTCAGATTGTCTGCTTCAGATGACCTGGTTAATAAATGAGAAACTGCTGATCGATGGAAGAAAAACTAGAAAAGCATATATGTCATTATAGAACAATATGGGTCAGGCCGGAAGGAGATTAATCTTCTTTTGAGGTTTTTATTATTTTACCCAAAATTTTGGCATGCTTTCAATTCAAAAGCGTTTTTTTCTTCAAAAACTACAATCACCCGGAAAAGAGACTAAAAACTTTTTCATGTGCTTTCGGCACACATCATTTTTGAGGGAAATCGTGAAAATTTAAATTCCCTTGATATTTGCCACACGATTTCAAAACCTTCCACAGCCAGTGAATTTTATCCTTGTATTTCCCACAAGATGCAAAGAAGTTTAAAAAAAGTGGTTTCAGTGGTTCCTGTTACAACTTATTGCACTATATTTAAGCAGCTGTGTTTGAGATGTTTTCCACTAGGAAAACTCCACTCTAGTGGAGATGCTGGTGCTACATTTTGCCATGGATTTCTTTACCAAGTCACGATTAGTCTTTCCTTTTAAAATATGCCTTCAGCCTCGTTTAGAGTGAGTTTGAAGGAAATACGTTAGCGCGATTTTGAAGCCAGGATATAACAGTTTTTGATCAAAATTTTAATTCTTAAACGATAGTTGAGAATTATGAATGGAGTAAGAAGGAATTTCTGAAACAAACTTACTTTGACCTTGACTCTTCCCTTAATTGATGAGTCATCAAATCATAACTCTGCAGTTTTTGTTGGAGTTGAATGTTGGCTTCTTGAGTCTGGAATGATAAAAATATTCGCCTTTTACACAGCAATGCGTAATTGAACAACTCTCCGGAATTGAACCAACTATTCGAATTAAAAAATATTATAACAGAAATACAAAATAATAGTTCTCATTCACAATAACTTACAAGTAGTGAACACATGTAAGTTCATATCCAATTTCTGAAAATATATACTATTTGGATTTTGTTCATTTCCATCCATTTTTAGCCATGCAATAATAGGTATTTCATAAGTATTCCACCGCAAAAAGTGTAGCTATAAAAATAAAATGAATAAACTAATCAAAAAACATAATACCTTGGCAAATTCTGTTTTAACCCTCTGCATTTCTTGCTCCGCATGATTAGCTTTCCTTTTCAACAGCATTGCTTCTTCTTCTGCGACTTTGGCTTTTTCTGCGAGAAGTTCAGCAGTTTCTTCTGAACGACTCTGGGTGGGAGAATAAAAAGAAAGGTTTAAGGTTTCTTTCTTCCAAATTTGTTCAACGACGATAGGAAGAGACTCGTACATAAGTCCACTAAAAATTATATGCCACCTAGTGGATCGAATTTAATCAGCAACATAAATCATAAATCGACAACAAAATAAGGAATAAAAAAAAACCCATCAGCAGAAAAGTTGTTAAAATGGTGTTGGTAAAAATAAAAAAGATAGATTCCACAAAAAATAAAATATATTTTGGAAATATAAAATATATCAAAGAAACTTACCAAAGCATCTATAGCTGCTTTACTTTCATCCTGCAACTTCTTTAAACCTGACAAAAATAAATACAATTTGGTGTAAAATAAAAGATTGGAGTTTCACCGACACCTAGGGCAAATATAACTGACTTCAGTCCTATACACTGTTAGGGCTGGGCAAAACCAAAAAATCATTTGGAATTCGAATCTGATTCGAGTAATTAAAATTTTTAAATCTGATTGAATCACTAATTCTTTGTAAAAAAACAAAATCCCATTTTTACTTCTATAACCTGTCCCCATTGTGAAAATAAAGAAATTTAGAGTTTGTAGTGTATTTTCAATTCACACCAAGAGCAAAAATTTGTATATTTTAAAGACGAAATATAATCAATTTTGGGTAACTTTGACAAAAATCGATTGCATTTCGTCATCAAAAATAAAAATGAACGATTCACAATTGATTCGAATTTATCGTGTTTCGAATCAATTTGAATCTTCGAATCGAACTGCCCATCCCTATACACTATACATGATATTTTCAATAAATCGAAGAAATTTTATGTAACTATCATAGGAGTAGCCTCAAGTTTATTTCTAGTACTTGTTTCGAGTTAAATGAAATAATAAAAAATAAAAACTTATTTCATCCGAATCAAAAAGATCTGAATTGATCTCACTTTCTTTCCAATTCCTCCTTTTCCATTAGAATCTTCTCACGTTCGTCCTTTTCTCTCAATAATCTTGCTCTTTCCATCTGGAAAATACCAAAGGTAACTACGGTAATTGACATTACTTGTTAGTAGGGGCAGCCAAAATGGAATATATTTTGGTTTCGGAATATAATCGAATAATTTTTTTGAATCTAATCAGAAGTCATATAATAAACAAGCAAAGACATCTTTTCATCGGCTTATGATTTACCGGAAAATTCACACTTATTTTTTAATAAAGCTGCTCAAATTATCATATTGTTGATTTAAAATTGGTACAGAAATTGAATTAAATGATTAATGATTAGACTATTCCGATTCGAACCGAATATTTTTTGTAGTCTGGACATTGTGAATGTTTTGGTTTTATTTGGAATGCTTGCCTTCCGATAATTACTATCTGCTGCTATTGCTGTCAGAACCAATCATTTGTTATTGTTTACATTCTGTATTTACTTCATTACTTTGGTGTCTGCCCAACTGCATCATACTGTTAAGGCTGATTATTGTTTTTTCTGGAACAGAGTGAGGAGCTCTGGTTTGTTTGCCTTGAAGGAGCTTAACTTTTGATTTCGGACAGCCCTACTTTTTGGCACTTGTTTGAGTGTTTCGAAACACCAACAGTAAAAGAATCTTGAATTCAAATTTTGCCTAGGGACAGGATATACATAGAATAATGTTCGGACATTAAAGATAAATGAAACTGCTGTTATTCGACAATATTTTGTAGCAAAGTCAATATTTATGTCAAATTTTAACAAAAAATTTAATTTTTTTGTATAGACAAAAAAAATCACAAAATTTTTATATTTTTCATTTAATTCTTGTTTGTTCAATTTTGCCATTCAATATAAAAAAATTAGATTCAAAAAGGCTCGATTAGAAGTGATATTAATCGAAAGGTGTTAGATGGCCTTACTTTCACCCAGGGCCGACACCAAGTGACTCGTGTTCAATATATTTCTTATTATTTTAGTTCTCTTATGGGTGATTTCTACTTGAGAGTGCAGTTGTAGGTGCCTCGTTTCCAACTAGCTCCTTTCCTAGTTTATTAAGTGGCTGTTGGTTGGTTCCTTAGTTAAGGCACAACTTCTGGCCCTGCCTAAAATGAATTTGAAAGAAAAAAAGGAAGGATTTAAAACGATAAAACTAGGTATGAATTTGAGTCTATTGAAATCGTGATTGTGAAATCACAAGTGACTACTATGACAGAATAAACACAAGCATGACCAATTATCCCAAAATAATCATTAAATTATGCAGAACCCTGGAATTAAAAGTTAATCGCCGAAATTAAAGCTGATTAACTAGACCTACTTCCAGAAAAGTATTAGAGATATTTTAACCACAGTAATTACTTGTAAGCATGACTAGGCAAATTAATGTGAATATATAATATCTTTTGACCTCCTTTATGTAAGGCCTTATCAATATATAGACAATATTTTTTTCCCAAAAAGTGTCGATAAAACCGGTCATTCTGAACCCACTACTAATTCCATGAAAATGATGCGTGTACAAACAAGCCAGATACCACGCACTAAATCTTTATTATGGTGGTTCTGTAACTATTTCTTTGCCTTATATAATAATCTGCTCCAGACTGGAAGAATGACAGGTGTTCAGACACCCGAAGCCAACAGTTGCCACCAGAAAAGAATTATGCAAATATGCCAAATTTCATGATAAATCTTTTGCTAGAAGATTAAAATGCTTTTCTTTTGAGACTGGTATCAACTTAACTACAAAAAAATGTTCAAATTCATCGATTGTTGATGATTTTGAAGCTTTGGCCAAACCGAAGAAAATGATGTTGATTCCAGACACCCGAAGAAAAACAATATCCTGTCACCCTTTAGTTAGTCAGTATCGCTCTTGCTCAAAACAACAAAAAAAATTTTTTTTTATTATTTCAAGTACTGGTAATCATTTATGATAAATCCAAAGAACGAAGATATGTCGTGAATATTGTGTATTTGCCGAAATTTTCTTCTAAAGAAATCAATTTTTCTTCAGGTGTCTGAGTAGCAGAGTAGCTGACATTCTAAGTGGACATTAGTTGGCTCTTTTCAGACGACGCTTCCAATCTTGCATGGGGCAAATTTCGACAAAAAAAAAAAAAAACATATGAATATTTTTTATATTAGATTCGAAGTGATCATCTATAACAAACCTGTTTTCTGGCCTTCTCTTCCTGAGCTTGACTTTTCATTTGTTGTATTTCCATGCTGTCAACTTTACGTCTTTGCATAAACAGATCGTGATTCCCTCTGCAGAGATCTAGGATCTGGGAACGTGATGAATAAGTTTTGATTAATCGCTTTAAAGCCACAAAAGATAGTTCTAATAATGATTGACTTTTAATGATGGATTTAATATAATTACTTTTTGAATAAAAAGGAGGATATATTGTACACGCTGCTATTTCATTCAGTATTTTTTTTTTTTTGAAAATCGCTCAGAGCAAGGCCAAAGGAGACGAAATCAAATTTGAGAATTCTCCTGAAGCCACTGAAATGCAAAGAACTTCATGAAATGTAGGAATAGGAACTAGGAAACCCCCATCCCTGATAGATGTCTATTAGCATGAATTTTAAAATCTTTTAGATAAACACGATAAGGAAAGCAGCGAAAAGGCAAGGAATGCCAATGTTTAGAGATTCTTGGAAAAAAAGCTTTTTGCATAAAACTGTTTGTGACATTGTGGAACCTCTACAGTGAATAGGTGTGAATTGGTAGCCAATCGTGTGGAACTATTAAAAATTCTGTTCGGAGGAACGCGAGCAGAAAGCTAACTTGAACATTATAATATCGGTAAAATAAACAGAGTGAGGCAACATTGCGGGGTATGGCACACTTTGCGGACCAGAAGAAAGTTTCAGGGCCAATCATATTTTTCACACGACGTTGAATACAGTCGAGCATGCTAAGATGCAGTCTAAGATTAAATATTTAGTACATACTGCTATTTTTTTACTGATGCTTTAAATATAATATTGTACACACTGATGACAGTATTAATAATTTTGAAACTTTTTAACAGTGTTGTTGCTACCAGACACCTGAATCAGGCATTATAATCTTCTAGTAAGAGAATGACTCCATGAAGTATTGCTCATTCACTAAATTTTCTTCTGATAGAACCAATATCTTCGAAAGGTCTGAACAGCAGAGAAGCTGGCATTCTAACAGCCTGGCTAACATATTGTCGACCTACAGATGAAATAATTTATCTTTGTTGTGCAAGAGTCATAGGCATCAATTGGGGTGCCCGGTTAGCTCAATAGGTTAAGCATTGGGTATACGCTTCAAGCTATGCATCTCTGATCGTCATGACGCAGATTCGAATCTTGTAAGGGATGATGGTGATGGTCTATGATGCGGTGGTTCAGGTCCCCTCCTCCTCCAACCAGCTGACGATAATCCAAAAACCTTAACCCCGATTCGGTACTGGTATCTGCGCGAGAGGTAGTGGTTCGTCTTAAAGTCAAGCTGTTTTCTCGGCTTTCCTCTCCCGCAGGATAAAAATGATATCCTATTCAATCAATAAAAAATTCAGACTGATCTCACCAGTTTATTCGCCCCTGCTTCTTCAGTGAAAAAAATGAAATCATTTTTATTCATGTCGATGACATCAGCAGCAGTCGACTCCTCAGCGCCAGCTGACTGTGTCCTTCTCAGCGTGGCTGATCGAGAGGAAGGGTTTTGCTTGATAATAAATTTGTTATCGTTGAATGACATGTCGGACAACTCGCTCCATTGGAACGACACGATCGGATGGAGTCTGTTTTCTTTTTCGTATACCGATACCGACACAGCGTTAATTCCAAGCCAAAGTGATGTGCCTTTGCGATTCTGCAACAATAAAGGAAGTAATTAGTATTTTTACCATCGCTCAGGTCAGATACAACTAACTGCACTCCACCAAAATGGTTTAACCTTGTAGATGTGGATTTTAGAATTGCCTAACGTAATTCTTGTGTTATTAAAGGGACACTAGAAGAAAACAACAAAGTAGTAATCGTTTTATGGATACGCTCAACCTGGGAAATGCAAATGAATGAAATTTGCTCATGTTTTGTAACGTCTATTCAGACAATCTTCATCAGGGCACTGCAAATCCATCGAACTATGAGTCTACCTGGTGGTAAGGGATAAAAACTTACTTTAATACTGAAGTATAAGGACGCCGCACATCTCAAGATCTTGAGCAATTTTCAAATATTCCAGTTCTGCTTCGTCTCGTGTTAGTCCTCTGTGTCCTGTGTACCTACAGTGGTAAATTGAAGAGTTTAGATGTTTATTTCAGTTTAAATTCAATGTAAACAGGATTTGAGAGATCTATGTATAAAAATGAAACTAACAACCACTTTACTGTTTTTTTTTTGGTGCTGTTACGAACCTCATCTTTTTTTACAGCCACTTCTTGGAGTGGATCACCTTGCATAAGGCCCTGTATCAGCTGCCACTTAGAGACGGACAGGGTTACAATTGCCGAAAAGATATGGTCTTTTCCCTGTTCGGCTTAGCCTACCCAACTTGTTACACCCTGGGTTGAGTGGTGGGCATGCATTAACGAGTCGGAGTCGCCAGGACTCAAACCCGAGATCCTCAACCTGCGACGTCAACATGTTTAACCACTAGGCCATCGCTTTGTGGCAGATTATATAAACAATAAAACATATACAAGATTCCTACCAAGAGGTTATTTTCTCTTCCCACATTGTCTCAGACATTTGAAATTGGTCAATCACCCTCTTCGGTAATAATTCTTGAATCTCAACAAATCCCGGTGCATGGATCTCTGGGTCATAGTCACCATACTGTGTTGCGATGAATAAAAAGATGGAAAGTTAAGAATGTTAGTAAAATTTCAGAGATGGACTCGTGCACCCATTTACAAGTAGCGCTAATGGGAATTACATACCAAAAAGTTATTTTTAAAACAACGATGGTCCTGGAGTATAACGGTGGAAATGACCACAAATTGCTGTTCCCACAAACGTATCTATCTTATATCGAAATCACAGAGGCTGATCTGCTTACAATAGATTGCTATTGGGGAAACTTATAAAACGCATGAACGCCAAACGCCAAAAGCTAAGCATTCATCCGTGACATATTCGGCACAGACAAATGCTTGTTTTGTTACTGAGAGTTGACCAAACTTTTAAAGTCATTAAAGTGCGGATTCCTCTTTGGCCTAAACACCATTGTCTATCATGTAAGGCGATCCTCAACCTTTTAGCAATGTTTTTTTGGGGGGGGGGGAGGGGGGTAGAGCATTTCTTTCCTTTGATTTTTATTTTTGAAATAAACTATGTCTATGTAGGTTTTAACAAACTTTGTCCTACATCTTCCAGAACTATTCTCCATATTACACAGAATTTTGATTGTAATATAAGCTGTATATATCGATGAAATAACAAAACTTTTATACATTTTTGAGAATTATTTCTTGCTCAGGAACTAAAGACTAAATAAAACCTTCCATACCTTTGCTTGAACAGCAAACGAAGCAAGTAAGACAGATGCCTCTGGTGGACAATACAGATCCTCGGATAGAATTAGACGCTGAATCTGCAAACAGTGATAAAGACAATGGCAACAGTTAATCTAACACCCCAATGAGTAATGTTTGGAACATTCAGTTTGGAAGTTTAAAACTCTAGCACTAGAAAATCCCTGTCAATAATTTTATTTTGTTAGGCATGTGCCACAAGTGGAACAAGTACCCACAGCGCAATCTATTACTGACACATTTTACGCACTCCACAAAATATGCTTTGACAAAAGGATTTCCGATTTGATTTTAACAACAACAAATGATAACAAATCAAATCAGACAAGAAGTGAAAGCCAGTATCTGATAATACAACAAGATTGCAAATTCATGAGATGATGGGTTTCTAGAATCCCGCACAGACTCTTTTAAAACTTTAAAATATTCATTCCATAAGGTTCCCTTTGTTCATTTCGAGTGTAAACCAGTATTTATTCCTTATAAACTAATCCATCCAACTTTATATAGAATTATTAAAAAATTTTGAAATTTCGTAAAATTGCAACGAATTGGCAAGCTGATATAAAACTTTAATCTGGAATACCAGTACCGTAAGTATAAAAAGCAAAAATTTGATTCATTTAAGCCTGAATCACAAATGGGCCACACCTCAGCAGCACAATTGCTAATAAATGTTTTTCTAGTTAAAGTGAATTTCTTTTTATACATTCGACTATCCAATTTTTGATGTCTTTCTCTTCCAATAGCTTTAATAGGCTTTGAATAATTACCGTTGTGTTGGTCTTTTTTGAAGCCTTATTACATTTTCAAGTTTTTATGTACCGTTTATAAAGAGATACTGATAATTTACTCACCAACGAAGATAAAAAAAAAACTAATATTCGACCTGAAGAAAAAACAAATGCCTCGTGATTTCCTGTATAAGTTCATCTTCCATCGATTCTGGGTAAAATTTTGCAAGAAAATTGAGTTCAATTTTATCTCCGTTCATGGGTTTTGGAATAGCATGGTTCAGCAGCTGAAAACAGATAAATATTAATAATTTATATTTTCAAATAGCAGTGTACTAGAGAAAGGTTAACGGTAGTATCTCCAGAAACTCTCATCGAGGCATCTCAGAAAAGCGTTATCAGAAATTCACTTCGAGTGCAGCCGATGCAGTGCCTGAAAGGAATCAACTAACGGCCTCCTAATATGTTTATAGCAGAGAGCTGGTACAAGATCTAGTACTAGCAACTTCACTCTAAACAGAAAACATCCCGAACGGAATTGAACCGCATTGTTGAAGTGCAGCGAGTGGCATCTTTCCTGCGCGATAGTAAACCATCATCGAATGCTTGAATCTATCCAAAATTTTTATTGGAAATTAACTATAAGCAATGATAGAAGCATCATAACAAGTATTAACACGGAAATTAGCTACATCAGAGTGGCAGGATCTTGTTCTACTTATCTCAGGTGTCCGATATACTTATGTCACTTTCTTCGTGTGACCCAACAGCATTAATATCACCAACACTGATATTTCATAGCAGTATTGATGAATTTGAAACTTTTTGGCAGGTTCGGTTGCTACCAGACACTCAAAAAATTCGTTTTAATCTTTTAACAAGAGATATATCATGTAATATTACACATTTACCAGTTTGCATGCCAGACAGGCAGAATGACAGCTAATCAGACACCTAAAGACAACGGATTCCGCCAGGAGAAAATTTAGCAAATGGGCAATATTTCTTGATATGTCAGTGGCTAGAAGATGAAATTTTCTATCTTCTTTTTTTGTCCTCTTTTAAGTGCCTTATAGCAATCAAAATGTATTAAAAGTTTCAAAATCATCAATACTGCTATGAAATAGCTGGGGAATCCCGGTCGCATTGGGGAGCCTGTGTGCTCCAGGATTATTACTATGTTCCAATCGAATAAAAAAATCTCAATTCCTCCCCAGACCATTATTTCTGTAAAATTAAGTATAGTTGCACAAATGAAACTAAATTATTCAATAAATCAAGCTTTTTTAAATAGGTCTGTGGCACACTTCAAAATGTTTCCATGGCCCACCTGTGAGCCTGCCCACTGGTTGAGAATCGCTGATCTAGGTTCACACACAATACAAAAAAAGTAATACAAATTTTTAGGCATTTTTTATTTCACCTTTTTGTCCAACTTGATCCACGAAAAATTTTTCTTCACATCATAAAAAGCCAAACCGAAATACCAGGTCTCTCTGAGGCCATGGTTCGACAGATCAGATCAAAGACAACTCTCGCTTTCACTTGATTCGATACCCTGAAAATAATGAAGTAAGCATTAAGAAGATAAACAAGAAATAAAAAAGTGAACAAAATTAATGTTGACTGTAGAATTCATTAGCAGGGATATACAAAACGAATCAACATATTTAATATAGTAAAATTTTTGGATATATTTTTTTAGATATATTCCAGAAATATGTCATTTCCATTTCAAAAATCTAGACAGAATCAACAGAATAATTTGTTCTGCACTCCAAATTGACATAGTTTCACAGAATAACGGGAATTGTGTACAAAAATAAAAAAAATTACGGATTTTGCAACTTATATTTTTCTTTAAAAAGTTATAATGCTACGTTTCATCAAAACATGGATTGTATATGATATTTCATATTCGAAATAGAAAAATAATTGACTTTGGCCATTATTGTTCATACGCTTGTTAACTTTGAAAACTGATGAAATTCACTGTATGAGACAAAATACCAACTCTTGAACAAGTTACTATATTTTGTAAAATTCTAGGAAAACAAAATCATATATAAAGGTACAAGCAGTAGAATAACTTGAAAAAGGATGATCTTATCCGAAGGTTAAGATATTTAACTTATGTCTATTTTATTTTGTCGAGCAAGAGTCACAGATGGATCGCGCTTTGGCAGTGCGGTCCACCAGTGACTCATACTTAACAAAACTTGTTTGGATAAGTGATTTCTGAATATCAATGAATATCTTCACTTACGTAAATTCAAGATCTGCATCCAGTGTTGAAACCCTGATATTAATGCTTTTCTTCTTTTTGAAAAGTGGAAAAGGCATCTTTGGTGAAATATTTCACTCAGAGAGCATGAAAAGAGAGTCAAGGAAGAAGTAAAATGATATCAGATCAGAGGAAACTAGTTTACGAGACCATATTTCTGGAACTGAGAATACAAGTACAGTGATTATTTTCAGTTTTTGAAATTCAAATTTCAACACAGAAAAACTGTTAATCCTTATACTATAGAATTTGTAAGCTTGTCAGGATAATTTTATAACAATTTATGAAAATTATCGGGTCGCTTGAAGTTTAGTACGGTACCATATATCCGATTATCATGAAAATTTCCCTTGCTACAAGCAACTCATCCTAACCCAGGAGACAATGCCGGATGCTTGCAGCATTGGCGCCCCCTAACTATACTGTATAGACAGGATGAGAATATTCAGCCATTTTTGATGACATTCGTGAATACAGAATATGCTGTATGGTATGGCACTAAACTTCACTAGACCCAAATTATCATAGTCCAAGTTAAACTAATTCAAAATTGGAGCACGTTTCTGGGGGAATAGGCTTATAACCTGATAACCACACACTCTGGGGTCTAGTGAAGTTTAGTACCATATTCCCGAATGTCATCAAAATAAAAACTGGCAGAATATTCTCATCCTAACTAAGGGGCGCCAATGGTGTAAGCATCTGGCATTGTCTCCCGGGTTAGGATGAGTCGCTTGCAACATGGGAAATTTTTGTGATAATCGGATATATGGTACTAAACTTCATGAGACCCACACTCTGTACTGCACAGCTCAACTTGAGAAGATTATTTCGGATAAAAAGAATCAAGCCCAATGTACGGTAGGCAAAGGAGCACCTGTAGTCTGGTGGTTGGCCACTAATTCTAAAATGATGAACCATAACAGGTTAAAGAACTAGAGAACTACAGCATGAGCTAGTTGATGAATATCTGTCTGTACTTTTCTGTGTTTATACAGTATACCTTGTCGTTGTATTCTGTATTTAAACTTTTACAGTTTAGGTTGCTGTATGTGCGGGTATTGAATAAACGGGTCTAGTGAAGTTTAGCAGTTAGTACCATATTCCCGAATGTCATCAAAATAAAAACTGGCAGAATATTTTCATCCTAACTAGGGGGCGCCAATGCTGCAAGTATCTGGCATTGTCTCCCAAGTTAGGATGAGTCGCTTCCAACATGGGAAATTTTTATGATAATCAGATCAGGGATAGCCTATATGGCACTAAACTTTATGAGACCCGAATAAACTGTCTCAATCACACTACACACAGGTTGACAAAAATTAGGAATCCGTGTCAACCAGCGCAGACAGCAGAGCTGACCAGTTACTCTTAACCGAAAACCTGAAATACATGAATATGAATACACCAAACACAGAACAAGATCTGAGATCAGACGTGTTCTGTGTTAACAAACCTGAAATTTTTCGCAAAGACTCTGGACTCGCATGAATTTAAAAAAAAAATTATCAGTTTATTACAATGTACGCCCACACAAACGCCAAAAGGCAGAAATGCTATTCTGTATTCAGTATTATAACAACACCGAACAGGAAATACAGAAGCAAAACATCCAGAGGAAACCTAAAAATAAAAAATACCAACCAACACGGTCCAATGACTTTAGGACAAAAATGACCTCTGGTGAACTCATGACCTTTGACCCATGGTAACTCGAGCGTGACAGACTTCCCAAAATTGCAGACTTCTCGTATTTTCAATTTCTCAGTCCTTGTTGCACTTTTTGGGGGAATTCGGAACCGTTTTGCAGCAAAAACCACAGTAGTCTAGTGACTTGAGTGGAGTAAAGGCGTTATTCATTTGGTCTCTCCATCATCAGATTAGTAGATGTGTTTGCATAGTGCGAACGTGACCTGACTCTTTATTTGTTTACCTTCGAAATCATCACATGAAGCCTGCACCCACGGTAAGATTAAGAAATATTTTTTGAGTTTTCAGACATTGGACTGATTTTGTAATTTGTATCTGCATATGTGCTGCAGATAGGGGAAAATACTGGTACTGGTAACATAACCAGTCCATGTACCGGTACTGCATGGCCATGAGCCTGAACCGCACTGTACCGGTATCGGTATTGTTTGCCAAAAACATGCTTTTGCTAGCTGAAAAATAGAAAAACTCAAATAACAGCTTGAATAAAATACACAGACTCATTTTGAGATAAACTTAGATCGCAGCAAGACAGACAGAATGCACAGCAATACAGAACATATATTTTTTGCGTCATCTTCATAGTACTATTTTCAGTTTCTATACTGTCTTCAACTATTAACCCGGGGTCACAGGAAGTCAACCTGTCGAGCAAGATCAGACTGTCAGAGATAATAAAATTCCACATTGAGTTTTTCAGGGTCACATTCTAAATATTTTCAGATGAGCCTCCTTGGATTCTCTGTGGTTGGAATCTCAGTAGTTTGTGCTGTAGCGTATTTCATATGGAAGAAAAAGAAATGTCAACCAAAGATAACACTACTAGATCCTGATGTAAAATATCCTCTCAGATTGGCAGATAAAGAGATTGTATCGCACGACACCAGGTAAATTTTCCTTTTGTGTATTTAAGTTCAATTATGCTCTTTTAAATATGTTTCTAGAATTATTCAACGTATTTCCTATACATTGTGATTGGTGTTGTCCAAAATATTCGATATGATTCGCCATATTTGAACCATAAGGTATTCCATACCATTTCTACAACAAATAAAAATCAACAAAATAGTAATTTTTAAATGTATTTAAATATTTTTGATTTCCAAAATAAGTTCGAATTACCAAAGCATCATAAGCAAATTTCATGGTTCTTGCAACAAACTGCCCATCTTATGTTCCACTGTAGGTGTAAATGGATCCATATATGACTCTTCGTATGGTCTCAAGGATTCTTGAATAGAAAAGAAGTGAAACATTAATAAAACAAAGAACTGGAATCTTATTGTAGCTTTTCAAACAAGTTTTTGCTAGATCATAGTCCTGGACATGGTCTTTGTTTTATCGACATAGTTAACTTTAGTAATCCTAACTAGTTTTCTGCAAATCTAATTATTCCAGCGAATTACTCATGTGTAATACTCGAGCCATAGATTGTCATTAATCATTCGGATCCCAATCAACTTTTGTACCAAATGTTCGATAAGAAACCCTTAGCAAAAACCAACCAAATTAAAAAGATTGAGTATTGCAGCATTGAGTTTTGTAAATTAATTGCCAGTCCGCCAAAAAGAAGTGCTACATTCTGGACGAAACTAAGTGAATTAATAGTGCTAAATGTTCATTTTACCATTTTAAGTTCATCTGAAGTAGGCCTGATATTATATTTGTTGTCGTGTAATAAAAGTTGTCTTGTGAACCTTCATAGATTGTGGAAACACGCTGAACCCCACCTTAAACATGTTGGCATCGTAGGTTGAAGATCGCGACTTCAAGTCCCGGCAAGTCCGGCTCACTTGTCCATGCCCACCACTCAACCCAGGGTGTAATAACTTAGAATAAGCCAAGCAGGAAAAGATCATATCAGCAATTGTAACCCTGTTCGCCTATAAGTGACCAGAGTTATCCACTCTAAGAAGTGGCTATAAGAAAAATAGGTAACTTCAATAAGACAGCAATAGTATACAACATAATCTAACATTCGATTCTTTCATAGGCGATTTGTGTTCACACTCCCATCATCTGAACATGTTCTTGGTCTTCCTATTGGTCAGCACATCTACCTATCAGCACGTATCGATGGTCAACTGATTATAAGACCCTACACACCGGTCACTTCTGATAAAGATAAGGGACACATGGATCTTGTGGTCAAGGTATGCGTTTTGTATATAAACTTCATATTTGTCCATTTTAGATTGAAAATATCATTTATGCAAAGTGTAGCATTTTTTGTGTGAATGTATTCATTCTTACTTGTACTGGTTTCTTTGTATTTCTAATCAATGTTGCCAATAATGGAATAATAATTATGGAAAGCAATGGAAAATTGAGGTACTGTTGTAAGAGGTGAACTACAGTGAGCAAAGAAGTTGTGGATGGTTTTATATTCACCCAGATCACACACCACTCACCGCAGCCTACCATGGCGGATCAGTTTTACATTCATGGTTTTGTGTTTAATTAGAACTATTTCGGGTCGTGTAGTTAGCTCTTTGCAGGGTGTTCAGGGTAAGGGTAAGCTTAATCGCTAAAAGTGTTGGGATTACGCTTCGAGCTACGCATCTCTGATCGTCATGACACAAGTTCGAATCCGGTGTGATATGACGGATTATATTCGAGAGGTCTGCTGGATGCCTCACCCGGCGCATGTGGTTCACGTAATCGCCGCTTACGGCTTCCTCCACCAACCAGGTTCATGCACAGGAAAAATGGGAAATATGTTGAGATAAAAAATCTTGTCCCCGATTCGTAACTGGCATCTCTGCACGAGAGGTCGTGGTTTGCCATATGATTAAGCTGTATACTTGGCTTTCCTCTCCCACAGAATAAAAATGATGTCCTATCCTATCCATACCAATGATATCTATTTGGCACCTTTTGAGTGTTGCTTCCTACAATGCTATGTAGGGGAATCTCATTTTAAAACAAATTCTGTGAAGTTGTCTCATTTAAGTCTAGTAATTTTTTCTAGATTTTTTACAGCTTTACGGATCTAATAAATTAAAAAAAAATTTCTTCCTTCTCTCGTTCACAGGTCTACTTCAAAGACACTCATCCAAAATTTCCTGAAGGAGGGAAGATGTCTCAATATCTTGAAAGTCTACGTATCGGAGATACAATCGATGTTCGTGGACCAAGTGGACTCTTGACTTACGAGAAACCAGGATTATTTTCTATCAAACCGTTCAAGAAATCTGAACCAGTGAAGAAGAGTGTCAGGAAAGTGAGTTCAACCTTCTTCAGAAATATTGTCAAGCATGGGTCAATTAGAGCTGGACGGTATATCGGTAGGACGGTAAATAATGGTATTGAGTTTTCCAAAATATTGTATTGCGTTAATTTCCGCAATGCTGGTTTGCCGTGATACAGGTATTTCGTGACGTACCACCTAAAATGGTTACAAGTTGATGCGTTATCGCATCAAATAACACAAAAAAAATGGTCTTTAGATCACTTACACCTGTTGGCAGACTCAATTGAACTTTTGCAATGTCATGAAACAACAACTCGCCCGCATTTAGAGATATGCACCTGATTTTTTTTAACGAGGTCGCGCATTGCGTGGCTCTTTCGAATGACACAATAGCATATTTTTGACAACAGAAAATAGTTTTGCATACCGGTAATACCAGCATTTTGGCGGCAGTACAAAATATACCTGATGCCGTCCAGCTCTAGTGTCAATGGTTTACCAGTTGAGGTGCGATGCATCGTCAGAAATGCCAATAACAAGGGAGTACAAGAGCATTACTCTCGTCTATATTCGTGGGGCGGTCAAAATCAAATATCCTTTGGTTTCAAAATCGAAATGAATAATTTTTCTGAATCGAAACGATCATTCAAATTGAAGTCGTAAAATAATATCATTTCGTTCCAATATGTATATTTTTAAATATATTTGATATTTGATGCTTTCTTCAGTGAAGTTATTATTTTTAATTTTTTGTTGTAATATTTTTCATAAATCGTGCCTCATCAACAAATCTGGTTACCGGTAATTATAAGCAATTATCTTTATCTGAAATATTGAAGCATTATTCAATTTATATAGTAATTAATGAATTTCGAATACCTAACTATAAACCTAATAATGGTAAGAACAAATGTATTCGTAGAATACGTCCGTGTCAACACAGACAATAAACATCAAAATGTTAAAATTATAATATTTCAGATCGGGATGATAGCAGGAGGAACTGGGATTACACCAATGTTGCAGATTGTCCATCAATGTCTGACGGATCCTAATGATTCATCTTTATTATGGCTGTTGTTTGCTAACCAGGTATTTTTTTAGAGTCTTGCTCAATCGATATATTGGCTAAATCATCCCATTGATTTATTGTCAGATTACAGCGTTTTAAGCATCATTTGCTTAAGTTTTAGCCCTGTAGGTCTATGCCTTAGATACCGTTAGTTCTAACGTATTTTCTGCGTGTACTAAGAGATGACTAAAAGGAAACAAAGAAGTTGCAGGTGGTTTTACCATCGCTCAGGGCAGATGGCACTCATTGCACTTGAGATTTTCGACCTGTGATGCCAACATGTTTAATCACCTTGTCATCACGACCACATTGTCACTCCCTCTCTCATTCTGTTGCTTTTTAAATGTTTCCATTGTTTCAGACTTGGGCTCTTAGGCTCTTTATTCACGGTTGCCGCTTATTTATGCATTAAAACTGCTGGAGCTGTCCAATATATTCGATTCGGTTATGAATATTCAAATCATTTTCAAATCAATCAAAATCAAATCAAAATTCGATTCGATTTTTGTAACAGTTCCGGATCAACAAATTGTAAATATTTTTTCATAAATAACTGTGAATCTTCACATAAATTATAAGCTGATGAAAAGATGTCATTGTTTGTTTATTATATGATTTTTGATTCGAATTTTCGATTCGGGAAAATTATTGGATTCGATTCTGAAAGCATAAGATATTCAATTTCGGCTACCCCTAGTGCTGGTTAAATAAACAAACATAAAAAACATCAAGCAACGCGAGTATAGGGTGAATTTATTCCTTCATTGAGTAGGATTTTGTTGAGCATATTACATGCCTTGTATGCCACACTCTGTTTCTAGTCCTGGATTCTGTTATCCAACTGCTTTTTTATTTATCCAAACTCTTTATTCCCAAAAATTCGTTTGATCGCGAAGATTTTGGTTCAACTAGAAAAACGTTTTAATTAGTTAACCTTTAGACTGAGAAAGACATCCTCGTCAGAGAAGAGCTAGAAGAATTTGCTGCTTCTTATCCTGATAGATTCAAGTTGTGGTATACGCTGGATCGACCAAAGGACGGTAAGACGATGACTTACATACTTGCTCTTGGAACTGGCCGAGTGTATCACTATGAAAAAACTGACAGAATAGGGGGATGTCTTCATACATGTTTTTTTTCCCTATTTAAAATGATATTTTTTGTCGCCACTACTTGGAGTTGATCACCTTGCCCAAGGCCCCGAACTGGAGGTCACCTATTGATTGACGGTTAGAATTGCTGGAAAGACATGATCTTTTCTTGTTCGGCTTAGCCTACCTAAGTTATTACACTGGTTTGAGTGGTGGGCATGGATGGGTTTAGTTGGATGTCCTGACATTTCAGACTAGATGGCAATGTAAGCTGACTTATCAATTTTTTTCCTCACACCTTTGAATTCAATGCATATATTACAATTTGGGTTTACGTTCACGAGAATATCACTGCAACACCGTTGCCAAAGTGTTGCGTTCAAGTAAGACTCCAATCACCACATGAGCAATCTGTATGCAAAATAAAAGTATGAATCGTTCTTTCACGGTTCATGGGCTGCATAGCAACAACATTTCAGATACACTAAATTGCTGATATCACTGCCGTATTTTTTTAGCGAAGTTATGATTTATGTGAAATTTTACAATGTCCAATTTGGAGTATATTGTGATTTCACAACTAAAGGCCAGAGTGTCAGTAGAAATGAACAATTCAGATTTCTGGAATAGTAAAATCGAAGCATGAATCCTATTTCTAAATGTCATCATTCTGCATTTGATCGGGTGCCAAAACACCAAACGTTTCAGGATGACGTCTCCTTACTCGCTTGGTGGCGTATGGCATCACACAACTGTCATTGGTCGGATTAATTTCTTGTCATTTCACCCCGACCATGATCAAGCTACTTTTGTGGCAGTGTTGGTATCTAAGGTGGCAGCCAGTGTCCTTTCAATCACATACACGCACGCCATCTTGCTTTTAAAACATTTTCGACTGTGTGCGCTCTGCAAATGTTAGTTAACCACTGAATTCTATTATCCGATTCAAATATACATTTTGGATTCCGATATTTTTATGTTGGAATCCATCAGGGTTTGGTATTCTGAATTGCACATTTCTAAGTATCATGGTTTGCTATTTTTAGAAAAAGTCTCAATGTAACATTTTATAAAGTGTATTCACACCATGGTGGCAAGATCCTCTTTCCACTTGGGTATTCAAAACTTTCTTTTTATTATTCGTTAAGATTAATCAAAAGGCTTAAAACCAAATTACAAAGTGATTAAGAAGCCTTTTGATTGAATAATCTAATTATTTCCAGACATTCAGAAGCACACAATCTTTCTTAACTAATAGTATGTCACTTCTAAGCCCTTTTATTAGCATTTTATTTGAAGCCCAACCCTAAATGCTTTAAATAACCTCGTTCCCCTGTATTCACAGATTGGAAATACTCTACCGGCTTCATAAGTGAAGACATGATACGAGAACGCCTCCCTCCCCCTGCTGATGACACGGTTATATTAATGTGCGGCCCGCCACCCATGATAAAGTTTGCCTGCATTCCTAACTTGGATAAGATTGGGTATACACAGGACCAGAGATTTTCTTATTAGGAGCTTGATAATTGCTCTGAGATTATATGGAAGATGCAAATAATTAACTGCAAGACAAGAGTGATTGCGGAAATATATTTTTTAAACATAAAATAATTAATATGCATAAATGTTTTGAGTTATTCCGCCAGGGATATTCATAGTTGTTCTGATTGCTCTACCTGGGATTAGGGATGTTCAAATTATTCGTTTCATAATGCGCGAACCATAAATTATTCTATTCGATTTCCTTGTGATTCAAAATAAACAGATTCAAAAAAGTATACAATTCTATAATAGATGTTAATTTTGGTGTTTTATAGAAATTTCTCAAGAAAATATCTTTATTTATATCAGACTGGCAGAATGTCGGATACTTTGCTCCTGAGACACCCGAGGAAATGAACTTCATCACAGGAAAATTAGCAAATATATATATTGTCTTTTGCTAAAAAAATAAAATCTTTCTTTCTGAGTGTCTGGTAGCCACCAAGAAAAGGTTCAAAATCATCAATACTGCTATGAAATAGCAGTGTTGATGATTTTGAAGCTTTTTTGCACATTCGGAAAAGGGTTTGAAGATATCGGACACCCGAAGAAAAACATAATTCTACCACCCTGCTCTGTATGTTATGAAACTTTTGGCTTTGATTCGTGAGTAATATTCGATTCTGAATGCAACGGAATGAATAGATATTCGCTTTTGGCCACCGCTACCAGTGATGTTGAAACAATATTTTGTATTTAAAACATCGTTTGCACACTGGCTCACTGGTAGAGCAATTAGTATATTTATGTGATTGTAGACGTATCGTAGTTTGTGTGAAGGAAATTGTTTCGAACCTTTGTTTGTAAATTCAAAGTTTATGCTTAAGGGCGCACTACATGTTTGCACAGATAGCGTTTTTCTTGGTTTGTTTTATTTTACCCTTGGGTTTTACGCAAGGGCAATGCTCTCCATGCATTTCCTTACGTTTTCCAATCAAACAGAACTATTTGCTATGAAAGCTAATGCAGAGTGCTTGATTCTTTTTTGCAATTGTGCGTTGTAGGCATGTGAACACGAATAACGCGAAACAATGCAGGCGTGTATTGCCGTTTGTATTTGATTGCCTGAAACTTGATGCAACGCATTGATAAGACAACTTCACGTGTATTGTGGCCTTTAGTTTCCAAATAACCTTTTCCTAACATCATAATTAGGGGCTGATAAATTCAACATGGTGAATTTTTTTTTTTTTTGATTGAAGTAATAATTATTCACCAAAGTTCATTAATTTCGTAACGATGCTGCCCTGCAATAACACATACACAGCGGCCATTCTAATTATCATTTATGCTTTGTGCGCCGCAATGAAGGGTATGTACCAATTTGATGGTTTAAAATTAAGAAGCTTTCATAAAGATGCTCACCCATTCGATTAGGCTTGGTAAATTTGAAGCAAGATGAATTCAATAGTAAACTGGAGATCAGGATCGTACGAAAAATTAAAAATATTTTGTTATTGATCAATGGCGTTGTTCAAGTTAGATGCGAGAAATTTGAAAATACGAGTCCAATGTTTTTTCAGAGTCTGTCAATGACTATGTTAATTTATTATTACGAACTCTCGTAACTTTTCTACTTTCTGCCCCACCAAGTGTATGGACGCCGAGTGGTGCACGGAAGTATAATTTCAGTGCGCACACAAAACACTTGCTGCTAAAACGACTATGAATCGACCAAACTAACATTTGTTCCATTAGTTAAATATATTTGCATATTTACAAGAAATAAAATATTCCAACCATGAACATTACTTATATCTATGACAGTGGTTAAGGGTGGCAGAAATAGAATCGTTATTCTAAACTAAGGGCATGAACCAGGTTCTAAAGAAAAATTATATATTGAAAAGTGGACAGAAAAGATTGTTACTTCATGGCATGTCCATTATAGTATATCTTGCAAGCATTTAACAGCCTGGGAACATAAAAAAACGCTAAAGATGCCATTTTTTATTTAAGGTCTTTAATATATCCTTATTACAGCGATTTTGGTAGGATATACAACAGCGGTTGGCGCCAGAATTTTTATCAATTTCGTTGAAACCTTTACATTTCTGTGAAACTGTTTATTTAGCCATGCAATGAGCAACTGGAGGAGTGTACCTGGGCGTCTAATAAGACTTGTATATATTCTGCGATTGGGGTAAAATAAATTGGCCACTTATTGGACTTTTTGATCCGTTTTCGTAATGGAGCCAAAATGTTTATATATTCTGCAGACCAGGGATGCGTTGATGAAAGACATGATCCTTCCCGTTCGACTTGGCATACTTAAGTTTTCACACTCTGGGTTGAGTGTTGGGTGTGGATTGACAAGCTGGACTCACTGAACCTCGAACCAGAGATATTCAACTAGCAATGTCAATACGATAATCGCCATCGAGACCACCTAAAATTCTACATATTAACATATGGTCATCCTAAATGATGGTCACAGCTTCATTACACTGGAAATGTTTTGATTAGGCAGGGTAAATAATTGGTTCTTTTCACTGAATTGCAAGATGCGCCCCAATTTTAAAATGATTGCATGCAATATGATTGAAAATAATATTGCTATATAGAAGCAAGGAATAATTATATCTATGTGCATAATGAATGTCAACTACAAATCCTCAACAGGAAATTTAAATTTGTCAAGCATGAGCCAGAGATGGATCATGCCCCATATGGCATGATCCATCAGTGGCCCATACTTGACCCAATAAATGGTTTCTACATAACCTTGCTATTGGTAGGTAGAAACTTGGTTAGGTTTGTTAACAATACGATAGTGGGCAGTTTGCATAAGGAGAAAAGAAAATTACTGCTGATGCATCAACTTATCTATGAAACTGGACTTCATACATTCTATGTTTTTGTCAAAAACATTTTGGTTGAGCATGGGACTCTGATACTCAATCTATCTGGTGTTAGTAAAATAAATTGATCTAAAATAAAAAAATGGATTGCTCTAACACAACGTCGAAAAAAAATATTTTCGCATACTGGGAAATTTATGCCAGATTTTTTCTCCCATTTTTAGTCGGTTGTCACATTTTCATTAAATACATCAGTGCGGAGTTGAATTAGGAGAATTAAAGGTTTCTGCAATGCTAAAGAAATTTATATCGTTGCAAATTGCAATTTTTACAAGACATTAAAGAGCAGAATTTGGATTTATTTCAAACCCTGCATCGGTGTCAAGTAAAAATAAAACACATTTGGGGCACAGCTATGATAGAATTCTTGCTATATAGTCGAAAATCTTTCCAAAAAAAACCCAAAAGCACATTTTAACATTCTTGGCAAAAAAGTTGAGCTAACTGAAATGAATAAAATGGAACTGGAAGCATAGATTGAAGAATAGCGCCACAATAAATAAAAAAAATAGGTAATGTGCACCAATAATTTAAGAAAATAATTATTTCACTACAAAATTCTATCATCCATGCCTTTATTTAATTTTACAACAACACCTTCCCAGTCGATGTTTTGAAGCCATTGTTGTTGTGGTTTTGAAATCAGTCGCTATTTGGAGGGAATTTGAGTAGGTGAGTTACCAACCCTGTGCAGGACTAGTTGAAGCTAGAAGGAAACAAGCACATCATGCATTTCTTCGCTGACTGGCACTTCTTCGTCTAAATTTGAATCTATGATTTGTAAAACATCGGCAATTAGATTCAATAAAATACCGATCCATATACTCCATGAAAATATATAAGGATAAATATTCATCGATAAAAGTAAAATTAAAACTTTCGAGAAAAGTTGGGTGGCATGAGTTTTTGAGTCCGGTGTCGTATGATAAAATATTCGCATCCATAGCTTATTAACAGCCCATCCAAATATACCGCTACAAATACTTCCAATATAAAATCTGTTTGCGTTTAAATATGGAAATGATTTCGCCTTCTCATGATGCCCGAATAAAAATATTGATGGAAGTAGAACGCATGTGCTGAAGAAATAGTTTAAATATTGTCTCTGTTGAATCGTGAGGTTCGAGTACGGCCAATGAGGCGATGAGTACCAAAGGGAAACGGAACGGTACGCTCCTGAGCATACTGCATGTGCAATAAGCCACATGAGGGCGACATACCATGACTGTTGTATTGCTGACCATGAGGCGATTATTGCAGCCGCAAGTTTTACTGGGAAGCTGAACATTGCCATGGTGCTTGGCATATTTTCATTACATATTAAAACAATGACGTCTCCACATCCTTGGCCTAAAATAAACATCGGAATCGGCAGTTTGCTCAAAGCAATCGAGCCGGAAACAATTGTCCCAACATAAAGTATCATGGCAGGCACCCACGGCCCAATATCTCTCAAAACCATTTCTTTTACTTGGAATCCGCCGACAACATGCATCAAAAATAATCCGATAAAGGTTTGCCATGCTTGAAATATCGTCGGGAACTGGAAGCCGAGTGAAGTCAGAACATATTTGTTACATATTATAGTAGACGTGTACAATACACAGTACGTAACATATTCTGTTAGGACTATGTCACGCCTCATCGCAATAATTTCCTAATGTAAAAAAGAAACATTCAATTTGTGAATATAAAATGTTAACCACCAGATCAAGTTCAAATCCAGTATTCCGACCAGGCAAGAGGCAAGAATAAGTATTTGCTCGCATGGTGAACTTTGCTCGTGGCTAACTTGATCGGTGAAGCATCCTGAAAAGGCTTCGACTTTCGAGTATTGTACAGTACTTATTATGTGCCTCTAATGAATCATGCTGCCACGATGTGGTCCTTTACGGCTCATCTAACTCACAAATTTGTCACTAGAAAACCACACTGCACCCTGCAAGTCGTATCGGCATTTCCTAGTCTAAGGTTTTATACTGGAATACATTGGCATACTTTTCATACTTACAACTTAACTCGTGTACCGGTATTGCAATTCTTGGTTGGCGATATAATGAATTCGCTTTCACAACCCTGCATGGACAGTGGTTATGTGTTAAGCCCTATTCCCCATTCTTAGCTTTCCTTTCCCGCAGAATGGAGTCGAAATCCTGTCCTACCAATCACTACCAACACAGAACAGGTCTGGGGTCTAGTAAAGTTTAGTACCATACCATATTCAGTATTCCTGAATGTCATGAAATAAAAACTGGCAGAATATTGTCATTTTAGTTAGGTACATGGGCGCCAATGCTGCAAGTATCTGGCATTGTTTCCCTGGTTAGGATGAGCGGCATCCAACATGGGAATTTTTTATGATAATCGGATATATGGTAAACTGGTACGGTACCGGTACCAAACTTCTTGAGACCCCAGGTCTGTACTATCCAATCTACCGTATATGTGTACCAATTCTGAATTTACACTGTAAATGTGCTTGTTCAGTCTACTCACCCTGTACCGGTACCACACAATATCAGACTGTCATCAGATTTAACTTTGCACTACCGGTAGTGAGTTTGACGGCTTGATGCTTTTTGATTGGTGAGGCCAAATATCATTCTCTCTCTCTCCTTCTCTTCCTTAGTTCAGAATCAGTTATAATCAATTACAAATCAAATAATCCAACTCCAGAACAAATGACATATAATTTAAACCTTCGTCTCTCATTCACCTTAAATAAATAACTATCCTATTCGGTACTCAGTACTATATATAACTTATATATATAAAACTGTTCCCTCTGCTCTGCCAAAACTCAAAATGACACGTCGAAAACGTCGTGCCAGTGGCGCCGCCTTCAAATCTTTGTGCCAAATGCCCTGGCATTCCCGGTTAGTTCAATCCGTAACCCGTTGGGAATACGCTTCGAGCTATGCATCTGTGATCGTCATGGCGCAGGCGGACCTCGTGCAGATACTAGCTCCGAATCGGGATGAAGGTTTTTGGATTATCACATTTCTCATTTTTCCTGTGCATGGATCTGTTTGATGGAGAAAGCCGTGTGCCCCGATTAAGTGAACCACCGTGCACCGGCGATGCGTTCAGCAGACTCTCGCATATACTGTATAATCATCAGTACACAATTTCGTATTCAGAATCCCACTCGTATTCGAAAATTCCTGACTCCGCAGACTTCTATGGCTCACATTACATTATCAGTTTATCACCACGGAGTCCTTATGACGGAGCGATAACGATGTAACAATAATAGAGTGCGACAAGCAGAAAATACGTTATATCAATTCAAAACCCCAGTTTCAAAGCACTTAAAAAGTATCTTTCTTGAGCACTAGCGTAGGGGAAGGTGGGGTTAAACGGGACGGTGTGTAAGAAGGGACAGCTGAATATTTTATCAACTTGGCCCTTGTGATTCACCTAACCTCGTCACGTGTTTGGACAGCCATCTTGTTCCTATTTGGACGGGAAGATTCAGTGTTCGGGATGTTCTGCTTTTGTATAGACGCGAAATTCAGTTTTAAACGATTTTCATGTAATTTTTTAACAGAATCATATATTTAAATTGGTGGTAAGAATAACGTATTCATTTGGTTCAGCTAGGTCGTGATAATTCTTACTCAACTAAGGATTCGTTAGTGTGGAAATATTTTAAAGGGTAGAACTTTGATGCGAAATACTACTGGTCAGATAGTGCAATGTAGTCTGGGGCAAGATGGAATTTGCTATTTGCGGCAAAATGGGACATGGCCCGATTTGCCCCACATACCCCGGATGTTTCTGATTTTGTTAATTTGTTTTAAATCACTTAGTAACTTTCTAGATAGATCATTCAGGTAGGCCTTCACAGTGGTTAGAAAATATTCGAGAAAACAAAAAAGGCAGATTGGAGCACAGAAGACATGACATATCTGACACCTGAATCCTAAGTAAAAAAACTTTGACAAAGAACGTCCCGATCAAATGGCATACTGAAATCTACGTTAGAAAGACATGCCAATGACAAAGTTAGCATGTCAGGAAAAGTTAGCCTTCCGGAAAAGAATAATATTGAGAATCGTTTCAACCAAAAAAAAGAGCAGGAAAAGATTGGCTGGAAGGTTTTTCAACGGCATCCCGATATTTCGCTTCGACTACCAGAAACTACAAGTCTTCCTAGGGCTACAGGTTTTAACAGGGTACAAGTTGGAAGATTTTATGACAAACTGAGGGAAGTTCTCAAAAAAGATGAATTCAGTGCTGACCGTGTGCACAACATGGACGAAACCGATATTTCTAGTGAACAAAAGCCACGAAAAATTATTTCTTCTAAAGGAACGAAGCAAGTTGGAGGAGAAACAAGTACCGAGAGAGGGAAAATGTCACAACCATATACGAGATGAGTGCCGTTGGAAGTTTTGTACCACCAGCTTTCTTTTTTCCCCGAAAACGAATGGTCGTCACATTGATAAATAACGCCTCACCTGGTCTGTTGGGTATGCTGATCCATGAGGATGGATAGATTCTGAATTTTTTTTTGGAATGGCTTGATGATTTTAAAACGCATTCTCAGTGCTCTGCATCAAGAAAAGTGTCGCTTATTCTAAATAACCACAGTAGTCACCCGTCTCTTCCTGCTATAAATTTCGTTGGAGAAAATGGGATCGTCACGCTTTCACACACGTCTCATTGCTTGCAACCACTCGACATGACATTTTTTTGGTCGCCAAAATATATTACAATCAAAATGTTAACAAGTGACTTACCCGGTCTCCCGGGCAACGTGGGGATGACAACGTCATATTTGAATTATTTTGTGGTGCGTATTCGCGAGCTGTAAAATACAATCAGTGGATTCCGTCCTAGAGGAATATGACCATTCAATCAGCACGTGTTTGGAGATGCTGTCTTTGCACCTCCCTCTGTCACAGAATTAGATGCACCTGAGATGAGTACAGAAAGTTCTAATTCTCGTACCGTTTCACCGGCACTCGATCCAACCTTTCCATCCACACTAAACAAAGAAAACGACGTACAATCTTACGATGCAACACCAGAAATGATCCAACACATTCAGGTATTTCAGAGCGTGTTGCTGTTGCTGATAGTTCACCTTTAACAAAGGGCTAAAACAGCGGCAAGAGTCAGGGATTCCCACTAGTTTGCCTCACTAAACGAAGCTATAACGGGAAGAAAACGAAAACAACAGTACAAAACTTCTTGCTCTTGCTCTTGCGTAGAGATATCAGGAGT
This sequence comes from Styela plicata, assembly GCA_963675895.2. Classification (NCBI taxonomy): domain Eukaryota; kingdom Metazoa; phylum Chordata; class Ascidiacea; order Stolidobranchia; family Styelidae; genus Styela; species Styela plicata. The sequence continues at coordinate 22,288,606 of OZ023141.1, read as the reverse complement.
AATAAAAATATTTCAAAAAGCGTTGTGCAATATACAATCATCCCAATAGTATTATTCATTGGCAAACATCACAAACAAAATCCCGTCGCCCACATAGAGCAATCTTCATGGCATCAATTCCTACACACTGGGAATTGTATTCAGTCTTCATGAGGCGATGACACGTATTTTTCACCACATATTATGCAGTCAAAATCTCTGCTCCACTTTCAGAAGAGAATATTTTTTATTACTCGTGACACTGAAAATTGAATCCTGGGCTCAGTTTTATTTTTGTTTTTAATGAGGTATCTTAAACCTTTCGGTACAAATCACATTAGGATTTAAGATTCGCAGAAACGCAATGCACTGGCCGAGTATTGTTGAATGCTTTATAAACTGATATTTTTTCGTTATGTGTACGCTTTTTTTAAAGCTTGTTGTTATCTGCTGTTTCCATTGGTTATTGGTTCTGTTTTACCGTCAATTTAAAGAAACTGACTGAAATTTTAGTTTGTCTTCTCAACAAACAAAAAAGCCACTGATATGACTTTTTTAAATATAAGTTTGTTCGAAATAAACTTTTGTTAAGACTAAGTTTCATTTAAGAGCGTCTCAGAAATACTGCTAAAGTACGGTGCTACTTAAGTACTAATGTAATAAAATCAGATGTTTGCGAGAAAAATGCTGTCAAATGTTAAGATCTATGCAAAATTACGGAGGGTATCTATTTATGACTAAATAGATTCTATTCCATTGGAATCCAGAAATGAGGTTACAGTGAGGTTGTGGTCTTATCCCTGAATAAAAAGCTGTCTCGTTTTGTCTAAATACAGGGGCAAAACGGGACCTTTTGAAAATTTTTTTAAACATGCCTATATATTTGTTGAAACTTCTGCGAAGGGCCAGCTGCCCAGAATGGTTGGAGTACTTAGTCATGCATTTCATACTGAAATTGCCCCTTGCTAAGACTTTTTGTTCGAGAAAATGGAAATATCAGTTTTGCTTCCCACTTCACCCAACTCCCCCTATTTAGGCTGATGGTCATGCTACCACAGGCTCTTTGCCCACCGAAAAAAATCGCAAAAGGGGTAGAAAATCCAATCTCCCCTGTTATATTTGGCCTGTCTGAAATCATGTTTACAATTTAATCGTCCTCCGACGAAAATCTAATTCAATTATTCGAAATGTTTTGTTCATTATTGGTGTTGCGCATTTCTAAATTGGTTTGTTTGCGTGGTGACCTTATTGGCAAAAGGTGCCACGAGACGAGAGAATTCGTCACGTTAAATTTTCGACGCATTAGTATACTTCTGTGTTCGACTCAAGTCGGCAGCGTTAAATTGTAGGTGGTCTTTTGAGGTGTGCTGTTTTATGTTGGTTATTCGATGCTAGGGAAATGGTTGAATTTGGTTTAGGTGACTTGTATTTGTACTATGAATCTAAAACATGTCCCTAACTGTCCAGGTTACGTAGTTGCTTAATTTGGTCTAATGTATTCTTTTAGACGGTAGCAAAATGCTAGTGACTTTTTCACGTTTGTTTATAACTCACGATCCATGATTACGCTTGGCGAAACAAGAGCTGTTAGTTGTATTATCGACTACTCCTGCTTTGGCCGTGCGAGTTATGTTATATATAGCTGTATTTAACCTATTTAGGGGTTAGACTTGATTCTATTTTTTATTAGGATATTACCACAGAGTCGGGCATGGTCTGGGCTTGTTTACCACTTGACCGTTTGTCGCGGTTTTTTGTGGCTGTCATGCTCGGCCTTTGGCTGACGCTCCGGCCGGTAAGGCCGTGTGAGCACGTTATACGATTGTTTCTTTTTCAGACAATTAAACCTGTAGTGTGCTCTCACATTTAATTCAAAATCGCACGCAAGCACGCAGAGTGGGCGTGAAGAACCAAGAGTGTAATTTGCGTCCAGGCATACCAATATTCATACGCTGCATCAAAGGTTGTCACAATTTATCCTTGCGTTCACCATAACATAACTTGTGTGGGCGCAACTTTGAGGCTCGTAGTCGAAGAATTTGCTGCAATTGTATTTTTCCATGTTTGCTGTTTATTTCAACTCTTGCTGCAAGTTATAAGACATTTTCTGGCACATACCAGTGTTCTGTTGTTTTCAATATATACTTTTAAACCACTGGTTTTGTGAGGTGTGTCCGTATTGTGTGCGCATATTGAATTCAGAAGAATAGAGCACCAGGAAATAGGCGCGGATCGCTTATTTCAGCTAAGAATTCAGGCCACCATTAGATAAAAAGTCAGTGGGCGGTTTGGATCTTACATTATTATTTTGAATTAAATGTTTATTGAAACTTGCGTTTCAATATCAGCTTCTGAAGAAAGCTATACCCATCGACTTCGCAGAAGATCGATTATTATTTTGAATCAATTGTTTATTGAAACTTGCGTTTCAATATCAGCTTCTGAAGAAAGCTATACCCATCGACTTCGCAGAAGATCGATTATATTTTGAATTAATTCGGAATTGAAACTTGTCTTTCAATATTAGCTTCTGAAGAAAGCTATAACCATAGACTTCGAAGAAGGTAGATTGAAGTTTTAAACTAATCTCATTGTCAAAATCTGTAGGCAACAATCACGATTTTTGCGAATAATTCTCCCAACGTGACTACGACGTCGATCACAATGTCAACAAATACGCACACAAATCCAACATCTTCGGCACAGCAGCAAACTGAAGCAGAAGCTTCATCGTGTCCTCTCAATCAGAACATGGTGGAATGTTTAAAGGTTTTCGAAAATGCTTGGCAAATGGGACAGAGATTACAAACAGTGCTTAAAAGTGAAACTCCTGATCAAGCTGAGGCGATTTCCTTGAAAGATTATTTCGACACAACTGTGGATCACTGTATACGAGTTCTCAAATTACACAGAACGTCGTTGGCGAATGACGGTAAATCGCCAACAGAATTGTCAGCAGTAGAAAGCAAGCTTGCCGCAATTGAAGAACTGCAACTTGCATGCTCTAATCGTTATCGAGATTTTATACAATTTAACTCAAAATCAATTCCTCCAATTGTTCAAATAATTTCTCCAACTCGTCCAATTCCAGCCGAACGTTCGCACTCGACAACGTCATCTTCATTAGCATTAAAAGCCGAGTTAGAGAATATGCGAGTTAAAGAAATACAAGAACAAGAGGAGTTGGAACTTGAAATTGAAAGGGGCGAAATGGAAATGCAAAAGCAAAACTTGGAAAGAAATCTTAGAAGGAGGAAACTGGAGATGCAGAAGAAAATTTTGCATGCTCGTTCGCAAGCTGCAAAAGCTGCTGTAGTGGCTCAACACGCAAGTGAAATTGGGTCGCAGCATGGTTCTGACATATTACAAGAGTTCAGAAATTTTCCTCCTTCAGGCGAGCCAACGCCTCGATTATCTATCGCAGCATTTGCAAAACAGACTTCAAATAGAACAACACAAGCGAACAATCCAGTGGTCACAAAGCGTCTGGAACTGGATTCACCAGGCCCTCGTACTCCACGAACAGTTGCAGTGGTTGAGGAATTGGCGTATGAGATGGATGCTGGCAATTCCCGTGATCAATTGGAAGTCAGGGATCCATTTGCGCAAGCAGATAATGCAGTTCAACAGGGAAGAAATGCAACGGCGTGTGAAATCTCTGAAACTAATCTTCCAGTCGGCACCCAGAATCCGATTGGAAGAAACGAGCATGAATGGGAAAATCCATTTGTTCCTCTGCATAGCCAAGCTGATGTCACGGAGCCGGCACGCCGTTACCGTCATCCAGTTAATGTCACGGAGCCGATGAATCGTTATTTCAATCCTGACGACCTCGGGGAGCCAGCGGAGTATGGGCCTCGAGATCAGGACAGAATTTCACCAGAACGAGAAATGCAACCGGACGCTACCAGAAATCCGACATATAGATTTCCTCAAGAACGTGATGGAAATTCTGCTAAAGATCTCATTCGAGAATTTGCCACAACTTTGCAGCACGGTATCACTTTGCCGAAGTTGGATGCAGTTTCATTTTCTGGTGATCCTTTGCAATATTACGAATTCATTACAACATTTGACATTAATATTGGTAACCAAGCTTTGCCGCCACAAACGAAGCTCTCTCATCTTATTCAAATGTGCTGTGGAGAGGCAAAGGCAGCCATCAGATCTTGTATTGTGACCAAACCATCTTCTAGAGGATATCAAGAAGCCAGAGATATTCTTGAAAGAAGATTCGGTCAAGACTATTTTGTAGCAGAAGCTCAAATAAAATCTATCACGGAAGGACCAGCTATAAGGGTCAACGATTCTGTTGGGTTGAATCAATTTGCAACACAATTGAGAAGTTGTTTAACAGTTTTAGAAGAGTATCAGTCTGAAGCAATCATGGATTCTCTGGACAATATGAAGAAACTCTTCTATCGTCTGCCGTATAATCTTCAGAACGAATATTGTAAGTTGGCTCAGACATACTACGAGGCAAACAGGCCCCGTGTAAGAACTTTTGGGAGAATCCAGAGAAGAATCATTCCGCCGTTTTCTCACATGGTAAAATTTGTGGAGGAAAAGGCAATTACATCCTATTCATTTTATGGCAAACTATTGGGATCGAAAGAGAACAAAACTAGCAAATTTCCTTTCAAGCCAAGACCCAAACAAGTCGGAAGATATTCTACGTATTCTACTACAGTTGAACCCACCGACAAGGGTTTGAATCCACCACGAAAACGAAATGGTCAAGCTGGCAAATGCATTTTTTGTTCCGAGAACCATCCTCTGTTTAGGTGTTCGCTGTTCAAATCTAAACCGATAGATGAACGCAGAGAAATTGCCAGAGCGAGGAAGGTGTGTTTCAATTGTCTCCGGAGTAACCATCTCGTGAGGCAATGCAAGCTCCAGCAATCCTGCCAGGCAAAGGGATGCGGAAAACGACATCATACTGTGCTTCACAAAGATCTGTCTCCAGCCACAAATAACGTGTTAGATTCACAGAAAGTGAGAGATTCACCGGTATTCAATGGAGCCGGCACAAATGTCACGTCAGCGTCAAGTGCTGTTTGCATGATGATGCAATCTCCAATTCGACTCAAAGTTGTTCCTGTTCGAATTAGTCATCCAGATGTCAGCAAGACAATTTTAGCATATGCATTCCTGGATGAAGGGTCTACAAGATCACTTTGTACACAGAGTGTCATGAAGAAGATGGGCATTGTTGGAATCAAGGAAGTCTGCAATATCAATACTGCAAATGGATCCAAATTTCATGAAGGGTTCAGAATCAAACTGATTGTGCAAGGGCTCAATGAACCAGGTGCGGTGGAGATAGAGAATATCCTGGCCCTCGAAAGTATACCAAATGCTTGTAGCAGTATACCAAGAACTCAAGATGTTCATACGTACAGGCATTTGCAAGGAATAAAGTTTCCTGAAATTGAAGCCAATAGCATCGAAATTGTTATTGGAGCAGATACACTTGGACGATTTCCGGTATACGATTCTCGAATCGGAAATTCTAATGAACCTAGTGCATATCACACTGTATTTGGCTGGGCTCTCATGGGACCCGACAAAGGTTTGCAATCCAGTCAAAGCTCAATGAATTATGTTGATATAATTCCACAAAACGAAGAAACGCTTCATGAGCAGCTTGAGAGAATCTACAATCGAGATTTTGTCGATCAAGATGGTAAAGATCCAGAATCTATATCGCTTTCCATTGAAGACAAAATTGCTCTCGATATAATTGAAACAAGCTGTATTAAAGTCAATGGCCATTTTCAAGTCGGTCTTCCGTGGAGAAACAAGAATACAATTCTACCTTTCAATCGCTCCGTTGCAGAAAGACGACTACAATATTTGAAACGTAAATTTCAAGAAGACACTGATTTATTCAACAAATACCGCGAAAAAATTCGTGAGTATATCCATGAAGATTATGCCAGTTTTGTTCCTCCTGAAATGCTACCTGCAAAAGAGAGAACCTGGTACATTCCTCATCATTTTGTAAGAAATTCATCGAAGTTTAGAATCGTCTTTGATTGTCGAGCAACATATAAAGATACCTCAATCAACAAACAGCTTTTATCTGGGCCAGACTTGACCAATAGCTTATTTGGAGTGTTGCTCAGATTTAGAGAGCATCTTGTTGCATTTGCAGCAGATATCAAGGGTATGTTCCACCAAGTTAGAGTCAAACCAGAAGATCGTGACAGTCTCAGATTCCTTTGGTGGAAAGATGATGACATCAGTTCAGATCCAGTAGATGTATGGATGAATACTCACACTTTTGGTTTGATATCATCTCCATTTATTGCGTCTTTTGCAATGCGCAAAAACAGCTCAAGAAAACTTGTGTGGGGCAAGTCAGGAAGCTATTCAGACGATCCTTCGCAACTTCTATGTTGATGATTGCTTAAAGTCAACAACGAACGTCAAAACTGCAAAAGAGCTAATTAAAAACCTTACAAAATTGCTTGAAAGCGGTGGTTTTCATCTAACTAAATTCATGTGTAATTATTCTGAAGTTACGGAGAATATTCCCGAAGTTGACAAGGCTGATAATTTGCTTAAACTAGACTTCGATGACGAAATTGTTGAGAAGACTCTCGGAGTGTTCTGGAATGTCAAGTCCGATAAATTCGTTATCAAAGTCAATATTCAAGTGAGACCCTCTACTAGAAGAGGAATCCTGTCTATGACAAGCCAAATATTTGATCCCTTTGGCATTGTACAGCCTTTCATCTTGCCAATGAAGTTGCTGCTACAACGATTATGCAACAAGGATCTCGATTGGGATGAAGAACTAGATTCAGCCGACAAATATCAATGGCAAACCTGGATGGAGAAATTGCATAACCTCGAGCAACTCTCAATTCTCAGATGTTTCATACCAACAGAGTTTCAACCAAAGCTTGTACAGCTGCACTGCTTTTGTGATGCCAGTCGCAATGCATATGGGTGTGTTGCCTTTCTGCGTTTTGAAGATCAATTCGAGAATATTCACTGCTCATTTGTCAAAGGCATTTCTCGTGTAGCACCAAAGAAACAAGTCACAATACCTCGTCTTGAATTGACCGCAGCTGTAGCAGCGGCCAAGCTTGTTCATACCATAAAACAAGAGTTAGAATATGGCGTCGACGAAACATTTTACTGGACGGATTCAATGTTGGTTATTAAATATCTCCACAACAAAAAGAGAAGATTTCAAACGTTTGTTGCCAATCGAATTCAAGCAATTCATAATTTGTCAAATGCAAATCAGTGGCATCATGTACCATCCACAATGAATCCAGCTGATATCGCATCCAGAGGTTTAATGCCAGACAAAATCAAGAAAGCAAATTCTTGGTTAAATGGGCCTGAGTTTCTTCATCGTGACGAAACAAAATGGCCACAACAGCAAAAAGTTACACCTGTAAACCACAACGATCCTGAAGTCAAGTTGGACGCAGTTACTTGTGCTTCTGTATCTCAATGCAAGACGACGTCAACTGAAACACTTTTAAACTATTTTTCAAGTTTCACGAAGCTCAAACGATCTGTTGCGTGGCTGCTACGTTTCGTGAAATTCATTTCTTGGAAATACAGGCATAAAGCAGATGTACCTGCCACCTGTCAACTGACAGTCGAAGAACTTAATTTTTCTGAAAATCAAATAATCAAATGCGTTCAAAAGGAAGCTTTTCCAGATGTACTTCAAAGCTTACACAATCACCTTGATAACGAAGTTATCAAACTTGCGAAGAAAAGAGATTTGTCAAAATCACCTTCACTGAGGGCTTTGCGAAAACTCAGTCCATTTGTCGTGAATGATATTATCTACGTTGGTGGAAGATTACAGAACTCATCTTTACCGTATTACAACAAACATCCAGCTATCCTGCCGTCTAAACACCATGTCACTGAGTTGATAATACTTTGGTTTCATGAACGTGAAGGACACAGCGGAACACTTCACGTTCTCTCATCAATCCGGCAAAAGTATTGGATTATCTGCGGCCAAGCAACCGTGCGGCGAGCACTTCAGAAATGCTTGACATGTCAAATACTGAGGGCTCAACCAGGAAATCAGAGAATGGCTCCACTTCCAGCATGTCGCGTTACTCCAGGTTATCCGCCTTTTACGTTTACTGGAATTGATTTCATGGGACCAATTTTAACCAAGCTAGGGCGAAGTCAAGTGAAGAGATACGGATGCGTCTTCACATGCATGGCCACACGTGGCATACACATAGAGATGGCATATTCACTTGAGACGTCATCTTTTCTTAAAGCCCTTCAAAGATTTATATCGAGAAGAACTCGACCACTTCACATATACTGCGACAATGCCACTAACCTGGTGGGAGCTGCGACTGAACTCAGACAAGGCATACAAAGGTGGAATAGAGCAATGATAAACCAAAAACTATCACAAGATGGTATCCAATTTCACCATACTCCGCCGAGAAGTAGTCACCAGGGAGGGGTTTGGGAAAGGATGATACGTTCTGTTCGTAAAATACTTATGAACCTTGCATCCAGTACAACATTAGATGACGAATCACTATACACCTTTTTTACTCAAGCTGAGATGATTCTCAACAATCGTCCAATATCTCCAATAAGCGATGATCCAAACGATGTCAGTCCACTTACGCCAAATTCAATTTTGAAGCAACAGATCGATCCTTCCTTCGCTCCTGATGTATTCATCAAAGCTGATGGGTATAAGAAGACATGGAGACATGTACAACTGCTTACAGACCAGTTCTGGAAGCATTGGCTCGAATATTATTTACCACTTCTACAACAACGACAGAAGTGGATGTATCCTGAACGCAATCTTCAAGTTGGTGATGTTGTTCTGCTACTCGATGAATCAACATCTAGAGGCTTGTGGCCTAAAGCAATTGTTGAACAAGTCTATCCAGATCAAGAAAATCTAGTTCGCCGAGTTCTCGTTAGAACTGCCAACTCCAGTTACATCAGAGATGTGAGGAAGATCTGTCTTCTTGAAGGAATTTAATGAACCTTTCCGGTTATAATATTTAAACATTTTTTATTTCAGACGGCATTTTTTGGAAAATGTATTCATGTGCTTCTCTTTAAGCTCCACACATTTATACTTTTTGGAGCCGGTATGTTATATTTGGCCTGTCTGAAATCATGTTTACAATTTAATCGTCCTCCGACGAAAATCTAATTCAATTATTCGAAATGTTTTGTTCATTATTGGTGTTGCGCATTTTCTAAATTGGTTTGTTTGCGTGGTGACCTTATTGGCAAAAGGTGCCACGAGACGAGAGAATTCGTCACGTTAAATTTTCGACGCATTAGTATACTTCTGTGTTCGACTCAAGTCGGCAGCGTTAAATTGTAGGTGGTCTTTTGAGGTGTGCTGTTTTATGTTGGTTATTCGATGCTAGGGAAATGGTTGAATTTGGTTTAGGTGACTTGTATTTGTACTATGAATCTAAAACATGTCCCTAACTGTCCAGGTTACGTAGTTGCTTAATTTGGTCTAATGTATTCTTTTAGACGGTAGCAAAATGCTAGTGACTTTTTCACGTTTGTTTATAACTCACGATCCATGATTACGCTTGGCGAAACAAGAGCTGTTAGTTGTATTATCGACTACTCCTGCTTTGGCCGTGCGAGTTATGTTATATATAGCTGTATTTAACCTATTTAGGGGTTAGACTTGATTCTATTTTTTATTAGGATATTACCACAGAGTCGGGCATGGTCTGGGCTTGTTTACCACTTGACCGTTTGTCGCGGTTTTGTGGCTGTCATGCTCGGCCTTTGGCTGACGCTCCGGCCGGTAAGGCCGTGTGAGCACGTTATACGATTGTTTCTTTTTCAGACAATTAAACCTGTAGTGTGCTCTCACATTTAATTCAAAATCGCACGCAAGCACGCAGAGTGGGCGTGAAGAACCAAGAGTGTAATTTGCGTCCAGGCATACCAATATTCATACGCTGCATCAAAGGTTGTCACAATTTATCCTTGCGTTCACCATAACATAACTTGTGTGGGCGCAACTTTGAGGCTCGTAGTCGAAGAATTTGCTGCAATTGTATTTTTCCATGTTTGCTGTTTATTTCAACTCTTGCTGCAAGTTATAAGACATTTTCTGGCACATACCAGTGTTCTGTTGTTTTCAATATATACTTTTAAACCACTGGTTTTGTGAGGTGTGTCCGTATTGTGTGCGCATATTGAATTCAGAAGAATAGAGCACCAGGAAATAGGCGCGGATCGCTTATTTCAGCTAAGAATTCAGGCCACCATTAGATAAAAAGTCAGTGGGCGGTTTGGATCTTACATCCCCTACACCGCGATGTTTGGGTTTTTGTCAATGCAATAAACACGCCGATTTTATTTGTCTGTATGGCATCATAATAAGACCGCGGAAATTCCACCCCTCCCAAGCAATTTTATGTCTTTTTGAAATGTTTTGTACTTATATATCCCAGTGTTTACTGAAATTGTTTTGTTTGCTTGTCCAAATTGATAACACGGAACGTTTAAATACGAATTTGGATTCCCGCCAGTAATAAATCATCTCGTGCTCTGGAATGGAACAAACTCTCGCGATTTATTATTATTAATAATTATTGGCTTGACCAAGGGAAGGAGTATTAAGCATTTTGTTCGAGTATTTACTGAGATAAGGTTTTAGTTAAATTTTTTTGTCCAATTGATAACACAGATCGTCTAACACAGAATTCCGCTTCCCTGCTATCCTCGTACCCTACACTACAGTAAATAGTAAATTGTACAGTACGGTCATTTGCAGTAATTGCATATTTCCAAGGTTGGAAAACGCCATGCTGATGAGGTTTATGCCAACTATGGGCTGTTGATAGAACGCACCTTGAAGGTGCGTTTCATCAACACCCCATATTTGGCCAAAGAAGTCAATTTTGATTTTTTTTTTCAATACTGATATTAAAATTACTGTCAAAGACCAGTGATTTTGTTGCATTTTTTTGTTATAGTGTAGGTAGGATATCCTCCCGCTATTTATTATTTTGATTTATTATTTTCTGGCCAAGGCAAGAATATTGTTCCGGTATTTACTGAAATAAAGTTTCGCCTAAATGTTTGTACAAATTATAACACAGAACGTTGAAAATAGAATTCCAAATCCTTCTATACTCATTCTCTAGGCAGAAGTACCTCCCGCTATTTCTTATTTTTATTTCTTATTGCCTGACCAAAGCAAGAATATTGTTCTGTTGTTTACTGAAATAAATTTTGTTTAAATGTTTGCACAATTGATAACATAAAACGTTTAAAATAGAATTCCAATTCCCGGATATACTCTCGTGCTCTAGAATGGAGTAAACTTTCGTCATTTATTTGGCGACATATTTGCAGGTAGAAAAAGGCTTGGAAGTGTCAATTATGTGCCATGAACGGACTGCGCCTCGTAACTTCGATTCGGTTATTTGAAGCGATTCGAAGCACAATTCATTCGAATCAATCGTGAATCGTTCATAAGAACAAAAACTTGCTAAATGGACTATAATTTTCATATTTTTTATTCGAATCAATCGTGAATCGTTTATAGATACAAAAACTTGCTAAATGAAGTGCAATTTTCCTTTTCAATGACAAAATGAAAAATGGTAAAATTTGACCAAAATAGATTGCATTTTTTCGTTAAAAACGAAAATTTTAATTTATTTAGTAAGGTATTATTCCTATGAACGATTCATGATTGATTGGAATAAATTGTGCTTCGAATCACCGAACCGAATTTCCCAGCCCCACATGCTTAGCAGAATAAAATTTTCGATTTGTGACAGTGCCTCGTTGCTTGGTAAAACGAAATTCCTAAATGGAATAGCATACGTTCTAATCGGAAATTGTTTCAAAGTATGCTTTGCTAAGCCTTCCATTTTGTTGCTTGCATATTATAATAATAATGAATTAAATTTCTTTTTGCAAGATACAATCCAAGAAGGCTTCATTTACAGCGTTGTCACGACATACTTTCATCATTTATAAGGTTCACATTGAACGTCCTTATGTCACTTGTTATGAAATTACTGCGAAAAAAACAGTTTTGTCAGGGCATGTCTGTTTGCTGTCCCACCACGAGTTTTCTAATTTATGACAACAAAACTTAAAACAAATTTGCTCACAGTGAAGTTCCTAGGAATACTTGATAAGCTGAATTAAAATCTCTTTTTCCCCTCAGCGGAAATAGCGGAATGTAAAAACATCCCAAACTGAAATGAACCGCTAAGGTAAGGTAAATTGAGGTATTTGCCCTGGGCAATGATAAAATCGTTTACCGCTTCTTTGTTGAGTCGCCTCTTACGACGCGCGGAAAATAGTACATTTCCTATCTAATTTGGGATTTGATTTAGCCAAGCATGAGCCACAGTTGACTCAAGATCCATCAGTGACTGATACTCGGCAAACATGTCGAAGTACACGTTCTCCCATAGTCAACAACCTTATGAAGGCGTTTAATACAAAGTGTATATAGTATCCCTAATAGAACTGGGCAATTCGATTCCGTGATTCTAATCGATTCGAAGTACAATTTATTCTGATCATTTGTGAATCGTTCATAAAACTTGTTAAATTGACTTTACTTTCCTCTTTAACGACAAAACGCAATCGATTTTGATCAGAATTGACCAAAACCGATTATATTTTGTCGTAAAAATATGGAAATTATTGCTCCTAAACTTGGGGTATGAAATGAGGATTTATAATCAACTATAAATTTCTTGATTTTCGTAATGAAGACAAGTCGTAATAGTAAAAATTGGATATTTATTTTTAAGTTAAAAGGTGATTCGATCCGATTCGAAAAAATATTTGAATCAGATTCGAATTCCAAATTGTTCGGTTTTTCCCAGCCCTGATCCATAACTATGGTACACAAAAGAGATAAGTTTACAACAATGTTCCATGTTCGACTCATCTAAGAATTGATGAATTACCTTTCTTCGCAAACCCTACATTTTCCGTCAAGCACAACAAGCCACACTCCTCTTCGTGTTTTTATCGCGAGGTTTCATTACAAATATTATTCAATGTGGAAACGCCTTCTTCAATTAATAATCTTTCAATAAGTAAAGATAAATATGACGGCTAGCGATGATTATAAGAGCTAGAGTGGCATTGAGTGGCTACAGAGAGTCGATTTGACTTTGTGACAAGGTCTGGGCAATTCTATTTGGTGGTTCTAATCTCTTTGGAATCCATCCTGACCCAGTCGCTGTACCAGCGACCACCCATAAATAGGCAGACATGGTTAGACTTGTTGGAAATATAGGATATTTTTGGCTCGGCTTCGCCTACCCAAGTTGTTACATCCTGGTTTATGTGGTGGGCATGGGTTAGCGAGCCAGATTCGCCGGGACTTGAATTCGAGATTTTACATCTGCGACGCCAATATGATAACCACTAGGCTATCGCGCCAACGCGACGAGTGGGAGGAGACTAAATTATTGATTAATTAAATGCTTGGTTTTTTCTGCATAATTGAGTCCAATTTTGATTATAAAAACGTACTATTTCCCGCTTACAAATAGAATTAGAGATTCGATCTGATTCAAAAAATATTTGAATCATATTTGAATTTCAAATTATTCGGCTTCGAACAGCCGTATTTGCGCCGCCCAGTGCACATATCAGTTACATTTACTGCTATAACGGCTCCGTTCTCAGAGTGCAGTTGCTGGTTCTATAGTCCATGCTATTCCGGTATTACCAATCTTCAGGGCAGATACCATTCACAATACTTTATCACAGCGGTAGTCTATAAAATTCAGATATCAGCCAATAACGAATATACCAGCTCATGCATCACAAATAGGGCTGGACAATTCGATTCGGTGATTCGAATTGATTCAAAGCTCAATTCATTCGAATCAATCAGGAATAGTTCATAGGAACATAAACTCGATAAAGGAACTAAAATTTTCATATTTGAAGACGAAATGCAATCGATTTTGGTCAAATTTGACCAAAATCGATTGTATTTTGTCCTTAAAATATAAGAATTCTTGCACTCAGACATGGATTACGAATTGAAGATACAGTAAAAGTTAAACTTTTCTTGAGTTTAACAACAGAGAAAACTTGTAATATTAGAAATGAGATATTTATTATTTACATGAAATTATTTATTATGAAAAAAATATTCGAATCAAGTTCGAATTCCGAATGATTCGGTTTAGCCCAGCCTTAATTACAAAGTAACATATATGATTGGGCTATATCTGCTATATCTACATGTTGTGCGTTCCTATCTATAGAAGGTTCGATGGGCATCGGAAAAGGTAAGGGAATTGGGGGAAGCGTCAAAAAAATGAAAGTACAATAAAATGCAAAAATGTGCGCTAAAATACTAATTCTATTATTAAATTTTTCATTTTTCTGAATTTGCGCTGTGGCAAGAGTACAGGATATTTATCATTCCGTTACGATACTTGTATGTTCCAAAAATTGAAACCGCGTTGTTAATGAGATATATGCCAAGCATGGGCCGTTGATGGAGTGCGCCGTGGTCGGCCCGTCCCGTCCAAAACCCACTATTCTAATTGCCCGTAGCATCTACAGGGTTTCAGAATAGTCCTAGCGCATTTCATGCGTGTCGTAAGAAGCGATTAAATGGAATCAAAAAGTGGTAGATGGTTTTGCCATCGCCCAAGACATATACCACTCACTACACTATGCCACGAGGATTCCGAGTTCCGCTCGGCATTTTTCCGTTTATAGTATATTTAGCACAACATCTTTCAGTAGCTCTTTGCTATCAAATGGCCGTTAGTAGGGTTGTTTCCTGTACTGCATCTAGCCTTGCTCAAGAGAAAATTTCAACAAAAAAATATTTGGCCGAAAAAAAGTCAATTAACTTTCAAAGAACACTAATTTTACGGCATTTTTTGACATTGTTCAATATTGTTTCAGCAATAGGTTTATATAAATATAAAACCAACTTCACGATGTCAAAAGTAGCCTTCGCTGGAATTGTCGTTGTGATGTTAGTTCGAATGCAGTGTTGCGTTGCCGAAGATTATAAAAACGCACAAAACATCAATATACAAAGACAAGATCTTGAAGATATTATCGAAGAAATTGTAGAACAGAAAACTGATGCATTAAAAGAACGCCTCGTGAATCTATACAAGTACCACGGTAAGTAGAAGGTGATAATTCATATCAGAAAGTTGATTGTGGGCATTAAACACAAAACAAAATATTCTGTTTTTATCGAGAACATTCTAAAACAAAATCGAATATGAAATATGGAATACGTTGTAATTCCAGCCATGTTTTTGATGACGAACATCTTTGTAAGTTTTTTAAGAAGTTGTATAAATAGCAAAATCTGAAAAACTCTGTGTATATTGTATAGTACACAATTTTCTTTCTGTGTAGAGTGCATAGTACCCAACTTCCCTCATTTCGTGAAACTATATTAATTTGGAGAACAAAAAAAAATTGTTAAATCTGTTAGATTCGTGCAATAAAAACGACGTAGTTTATATGGAACTATTTTGCAACATTTTTAAAATTAGGAATTTCAGTATATAGAATATAATCATTCAGTGATATGTTCGCAGCAAATGGGTGTTGTTGAAAACACGAATAGTTGAATTTCAAATTTTCTATATAGCGTCGTTTGATTGAAAGTTTAAAATGTTTTATTTACTTTTAGGAATGTGCCCAGTGCAGTTTGAAGGATCGTGTTTCTTTGCCGTTTTCAAAGAAGCTGCGTCTGTTAATCAGGACCGAGCTCAACTCTTGTGCGAAGAAAGAAATGCATCGATTGGAAATGTGTACTCGAAAGATCATCTCGATGAGCTCATTTCTTACTTTCGTCCATGGATCGCAACACGTGACGATTACTCAACTGTTGAGATAAGAACTGGAATGACCAGAAATCATAAGGTGATAATATATGGTGGCTTGTCGCTATCAGTTTATTGTATTTTTCTTTGAAAACCCTGAATTTTTGAGAATGTCCTTAAAATTAGAGAAATTCAGAAAAATAAATGAATGAAACATTTGGATTAAAAACTATTTTATTTTTTCTAATCTAACGCTGACCCGAACCCATGGTCTAACGTTATCATTATTACTTCCTTCTTTATTTTCATGCTGATAAATTTGGGCCATAACATGAAAAGCAGTTTTTTTTTCAAATTATTCTCTTCAGTTTTCAAAAAAAAATTGAAAAGTATTTGATTTTTTTTCGTTTTTTTCAAATTTATTTATTTTTCACAAAAATGGGATTTTTTTTTATTAAAGTACAAACCAAATGTAACGATAACGATAGTCAAGTCCTGTACCAGCGGCCACTTATAGGTGAACGCGGTTGAATATATTGGAAAGTTATGAACTTTCCAGTTCGGCTCAGCCTACTCAAGTTATTACACCCTGGGTCGAGTGGTGGGCGTGGATTGGGGAGGCGGACTTGAATACCGGGGCTCAAGCCCGGGGTATTCAACCTGCAATGTTAACATGGGACAAATCTAAAGCCCGCATCCACTGGGCAATTCTTCTTATCTTTCCGAGCCCTCTTGCTTGAATACATATGAACATTTATTTTTATACAGAGTGGAGAAATTCAATCATCCGACGGATCAAGCCAGCAAGGGGTTTACGTTGATTGGATTCCAAATTATCCTATAGATAAATCCGCCTACACCACTGTCATTATCCTTGTCAGCCGTCCAGAATCTTCAAATAACGGAATGTACAACAATTCTCCGGACGTCAAACTATTTGGAGCTTTGTGCCAGATTGATTTCGATCACTGAGCGTATTAAATATAGACTGAGTTAGATATATTCAATGAAATTTCCTCAGACTTTAGTTATAACTAATTTTTTTGATTTTAAAAATTATCATTGATTTTAATGCTTAATCATACACTGTAACAAAAGTAAAGTAAATTCACTGGTCATTTGCAATATTTGCATATTTCCAAATGTGAAAAATGCCATGTTGACGAGATTTATGGCAATTATGGGCTGTTTAAGGACCTGACCTTCGCGGTGCGTTCCATCAACACCCATATTTTGCCAAAAAAGTCAAGTTTAATTTTTTCAATAGAGTCAAGTAAATTACTATCAAAGACCAGTGATTTTGTTGCATTTTTGTTACAGTGTTTGATTGTGGAAAGCTATAGGCCCAAAATTTGAGTAGATTCTATTTCACGTGTACAGTTTGTATTTTGTATTTTAGAAATTATATTTGATTTTACATTCACATACACTGATTTGAAAAGCTGCACAATATTTTTAACCAAATCTGAATTTTTATTTTGCAAAGCATAAGCAACAGAAGGATCGCGCTGATTTACTTGACAAAACATGTTTCGAAGTCAATTTTCATAATGTTGAGTGCAAGTACTGGTTTTCTTTTTGCCTTGCACTTATCGAAGGCCCACGCCCAACAACCACTATGCGTGTACTTTTGTCTTCAGTTGTGTATCTTTCAGTGAAAATACAGTATCGTTTTTATAGTGCCTTAGTTAAGGATAGGATTTCATTTTTATCCTGCGGGAGAGGAAAGCCGATAATAGAGCCTAATATTTGGGAGAACCACGACTTCTCATGCAGACACCAGTTCCGAATCGGGCTAAAGGTTTGTCATATTTCTTATTTTTCCTGTGCATGGACATGGTTGGTGGAGAAAGCCCTACGTAAACCACCGTGCACCGGCGAGACGTCCAACAGACATGTTTCGAAGTGAAAGCGAGGCGTCCACCGGCCTCTCGAATATAATCATCATCCGTCATGGAATTCAAACCTGCGTCATGGCGAACAGAGATGCGTATCTCAAAGCGTATCACCAACGATTTACGGACTGACGTAACCGGACACCCCTAATTTCGTCATGAATGCCTAGGAAATTCGACCTAACTGCAATCGCACCTAGTTGAATTGCCCAGCACTACATATGACACACAGGACTATTCGAAGCTCGAGCCAATGAGTTTTTTTTTTGTATTATTTACAATTCACTCTGCGTAAGGTCAGAAGAGTACCAGCAACTGTACTCCAAGCGGAAAACATTTTAAAAAAACTGAACTGCCATGGTAAAGTGCAGTGAGTAATATCAGCCCTGGACGACAGTAATACCATCTACCACTTCTATGTTTCCCTAATTAGTATTCTATCCTACATGTAGTATCATATATTATGTTTGATCTGATATCAATAAATCACCATCAATTGTTTGTGCGTTGTCATGTACAATGGACTAACAGTATTGTTTGAGGTAACTGGGTTTAACTGTAACAAAAAAGCAGTGAATTTACCGTTATTTTGCAGTAATTATATATTTCGGGAATTTAACACACTCTTGTTGATGCGATTTATACCGTGTATAGACTGTTCATAAACCGCTATGCGTCTCATCAACAGAGCATAACTGGCCAAAAAAGCCGATTTTGCAATTTTTTTTTCAATATCGCCAATAAAATTACTGATTTCCGGTAATACCGTTACACTGTAACAAAAAAGCAATAAAATCGCTGTTCTCTGACAGTAATTTTACTTGATAATATTAGAATAGAATTGAAAAATCGAAAATCTTTTCGCCAATTATGGGCTATTGATGGGACGCACCGCGAAGGTGCGGTCCATCAACAGTCCATACTTGGCATAAATCCCATCTACGAAGCAGTTTGGATTTCCGAAAGATCTAATCACTGGAAATGAATGTTAAATTATAGCACATTTGTTACAGTGTAGCGTATTTGGAGCAGAGAGGCATGGTGTCAAGTTGCCCCGTCGCCGTCTGAAAAATCCCAAAATGACCATTTAGAACCTTAAAAACATAGAAGACCTCAAAATCAATTGCACGCATTCGGCGCACGCTGCATAAAAAACTTAATTGCCCTCTTTTATGCACTGAAACCTTTTGTGCAAAATTTTTTGGAGCTTTCGGCGCGAACTTAGATATGTTGTATGATAAATATGGCAATTTTTTTAAATGGTTTGGCGCTCTGTTGATTAACATGTTTGCCTAGCAGGTTGAACATCTCAGTTCGAGTCATATCCATGCTCACCACTTAACCCAGGGCGTAATAATTTGGGTAGGTGGAACCGCACAAGAAAGATCATATCCAACAACTCTTTCAACAACAACAACTTTTAAGTAGCCGCTAGTACAGTACGGGGATTGGCCTCTCCAAGGAGGGGCTGCAAAGTGGTTCGAATACTCATTCCCGAGTTCCGGTATTATTAGATATGGGTATTCGGTGTTCGCTATTATTCAATGCAGAAATTAAATCGTATACGCTTAGGTTTTACATATATGTTTTCCAATATCAAAAAAAATTTGGCCATTTATTATACTTTTTCTATAATTTTTTAAATAAAGTTAGATTAAAAAAAATCGATTGCCCAGGGCAAATACCACTCACTGTACTCTTCCACGACGGTTCAGTTCCGTTTGGGATGTTTTCCGTTTAAAGTGCAGTTGCTGGTTCTACATCTTTTAGTAGCTCTTTGCTATTGGGTGGTCGTTGGATGGTTCCCTTTGGGAACTGCTTCCGGCCTTGCTTTGAGTGAATTTCATTAAAAAAAAAGAATAAAAAAATATGAGGTTTGTCTCGAAAATATATGTATACGAAAGTTTTAATTCTAACAACACTATTAATCCCCCAACCCAATCAGTAAGACAGAGATGAACCGAGTAACTCGAGCCGCTGATTATATCTGCTGAATATATGTTTCTTATATGAAATATGCATCAAAGCATCTTTTGTTAAGTGTGTGTCACTGATGGATCGTGTCGATGAGACGCGGTCCATCTGTGACGCATTCTTGTCAAAATCGAATTTCTCATTGGGAACTCACTATACCATGGACACTCAGACTACTACTAGGGCTGGACAATTCGATTCGGTGAATCGAATCGATTCGAAGCACTATTAATTCGAATCAATCGTGAATTATTCATAAGAACAAAAACTTGTTAAGTGAACTAGGATTTTCATTTTTAACCACGAGAAGCAATCTATTTCGGTCAAATTTGACCAATATCGATTATATTTCGTGTTCAAATAGAAAAATTGTTGCTCATAGTGTGAATTGAAAATACACTGCAACCTATAAATGTGTTTATTTTCACAATGGGGACAAGGTATAATAGAAAACATGGGATATTTGCTATTTACAAAGGAATGAGTGATTCAATCCGATTCGAAAGAAATATTCGAATCAGATTCGAGTCCCAAATGATTCCGTTTTGCCCAGCCCTACCTACCACCCATAACCTGCATTTCATATCCAAAAACCCTTTCTCACATATCAACACATGAGAAAACCGTAAATGAATTTTATTATGTTATTTTCTGAATTCGATGGAAAATTCGAAATTGATTATTCATTGCATTAATTAGAAAGAGCAATTTACAACCGTACTTGCTGAGGGATGATTGTTCTAAAAATCATATTTTTTCAAACTGAGAAATTCATGGAACCTAACTTTAATTTCAGGGAAAACCCATTCTCAATTAGGAGAGCCTTTGTCCTTACAACCACATCCGTCACTAAAACTTTTACCATTTCTATCAAACGACAGTAAATTCATTTTACGACATCGCTTGCGTTGGTTCTGTTTTAGACTTAATTCGATTAAATTAGGCAAAATGGAGAAAATATTTCTCTAAATAAACGAAGTATTCCCTAGTACTCATATGGTTAATATGTGATGTGATACCTTGGAATAATAAAGGTATGTTATTTCGATCGATACTAATTACGTAAAGGGCCACGTAATGCATCATTTCAACATTATTTTTTCAACTGGGAAGTTCCTGGAACTTTAATTCCAGGGAAGAACTTTTCTCAATCAGGATGGCAAAAATATTGTCAATGATGGCGACATCGCTGATCCATGATAGATAGATAAGCTGATGAGCTGTGCATAAACGTGTTTAATTAAGAAATCGAATCATGCGTCTCCACCATGAGGATGTAGGCTGTAGCATATTCATGACTAATAAAATGTGGCACAGAAAAGTAAAATTTGAAAAAAAAATTGTAGTTGACCTATGAGGAATGATACTGGACCTAATGAACCTATGCACTGTTTGTTTTATATTTTTTAATCCGCTCTAAGCTAGGTCGAAGCAACGCTTAAAGATAAATCAACTAGCGACCACTGATATGGTGAGAGCTATCACAATTGCTCTTTTTTCATAAAAATTTCGTTCCAGGCTAAGCTGCAAGCAGGGGGCATTAATATCGCTAAGAGTTGCTACAAAATATAGAGCCTGCAAAAGTATTTTAATCTTTCGGATAATATGTCCGGTATAAGTGGAAAGTTAAACCCAATTCTGATCTAAAAGTTTATTTTGCCAATGATGATCCACGGATAGACCGTGTCCAAGCGTCAGTCTCCATCAGTGACGCACACTTAGCAGTGCGATAAACAAGTGAAATCTTATGTGAGATGACGCGCATTAAACCTGTTTTATTATTATTATTTCAAGTTAATTCGATGAATGAACAAAATAGAGAAATTGTGTTTCGAAGGAAGCGTGAGGAGTTCTTCCAAGTAATCATTTGGCAATTATTTCCAGGAAAGTCAAAAAGCCTACGCAAGAGTTTGAATTTGTAAAGTATGGAACATAGTTGGATCGCAACAAGTTAGCTCAGAGAATCGAAGACCCACACACGGTAGGCGATGGCTTATGAGACTGACTGTGTGAGACTGAATGTGTTCCTCCTTATCAGTTATTTCTGTATCTTGTGATAATATTTACTTCTGACTTCGCGTTGTTATTCACTGCAAAGAGCTATTCTCCGGACTATTAGTTTTGTCAATAATGGCGACATCGATGAGGTATATCAAAAAGGGTCTGTTTAAACATTAAGGTCATGTATAAATAACAGCACTGAACGTGCTTCTATATCACGAGATTTTGCAGAAACTGGAGCCACTTTGTTCAGATATCCAACTTCCTCAAAATTTACAGTTGATAAAAAAGATTTGCATTTGAGTAAAAAGCAATTTTTGGCCCCTCATCGAATGCACGGTATTGAATGGGAGTACCTGCTTATAACCCTATCCGTATGTGTCCGCGCATGGTTGACAAATTAAAAGTTCTTGGCGTAAACATTCAGTACATAACTGTTACTGGGATTCTAATCATAATATGAAACATTTTCGAAATGTTGTTCAAATATTAATTTGTTTCTATTTGAGTTTAAAAGTTAAAGTTTAAATTTTTTTTCCCGCGCGTTTGTGGCTTGTTTTGATCTCGATTTTTGGCGATATTATTATCTTATATACATTGTAACAAAAGGACCGTGAATTCACTGGGCATTTGCAGTAATTGAATATATTCATGTTAGTAACACGTCATGTTCCTGAGATTTATGCCAATTATGGGCTGCTGATGGACCGCTTCTTCGCGACACCCCATATTTGGCCAAGAAAGTCAATTTTAAATTTTTTCAAAACTGCCAGGCAAAATCACTCTTGAAAAACAATGATTTTTTACATTTTTTGTTACAATGTAGTTACACGAAAGAGCGTTCGCGCTTCACGATTGCGTTCTACGCATTAAATATGGTTTGTTGAAGATAAAGTTTTGAAAAAAAAAAATCAACTATTTCCATATTCTAGATGCAGGTTGCGCAACATGCGGGTGCGTGTTCAGGTTTTGTAACATGTTATTCACTGCATCGAATAATATGTGCAAGAATCGTCATACACCTTACAGCGAATTTACTTTCAGTAACTGAATACGGATCGGCAAACACAAAGGCACAGAGAGTAACTTTATGTATGCAAATATTCGAATGATTTTGCTGACGAAATCAAAGTCAAATATGGGTTGTTGATGGACCATATTTACAACGCCGCGTATCAACAACTGCCAAAAATTAGTCGAAAGATTCGATTTCACAGTTTAATTCAAATCATCAGATACAATCAGCTGTCAAAATGCAACGATATTTCTGTGTTTTTGTCACAGTGTACATTCACAAAGCAAAACCAATACAGGTTGTCATTTAACTGCGACTAATTATTTGCGCATATGAAGTCAATATTGACATTAAAACAACTGCTCTTATGGTGTTGATTCTCTTTGTTTGGTTTTTAATCAGGTAGATATGAAGGCCTTGTCCTATATATACTGTGATAAAAGTACAGTAAATATACTGTTCATTTAAGGTAAATGTATATTTTTAAGATTCGATTTCTTCCTATTGATGATATTTATGCCAAATATTGAATCTTGAGGGATAGTACACTGAAACCAAAAATGCTACAAAATCACTGGTCTTTGCTAGTAATTTTACTAGGCAGTATGGAAAAAAAATTCAAATTAACTTTTTTGGCTAAAATAATGGATGTTGAAGGAACGCACCCCAAAAAATGCTTACATTTAGTTCAGTGCATGAAGAGAGGCCAAAAAACTGCTTTTTGCCCATAATTTGTATAAATCTCATCAATATGGCTTTTTTAACTTTGCAAATATGCAATTAATGCAAAATGACCAGTAAATTTACTGCACTTTTGTTACAGTGTATTAGGTTTCAAGATCTAATATTTTAATGTTGAGAAAGTTGCAAAATAAAGGAAATACCTGGTTCATAGCAGAATAGTGCGACACAGTTAGCTATTTTATACTGGTTAATAACATTTTCTGCTTTTTTCACTTTTCCGAATCAATGAAGCGAGGTGCATTCCTCACAACTCTAGCCCTATATCCTTGCCTATAGAAAAAAGTTTAATTAAAATAAAAAAAAGGCGAATAAACGCTATTTGATTATACGCCAACATACAAATCATATTATTTGATAATTTGTCCTCCAGAAGTAAATACAAAGGTAAAACATTGTTATCTTGTTATATAAACACAAATATATATTTCGTGATGCATTTGCCATGTATGTACTGCACCATGGGGCGCGATTCATCAGTTCATCATACTTGGCATTATAAGATTATGAAAATCACGTTTGTTTACAAAAATTCTAATGATATTAAAAAATAAACATAAAATCAACTTTGCAATTACGGCGAACGGTAGGTGGTTTCATCTACTTTCGCAACAATGTTTGTGTTTATCGCACCGAGTTGATGCTCTTTGTTTGTTTTCGAATCAGACAGATGTGAAGATTTATTCCTAATGACTTTTATCGCGTTCAGTGACATAACTATCTTTTCTGAGGCTGATGAGTAAGAGCTTACAAAGGAAAAAGCTTAAAAGTATAGAAATTGAAATATTCAGGCTTTAAAAATGTTTGGCGGAGTTGGGACAGTTTGGAAAACATCTGCCTGGAACGAAATCTGCACCGAACATTGACTCGTATATGGGGTGGGCAATTCGATTCGATATTTAGAAGCGTTTCAAAGCTAAGTTGCTTCGAATCAGTTTCGAATCGGACATAGGAATGTAAACTTGAAATTGAAATGTAATTTTCATCTTTCAAGACAAAATACAATCGATTTTCGTTTGGTTAAATTTGATTTCATGAAAATCAAGGATTTCATGAATCCGAAATAATAGTATTAGCATAAACAGCTTTAAAGGCAATGTTTTTTGTTTACTTTAAACTACATATCTGAGAGCAAAAAGTTTGATATTTTTATGAAATGTGGTTGATTTGGTCAAATTTTGACCGTAAATAGGAAAATTCTTGTTCATTTAGTTTTTCTTTCTATTACCAATTCGCAATTGATTCGAATAAATAGTGCATCGAATCGATTCCAATCACCGAATCGAATCGCCCGATTCAAGGTGCAAACTGTGTAGAAACTAAATTAGCAAATTAGAAATTGAACTTATATAGAAGCTATAGATTTCAATAAATTGATGATTGAGCAAATATTAAAGCCATTTGTTAATCAGACTGGAATAGCGATTTGAATACCTTCTCTTAGGCCTAGTAACAACTAAGACTGGGCATTTCGATTCGGTGATTTGAAGCACAGATATTTCGAATCAGTTGTGAATCGACCATAGAAACAAAAATGAGCTAAATTAAGTGAAGTTTTTTTTATTTTTAACAACAAAATGCAATCGATTTTGGTCAAATTTGGCCAAAATCTATTGTATTTCGTAAATTTTCAATTACCATAATGGAGACAATAATAGTAATGATAAAAATGGGATATTTGGTATTTTTATGGAATTAGCGATTAGATCCGAAAAAATATTCGCATCAGATTCGAATCTAAAACGATTCGGTTTTGCCTAGCATTAGTAACAACAAAATAGACCCATTTTGGGGACTAAATAACTTCTTGAATTGTCCCTCGCAACTCACCCAATTCAGTAATCAAATTTGCTGTCATTGCCCACAATCTCAGCCTCTATAGAATGTTGGAGTATTGTGGCAAATTTTTAATATATATATATATATATATATATACATTTATTGAAATTCACTCTGAGTAAGCGGTGCCACTGCCTAAAAGGAATCAACCAACAGCCATTCAATAGCAAAGAGCAACTAAAAGATATAGAACCACCAACTGCACTTTAAATAGAAACCATCCACTACTTCCCTGCTTCCTTTTAGTTGCCTCTTTCTACACACACGGAATATGTTAGGACTATTCTAAAGTACGACTACCTACACGTGGGGCTGGCAAAACAGATTCATTTGGAATTCGAATCTGGTTAGGAAAATTTTTTCGAATCGGATCGAATCACTATTTCGGGGTAAATAACAAATATCCCATTTATTTTATTAGTTCATTTTTCTAGTTTATTTTTAACAATTTTTATATTTCGACGACAAAATACAATCGATTTTGGTTAAATTCGATTGCATTTTATCCATAAAAATATAAAATTTTACTTCATTTGGCAAGTTTTTCATCTAGTGAACGATTCACGATAGATTGAATAGCGTGTGGTTCGAATCACCGAATCGAATTTCGCATCCCTACCTACAGGGCTTTAAAAAACTTTTCGAAAAATCAAAAATATGCTCAAATCCCAAATGATTCAGTTTTCTTAGCCGTACTCTGAAACAAATTACGGAGAAAACGCTGCATTTTGATAGTAATTTTTCTTGATGATATTGAAATAAAACTATAAAATCGGCCCATACTTTGCCCAATATGGGCTCTTGATTGAATGCATGGTCGAGATTCGGTCCATCAATAGGTCATATTTGACATAAATCTCATCAACATGGCGATATCGAAATTTTGAAAATATAAAATTACTGCAAACGAACACTATAAATTAACCTTAGTTTTGTAAATGGGTATAGAAACCAAACTTAATACAGGAAGAAATATATTTACTTTTTGGAGAATATTGGTACTTCACTAATGTATACGTTGATCGAGTGTCCTGTGACGGGGTGTATTTGCTCATTCAAATACAAAGAGTTGCCAACCCATCTTGGATGAACTAACGGCCATTTATATGACAGAAAAATACTAAAAATAAATGTACTAGTAATAGAAGCTGGCGATGGGACTGGGAGGGGGAAAGGCAAGGGAACATGCCCTCCCTCTCCAAGTCGATATTTTTTAAGGGAGGCCTATTGCGCCCTGGGCGATGATAAAATCATTTCAAACTTTTTTAATTCCTTTTTGTCGCCTCTTACGACACGCAGGAAACACGTTAGGGCTATTTCACATTTGCCCAATCTTGTTTCATGCATAGTCTTGTCGGTTTTGTCTCAAAATGCTGTGCTTTGTCAACAAAAAGACCAATAAATTTTCGCGCACCTCTGGCGCGCAAATTTTGTTGCAACCATTCAAATTTAATGTTTTTGTCCCACCCACTATTTGACACTACCCTACGCCACTGGAACAGAGAATGTATTCTCTAAAACTATAATTCTGCTATAAATGGCAACACAATCTCACAATTTTTGCCCAAACACAATATGCCACTTAAGACAGCACTACTGAGTCAGATTTTGTGGTAAAAGGTTTTGCTAAGCCTGAATCACTGATGGATCCCGCTGCCGAGGCGCGGTACATCAGAGGCTCATGCTTGGCAAAATAAAATTCTTGACTGCGCAGGTCTAGGCGGAAGCCATCTATGGCATATGCTTGTCAAAAATGAATACTGATATAAAGGGGTGAGGATAAGGGGTGATCGCTTAATACGCTAGTACGTGAGTGGTATCTTTCATTCGCGATTCTAGAACCATCCTATATTTCTTCATTTCTTTTTTTGCCTCATCTCATGACAAGCAGGAAGCATGCCATGCAGTTAATGAAGTCCGCGCGTACAGGGAACAAAAATGCATGTTATTTATGTCACAATACACAATAACACATGCACAATAAATCTAATGGTCATTTGCAGTAATTGCTCGTTTTGAAAGTTAAAATCGTCATTTTGGTGAAATTTCTGCCAAGTATGGGCTATTGATGGACCTCACTTTGCTGGTTCGCTCTATCATCGACCCATAATTGGCGAAAAAGCCGATAGTATATTTTTATTTCAATACTAACAAGTGAAATTACTCTCATACCTCATTGATTTTACTGCATATTTTTTACAGTGTACCCATATCACGACCATTTCTTAGTATTTGCCAAATGACAATATTTGTTTTATATGTAGAATGGTATTGACTAAAGAAATCCATTTCTTCAAAGTGTATTTTCCCATCTCGGATATGAACTACCGAGCGCACGTTCACATTCTTGTTTTATTCATCAAAATTTACTTTAAGCAAGCTTCGATTCGGTGATTCGAATCGATTCGAAGCACAATATATTCGAATCAAACGTGAATTAGTCATAGGAGCAAATACTTACTAATTAGACAAGAATTTTTTTAACGACGAAACACAATCGATTTTGGTCAAATTTGACCAAAATCGATTATATTTTGTCGTTCAAAAATAAAAATTGATCACATTGTAAATACACTATTAACTATGAATTTTTTGGTTTTCAGATTACAGACAAATTGTAATAGTTGAAACAGTAATTTTATTTGGCGGTATTGAAAAAATAAATAAATGTTGATGGAAGGTACGGTCCGTCAACAACGCATACTTGGCATAAATCTCATCAACAATGCGTTTTTTTAGCTCTGGAAATATGCAAATGCTGCAAATGACCAGTAAATTTACCGTACTTTTGTTATAGTGTGCAAACAGCAAACAGTAAAAATTTTGTTTTCACTATAACAATTCGCCTCGATTGTGAAACGAAATTCATAAATATACGAAGCTACTTTCAATCCCGCTCTGAAGAGTATTTTTCCCAGAATCAACACTAATTTGATATTATTTGACCCGACGGTATTTCCGACGGTAAAAGTAAATTGGCACGTTTATGCGAACACAAATGCGCACTCCGCGCGCAGGAATTTCGCAAAATACGTCGAAATTTTGACTTATATTCTTATGACATAATTTAGTCGCAAAAAGCTTGAAAAGGAAATTTAGCGTCGATACGCGCATAAAACGAGCGGTTTTTCAATATTGGATCACCGAATGAAATAACATTTCATTTTGAAAGTTTTGTTCCTGTGGCCGAATCTATTTGTCCGAATCGATTGTGTTTAGAACCGATTCGAATCGAATCTGCAAATTTAATTTTCCAGCCGTAACTGTAATGATCAGAAAAGAAGTCACCAATGATGATTGATTTGACAAAAAGATTCATAAAATGTTGAACCCAGTAACTAAACCTGTCCCAAAAAGAACTGAAAGGAGATAGTAGGGTGCCGTAAAGGTATCTGCCCTGGGTGATGATGAAGCCATGTATCATATTTATCTCCCCAGAAATTAATCGTGTTTTGTAGAACAAGAAAGTAGAAATTTTGTGAAGAAGGGCTGGCCAATTGAGTCTATGATTCGAATCGATCTGAAGCACAAATTATTCGAATTAGTCATGAATCGTCCATAGGATCAAAAACTTGCCTAATAAAGTGAATTTTAATTTTGCACGACAAAATACAATCGATTTTGGTCAAAGTTGACCAAAATCGATTGCATCCTGTTCTTCAAATATGAATCTTTTTTCTCTTTGACATGGAGCGTGAATTGAAAATACATTCCCTTGATGTCTCTTTATGTTTATATCAGTAATTCACAACTATAAATTTTTGAATTCTCATAATATAGACAATTTGTAATAGTAAAAATGGCATATTTGTCATTGATACGAAATTAGAGATTAGATCCGATTCAAAAAATACCCGAATCCGAATTAAATTCAAAATGATTCGGTTTTGCACAGCCCTATAATGTACAGCGTCTTATCGACGCGATATATCACAAGATCATAATTCACTGAAGTGAATTTTATTAAAAATATTCTGTTTTCAGATATAGGATAATGCCAGCTATAGGTATTGATCTCGGTACGTCAAATTCCTGTGTTGCTGTGTACAGGAAAGACCAGGTACGTGTACAGTGTGAAAAAGCATTCGAGAAGAAAGTTATGGGTCAAGGATAGAAACGGGTAAAACCGAATCAATGAAAGTTTAAATCTAATTTGGATAATTTTTTCGTGTCGGATGGAATCACGACCAAATAAAAACAAATATTCATTTTTTTAATATTACAAAGTCTTCATCATGAAAATCAAGAAATTTAGGGTTAAAAATAATATTTTGTTGTAAAAATGAAAATTGTTATTTAGGAAGTTTTTGTTCCTCTGAATGATGAGTTTTGAGTCGAATAATTTGTGCTTTGAATCGATTTGAATCATTGAATTAAATTCCGCAGCCCTAACTGTGTGTAATATGCCACAAAAACAAACAAAAAATACAAGTTATTCACAGATTGACGTCATTGAAAATGACCAGGGTGAGCGTCTAACTCCTTCATTTGTCTCATTCACTGAAGATGAACGACTCATTGGCAGCGCTGCTAAGGATGAAGCATCGAACAATTTTGAGAATACTCTGTTCCGTGAGTTGTAATGATTTTTTTTTAATTTATTCTATTGCACAATCCGAGTAGTGTCAAACTTTTTGAAGGTCTGAGACTTTTTCATTTAAATTCAGCCCCAGAGATGCCGGAAGAAAGACTGGGCAATTCGATTCCGTGATTCGAATCGTTTCGAAGCACAAATTATTCGAATCAATTGCGAATCTGTCATAGGAACAAAAACATGCTAAATGATGTGATTTTAATCACAAAATGCAATCGATTCTGGTCAACCTTGACCAAAATCCATTGTATTTCGTCGTTGAAATAAAAATTGAATTGAAAATACAACACTTTCAAATCAGTTTGTGCTAATATTTGTAATTTGAATTTCCTAATCATCATAATGAAGACAATAATGATAATAGCAAAAATTGGATATTTGTTCTTTTTATGAAAATCAACGATTCGATCCAATTCGAAAAAATATTCGAATCAGTTTTGAATTCGAATTCGAGTTAGATTTGAGATCGAATTTGAATTAGCCGGGCCAAAAAGAACCAATTTATCACCCCAAGTGCACTTTAAGCGGAAAGCATTCTATACAGAACTGAACCAATAAAGGGAAGTGCATTAGATGGTATCTGCCTTGGGTGATGTTAAAACCATCTACTTCTTGTTGAAATTTATTTATTTTTCATAATAATAAAAGCCTTGGTTAGACTGCTGATGCACAATGCATCAATAACTCCAGTTATAACTGAACATAGGTTTTATAATTAGGACATTCTCATTAGTGCTGGGCAAAACAGATCCATGTGGAGATCGAATCTAATTCGAATAATTTTTTCGAATTGTTTCGAATCGTCAATTTCATAATAAATAAAAAATATCAAATATCCCATTTTTACTATTACTATTGTAAATGATGATTGGGAATACATTTTACAAATATTAGCATAAACTGCCTTAAAAGCATTGTATTTTTATTTTAACGACATTTTATGGTTAAAAAATGGAAAAATGCATTTCATTTATCATGCTTTTGATCCTATGACCGATTCACAATTGATTCGAATATTCTGTATTCGGAATCGATTCGAATCACCAAATCAAATTGCCCAGCCCTAATCATCATACAGTTAGATGAAATGCAATCCTTTGATCATTTATCTGAGTGACACACTCCGATCAAGACTCTATACAAGTCACACTCAATCACACTCTTGAAGTTCGGCTGGAAACCCGTTGAAAAGTTTGGTTTTTATGTTGACAATTATCTCCTGGACAGGCAACGAAATCATGTATTTAGGTTAGGTCGGGACAATTTGGATCGATTCCAAGTACCGATTATTTGAATCAATTGTATATCGGTCATGGGAACACAAACTTGCTAAATGCAGTGGAACAACAACAAAATGCAAATGATTTTCGTCAAAATTATCGCTTTAAAGTCTGTTTATGCTAAAGTATGTAATTCGTAAATGAAAATTTCCTAATTATCATGATGGACACAATAAGAGTAATAGTAAAACTGAGATATTTGTTGTTTTTAAAGGCAATCAACGATTCAATCCGATTCGAAAAAATTATCCGAATCATATTCGAATTCCAAATGATTCGGCTTCGCCCAGCCCTATATGTAGTAAGCAATACCACTCTTTCGATCCTACTATGGATGTCTTGGTGATCCTACTATGGATATCTTGGTTATTTTAGCGATCATTAGGTATTCTGCTCCGGGTGCTACATTCACCCTACAAAAATAGGAGTCATATGTCACCAGATTCTACGAAGGTCTTAGGATAGCGTTGTCAGGCATTATCAACCTTCGATAGGTTCACGAACAAACACGACAAACAAATTGACCCTCCCCCTCTCAAAAAAATGAATCTAATTCAAGAAGATATACCCACTTTACAAAAACCAAACGATATTATCAACATCAGCATATAACTTCATAATTATTTTTAGAAATCAAACGCTTGATTGGGCGAACTTATGATGATCCAACCGTCCAAGCTGACATGAAACGATGGGGATTCCTTGTTATCAACGATGACAATAAACCGAAGATACAGGTTAGTAGAATACACTGCCATGTTTGAATAGGAAATTTTGCTTAAAATTTGCTCCTAAATTAGTCGGAACCATTGTTTAGGTTGTTTTATTTTAGCATTGTAGGTTGGATATAGGACCGAGCAGATTGATTCGGTGATTCGAATCGATGCGTTGAACAAATCATTAGTATTATTCGTGAATCGTCCATAGGTAGGGCTGGGCAAATCGATTCGATGATTCGAAACGATTCAAGTCGAATCGATCGTGATCGTTCATAGGAACAAAAAATTGCGAATTGGTAATTAAACTCGGGTTTTTATTCTCAACGATGAAATGCAATCTATTTTGGTCGAATTTGACCAAAATCGATTATATTTCTTCGTTAAATATGAAAACTGTATCTTTTAGTATGAATTGAAAATATCCTATAAACAATAGATTTCTTCAATTACATAATAAGACAAGTTATCATAGTAAAAATGGGATATTTGTTATTTAAATAAAATCAAGGATTCGATCCCATTCGAAGAAATTATTCGAATCGGTTTTGAAATTCCAAATGCTTTGGTTTTGACCAATCCTACGGAAACAAAAACTTGCAAATAAACTGCTGTTTTTTTTTTACCAACCAAATACGCTTCCGCATCTGAATTGAAAAATAGAGTTAGATTCTTACCAGTGGCGCTTGAAAGTCTGAAATCAGAGATGAATTTATTTCTAAAAAATTACCTGACGAATGCGTGCAAACAATTTTTGAAATTTTTTTTGTGCCCTTTCCTTCGGATTATATATATATATATATATATAAATTCTGCTTTGTTTTACGTGGAAATACTTTCAATCAAATTATCTTTATCAATCCAACACGATCAACATCGTAAGTGTTACCCTTATGTTCGATCATATTGTCAACATGGTTTCGGCATTGGTTGTTTGTTTCTCACAAGTCCTGTGATCGAATCTATTTCCAAGCAGGAAAAACATATATAGAAAAATGTTTTGTTAAGCATGGGAAATTGATGAATCGCGCCAAAGAGGTGCGTTCCATCTGTGTCACATGCTCGACAAAATATAATTCCTGACTGGGCTACTAGCTGTTCATGATTTTTATTAAAGTTCGTTCTAAGCAAAGACGGTAATGTCTAAATAAAGCAAACTAATGACAACTTAAAAACAGTAGAAGCAGTCGATTCTAAACAGAATAACACCACTGAACTGAACCGCTATAGTTTAGTACTGTTAGTGGTATCTGCCCTGGGCGCGGTAGAACTATTTACGGCGTCTCAACTTCTTTTTAGCCGTCTCTTACGACACATAGGAAATACGTTAGGCTACATATCAAAAAAGTTAAATTAATATACCGAATTGATTATTTACCATTTAATTAATTTTAAGGTCAAACAGAATAGTCAAAAATCGATTGTTTGCCCAGAGGAGGTTAGTTCAATGATTCTCACATCCCTAAAAAAAACAGCAGAAGATCGACTCGGTGAACCTGTCACAGATGCTGTAATAACAGTACCTGCTTATTTCAACGATGCTCAACGTAGCGCAACAAGAGATGCTGGTCAAATTGCAGGGCTCAATGTTCTAAGAATGATAAACGAGCCCACTGCCGCTGCAATCGCATATGGATGGGGCGACACGGTAATTGTTTCTAAAACTCGTACTAATGGTAATCCTAGTACTCGTCTAAAACCACAGTTTGTATCGATTTAAGATATGATTTCATTTTTATCCTGCAGCATGGAAACCCAAGAACATAACATATGGCGATGGCGAATCAAGGTCTCTCGCACCGACACCAGTTCCGAATTGGGGTGAAGGTTTTAAGGCTTAACTAATTCTTCCCGCGCATGGACCGCCAAGACGTCCAGCAGAGCGCTCACATATAATAATCATCCCTCATAGGATTCGAACCCCCTCCAGGACGATCAGATATGAAGAGTGGCTCGAAGCGTAATCCCAACGCTTCACCGATAAGGCTAACCAGGAGTTTTGTTGGTGCATATCAATGATTAATGATGCCATGGATCTAGGCCTGAGCAATTGAATTCGCTTATTCGACTAGATTTGCAGAACAAATTATTCGAATCAATCGTAGAATTGGCACACCAATCAGTAATCTTATTTTCGTAAGCATTATTTTCTTAAGCCACAGATGGCCCGCGCCTTTTCGGTGCGATCACATTTGATTCTTTTGTTTGTCTCTCACTACAGGCAGGAAATCTAATGCGAATAATTTTTTTCATTCAGAGCGAAGATGACCAGAATGTTCTCATATTTGATCTCGGTGGTGGTACATTTGACGTCACAATCGTTAATATACAAGGAAAGATATTTGACTTCATCGCTACAGGCGGAGATACTCATCTTGGAGGTAAAAACCGCCCAGAGTAGATACCACTTTTTGCACTTTGCTATGGCGGTTCAATTCCGCTTGATATTTCTGCTTAGAGTAGAGTTGGCGGTGCTAGATATTGTAAAATCGTTATCTTTTTTAATGTACTGCTTCCTACCTTGCTTAAAGGGAATTCAGGTGGCAGGATGGACACCGACAGTGCGCGAAAACTTTGTGTAAAAATATTATTTTTTCAAGAAAAAAACGAAAAATTTGCATTATGAATATTGTTTTTTGATGAAACAAAAATGTAGGAAGACTGACTGACTTAGGAACCTATCCAAATTCGTGCTTTTTTAAGTACGGGGTTTTTTTAATGTATTTTTGACACGTTGCGAATGATGACTAAAAGCAAACAGAGAATGAATAGTAGATAAATATTTCATCAATTCCCAGGCCAGAAACCACTCATTGCACTTTATTATAGCGGTTCAGTTCTTTTGTGAAGAATTTTTGGTTGTTTATGGCAATATTTGTTGTAGCTCTATATAATGTTACCGTTAATTGGTTCTCAAGTAGGCAACTGCCTGTGGTTTTGCTTATAAAGCGAGCATCAATTGAAAACCCACATTCTGACTGCTGCCTAAACTGCCTTCGTTATAATTGTTACTGTGCTCAATTTTTTTAAAATGATTTTTTCAGGCGACGATTTCGATAACCGCATGGTTGATCATCTTGTTGAAGAGTTTAAACGCAAGAACAAATGTGATATATCAAAGAATAAACGAGGAATAAACAGATTACGTGTTGCTTGTGAAGCAGCAAAAAAGAAATTGTCTGTTTCGACAAAAGCCAAGTATGTTTTTATTATCCTTTTTCACACATCGTCCCCAGACAACAATGTTTTGGCGAAGATGAGAGACAGGGTAGCTTCCAAATGTTTTTAAATTATATTTTTTTTTTCAATTTGGCTTGATGCAATTTGATAAGTTCATCTGTGCACATCCACCATAACGTTGGCTGAAGACTGGAACATATAACTATGAAGTTCAATAAATATTCATTTGAACTTGCACGTTACTGAACGTCTTCCATTATATAAAAATCAAAAAGTGCTGTAACACTACTTGCACTGTTTTGATTTGGTACAGAGGAGTTGCAAATACAAGAAACGTTACCGACTGACTGACGGACATTTAATTTATGTCAATTTATATATTGATTTTTGTAATAAATAAAATTTTTATTAAGAGTACAAGTAGATGGGCTCCATCACGGTAGTGATTTCACAAGCATCATCAGCCGCGCCAAGTTTGAAGAACTCAACCGTGACTTGTTCGAGAATACGATACAAACAGTCAAAAATGTCATGTCCGACGCAAATATGGCTACTCACCAGGTGAAATAGTTGATGAGTGTTTTTGAATGGTACCAGGCTCCCTCCTACCCACTTTCGTGAAACGGAATAAAACATTGGGCATTTGAGTGCATTAAAATGACAGGTTTATTCCACGTTCATATTTTTAAAAATACTTTTTGCTCGAACTTCTGGATTTTTAATCTACAAAAACACTTCAACAATAAGAAATAAGAAAATCTTTTGTTTGTGATGCCTCTTATCGCAGCATAATTTTATTGCCACATTTAATAAAAAATTTGAATTTCCCGTGGTATGATAGGTCAAGATATCATTTATTTCCTGCGGGCGAAGAAAGTGCAAGAATGCTGCCTGACCCTATCGCGAACCACGACCTTTCTTGCCGACAAATAGTAGTACCGAATCGGTGATGGTGTCGGCCCTATTTGGCGTCCGATCACCAGTCCAGAAAAATAGCTTTAAGCAAATGAATTCAAACTGTTTTTTTTTTCAGATTGACAACGTTGTACTTGTTGGAGGGTCGACAAGAATTCCTAAAATTCAAGATATGTTGGAAGAATATTTCGAAGGCAAAACCATTAGTAAAGCAATTAATCCGGACGAAGCTGTTGCACACGGTGCTGCTGTATTGGCAGCAAAATTGAGTTCGGAAGACCGTTCTTCTGCGGTACGTAACATTTTAGAGTAACTTTTTGAAGAATTTAAAAAAAAATCATTTATAATCCCATGTTTTCCAACATTATTCTACCACGAAAAAAACAAATCTAAATTTTTGAATGATGCGAAAAAATAACAACAATATAATAATAGTTTTTCCTAGAGCAACACCAGGTTTTATTTGAATGAGCAAAGAGATGTAATTCGTGGGAAAAATTAATTGTAGAATACAAACGCAAAGATCTTGCTCAATAATTCTTATTCGTTCTCGTTTTTATTTTCATTACTATGGCAACTATGCTCATGTAACTCATATCACAGTAAATTTTTATACAGAAGTTCACTTTACGCTCGGCCAAAAGTAACTCTTTGTAGGAAATGATTAACAGCCATTCATATGACACAGACCTACTGCAAAATAGGTAATGGTGAAAACAATCTATCGCGTAATCAAACGGATAGATTTCTCGAACATTTCATTGAACATTATCATTACACCAAAACCCCGTCCTATTACTGTTCTATTTAATTTCCAGGTTAAAGCCTTGACTCTTCGAGATGTAACGCCTATTTCATTGGGTTACGCCCTCGTTGGGGATGAAATGGAAGTAGTCGTGCCCAAGAATACAAAAATACCAGTGGAAATGTGGAGTAGAGCGGAAACCACAACGGATTACCAAACAAGTGGCCAGTTTGAAGTGAGTACGCTGTGGCAATAACAAAGTAAAATTACCGTTTTGTTTCATTTGATGATCTGGAAACCAAAGTATAAAATAGACTTTTTGGCCGACCATGGCCTGCCGATGGAACGCACCGTCTGTCCATACGTGACCTAAATTATACCCTGTAGGTACGGGCTAACGTATTTCCTGCGTTTCGTAATAGGCGACTAAAAGGAAGCATAGAGGCATGATGGTTCTACCATCGCCCAGGGCAGATACCACTCGCTGCACTTTACCATGGCGGCTTCAGTTTGCGATGTTTTTCGTTTATTCGACTGCAGTTGGTACTAAATCTTTTATTAGGTCTTTGCTATTGTGTGGCCGGTAGTTGGTTCCTTCCGAAAGAGGCTTCTGACCTTGCTTGTAGTTGGCTCCAATTAAAAAAATAAATCATCAACATGGCAGTTGTTTCAAGTCGAAAAATATTGCGTGGGCATGTTTTGTCAAATATGAGTCATGGATGGATTGTACTCACAAAATGAGGCACCAGTGACTCATGCTCGGAAAATCAACTTTCTGATTAAATTATATGGTTCCTGTTAGACGTTGCTTCCGGCAATGCTGAGAGCGAAAATGGCTTACTTATAACCCCATTCCTTTAAATATTTATTTGAGATGATTTGAAAGAATATATTCAGCGACCTGCGTAACAAAAAACCGTCCGTTATATTATTATATTTTATTTTGTCAAGCATGTGCAACAGCTGTGGATTGATTCTGCGATGAAAACATGGGTAACACTAGGTCATCGTATATTGAGATAACATTCACAATTGATATGTTCAGGTTTCATTTATTGAAACTCATTATTCTTATTTTTATTCCTTTGTTAGATTTATGAAGGAGAAAGGCCGTGTGTGAACGACAATCACTTCCTCGGGGAATTTCTTGTTGAAGGGATACCCGCAGAATTACGGGGAGTTGAAGAGTTTAATACATGCTTTTCATTAAATGAAAGTGGTATTTTGACGGTGAAGGCGCGTAACGAGAGTTCAAATAAAGAAAACCAAATTACCATTGGAAATAAAGGAAGACTCAAGCCAATAGAAATTGTACAAATGGTAAAGCAATATTAAATAAAATTTCTTTAATATTCTTGTCGTTAAAAAACTTTAATAATAAATAGTGGTATTTTGACGGTGAAGGCGCGTAACGAGAGTTCAAATAAAGAAAACCAAATTACCATTGGAAATAAAGGAAGACTCAAGCCAATAGAAATTGTACAAATGGTAAAGCAATATTAAATAAAATTTCTTTAATATTCTTGTCGTTAAAAAACTTTAATAATAAATAATATTGATAATAGGCCACTCTTTTTATTTTAGGTTAATACCTGGCAAAATTTTCAAAAAATATGCAATTTTTATGAAAAAAATTTTCAAGTTAGCAATGCTTTTGAAATCAACTAATCGCTAATTTTCAGCAAATGGTGCCGGTGAGACTCCTTTAGACTGTTGATTCTTTAATGTGGATTATGTCGTCAGCATTTGACTTGCTTGTAATATCTTAAAACTAGTCCCAAATTCCACTTATCTTCTAATTGTTAGACAATGAAGGCAGAGAAATTCAGACAGGCAGACGAGGCTTGGAAGCAGCGTAGTAAACGAGCTCATCAACTGGAGGTTTTTGTTTACAATGTGAAGCACGAGGTCGATACAGCTAGAGTGCGTCGGCAGATCAAAGGCAAGGACAAAGACAAAATTGTAAAGAAATGCAATCAAATAATCAAATGGCTTGATTCCAACCGGGTGAGTGGGAGGATTGTTTAGAATGATATTGGCATGAAACTCACTCATTCCTGGCGTATATTTTTTACAGTCGCCCAATTCGGTGGGTCCTTCCTTAATTTATAGAATGTCGCGTAAAGCCTTGTGAATAGGGGGACAAAACCTTTAAAACAAAATTAAAGCCGAAATATGACGTCACACAGGGGACCCAAAAAATATGCTTTCATTGTATTTCACGGTAAAGCCGCCCAAAAATCCCGTCGGGCGGGCGTAAAAATGGGAAACCCAGATCAAAATTTGACTGAAATAATTTCCCCAGTTGCCATCTATCATGTGCGTCTTGCAACCTTGCTGAGTAATTTTCGATACAAATTGAATAACCCAGTGATTCTTTTTTGGATGAAATTATTTCAAGTACTGCTTTTGGCCTCAGCTAAAGGGAAATTCACTTCAACGAATTAACAAACGTTTACGAGGCCTTGCGCGATGGCTTAGTGGTTGAACATGTTGGCATCGCAGGTGGAATATCTCGGGTTCGAATCCCATTGAACCCAGCATGTTAATCCACGTCCACCACTCAAACCAGGGTGTAATAACTCAGTTAGTTACATTTCCAGCAATTCTAAACCTTCCTGACCATAAGTATCCTCTAGTCAAGGTAATAGGTTCTTCTTTCTTAACAGAATCCTAAAGTTGAAGACTCAGAGGAAAAAGATAAAGAGCTGAGAGATATTTGTCGACCGATCTCCGAAGTAATTGAGGGGGGGGGGTTTTATTTCTCCGCAGATAAGGAAAATAATTGTACGCTTTGCATGAGACAGTATTTCTCGAAAGAGATTTTCAATTATTGTTGTATATAGGTTTATTTTACAGGGCAGTCACTATTCCGTGTTCAATTGAAATTTTATTTTGTTGTTGGGTTTAGCCCCCCCCCTGCACTGGCTGCGGGTGTAAAGGGCACAATATTGAGAAGGATCCCCCCCTCGAATCCGCAAATATGAAAATAAAATAGTGGAAAATGTTCCGACGCCTTCTGCGAGAGTTTTTCGAACAAATTATATCAGTATAACATGTTTTAAGCTAACATTTTGTCCTTTTTTTGGAAATGACTCTAAAATTGTAATTTTTTGGTATAAAACCGTTAATTTCCTTTTTTGTCGGACCCAAATATCGGAGATCTTGCGCCATCTCTGCCCCCTAATAGGTTCACGCAAAGAAATTCGAATCCACAATCCACCCCCAATACCCCAACGCAAAAAATGGGTCGCTCAACTTCACTGACTTCCTTGAGTAGTTAGTCTTGGTTTTTTCATGATCAATCAACATATTTTATTTGTATAAATAGAAATTTACCGACATATATATTATTTCTTTTTCTTATGTGTAAATTTTTCATATCATTTTCCCCTCATCAAAAAGGAACCAATGCAGGGAAATTAGATTCGGTGATTCGAATTATTCGATTAGAAGAAGAAATTATTCGAATTTATCGAGGATTTTTCATAGAACAAAAACTTGTTAAATAAATGGAATTTTCATTTTCAATAACAAAATGCAAATTTGACCCAAACCGAGCGCATTTTGTCGTTAAAAATAAAAACTTTTGCTTTAAAACACTTATTGTAAATGAAAAATACATTGACTTCACATATGTTTATGATAATATTAATACGATACATATTTATAAATTCCCTGATTTTCAACATAGAGACAAGTCGTGAGAGTAGAGGGGGATATTCGAAATTTATACGAAACTAGTAATTCGATTTTAGTTGAAAAATTAATCAATCGAAACTAATTCTACGTAAACAAGAAAATCCCATTTTTACTAATATAACTTATCTCCTTTGTGAAAATGAACAAATTTATAGTTTATAGTTTATTTTTAATTCACACTAAGAGCAACAATTTTAATATTTTAAAGACAAAATGTAATCGATTTTGTTCAATTTCAACCAAAATCGATTGCATTTAGGTTCGGTCCCTTTAGTTTATGTTACTATGAACTATTCACGATTGATTCGAATAAATAGTGCTTCGGATCGATTCGAATCAACGAATCAAGTTGTCCTACCAGGGCCACAGATGGCCTAATTTTCTACATATCAACAATGCAAAGAAAACATATGTGTAAACACTCATATTATTATCTGGAAGAACGTTCAAACATTAGTCACCAGACTCGACTTTATAGGTTCCAACTACGTTGCCTCTGGTATATTTGCTCATACTTAAGATGTAGGAAATTCACACCGTGACGAAAATAAAACAAAAACACGAAAATTTTCTGGTCATTTGCAGTATTTTTGTAGTTTCTGATTGATATTTGCAGTATTAGTGCTTGCGTTATTATATGTAGTTGATGGACCGTACTTCGGCTGAGCGTTCCATCAACAATCCATAATAAGAAAAAAAGGACAATTTTGTAGTTTTGTTTCAATGTCATCACGTGAAATTACTGTCAATCAGCTCATATTTTACTGCTTTATTCGCTACATTGTATAGTCTAGATTGGGCGAATAACTTTAAAGGAACCAATAAATATTAATGGGCGTTCAAACATTAGTCCAAACCCAAACAGTAGTAATTCCCTGGCTAGCAAGTTCTAACTTTGTTGCAGCGTCTTTTAAATTAACTTATACCTGGAAATGAAATGAGTTTTAGTTAATAGGAAACCTACGAAGATAAAAATAATTGTTTAAATTCTAATTCATTGGAACCAAGTATGAACTTCCGTTGTATTGCTGATCTTGCGCTCATAATGAGTATCAGAGCATCACTGCAATGACTGAGTCGCCGGGTAGAGAGTATTAAAGGAACCGGTCTTGAATTTATCATAATTTATTTGCGACATCACGTATTCCAGTCAGTAAAACATTTGAAAATTATCGTTTGTTAAACATGAGTCAGTGATGGAACACGCTGTCGTAGTTTTTTCTTTGGAAAATGGATTATAAGAAACTAAAGCTCGATTCCTTCAATGCTTTGTGCAAGCGACGATACGCACTATGTGCTTTGTTAAACCAATACAACGAATCTTCAGATAACTTTGATCAAGAATTCAATCTGTTGTATTTTTGGGGAATATGTGAATTAAAATAAAGTCTCATTCAATAAAGTTTGTGATAAAATCAGAAAGAAACAGTCGTGAGCAGTGTTTCTGAACCTTTTCCTGTGCTATGAATAGGGTTGGGCCATTCGATTCCGCGATTCGAAGAACAATTTATTCAAATCAGACGTGAATCGTTCATAGGAATAAAACTTGCTAAATGAACTAAGATTTGACCAAAATCGATTATATATTTTCTCGTTAACATAGGAAAATTGTTCCTCTCAGACATAATTTAAAAATACACCAAAAACTATAAATTTCTTGATTTTAACAATTTGTAATCTTAAAAATGGAATTTCGTTATTTATAGGGATTTAGTGATTCGATCCGATTCCAAAAATTTATTCGAAACAGATTCGAAATCCAAATAGTTCGGTCTTGCCCAGTCCAAGTTATGAAAATTTAAACTGTAACTCTAAA
Organism: Styela plicata; assembly: GCA_963675895.2. Classification (NCBI taxonomy): domain Eukaryota; kingdom Metazoa; phylum Chordata; class Ascidiacea; order Stolidobranchia; family Styelidae; genus Styela; species Styela plicata. Next base: position 22,246,405 of record OZ023141.1, on the reverse strand, counting down.
AGCCATGCCCAGGTTTGTCAAATAATATGCGATATATTGGTGAAGACTATATAGTCGTATCTCCCTCCTCCATGATAATATCGCACTTTTATAAATGTTTATTTCTTAATTTGACCTTTTTTCAATTTATGTTCTTTACATATAATGCATTATTGAGTTTTATGCTCGTGGTTCTCAGCAAACATTAAGTGGTCACCTCAGATGGTCGAAGGTTCCGTTTTAATGTCGCCGCACTAAAGTCAACTTATAGGACGAATAACTACATAAAATATGAGGTTACAGATTGCATCCTCAGCGGATAACATACTATAATGAAATTATCCGATAGAGTAGAGTGTAGACAATGATATCTGCCCTGGGTGAGTGTAACAGCATCGACCACAGCAAAAGCTTTGAGATGATGTCAAAACACACATACTTAGTACTAAGTAATAGCAATTCAACTTGAACCCCCGGCAAAGTATGGTTAAGTTCGTTGAACAAAAATGCTTACAGGAGCAATACTTGCGGAGAGATCGTGTTCGAGGCACTGTAACACACAACCACAGATGAACTGCGCCTCGTCTGCAAGATTAATTAACCTTGCGCATTCATAATCGCTCTTCTGTTAACGCCTCGGCGTCGCGATCCATCAGTAACCCATGTTTAACCAAGAGATTTAAAATAAAAATGAAATAAATTTACAGCAATATGTGCGATGGCAAGGAAAGCATATTAAATTGAAGATCGAATATTATACTCAGTACCTGACGTCTTTGTAATTACGTCACAACTGATATGTCAAACAATTATTATTTGTCAATCTTAAAATATACCTGGCGTGTCAGTCAGTAACGAATTCGTATCCAGAACTCCTCCGTCGCAACAAAACCGTTTAGCGCCAATTTTCCAGGAAATGCCGATATGCCAACAAGTCGTGGTCATGACACTTTTCGATTTTTATTTAATATAGGAATTAATTTAATTGTTACAGACCTACTTACTTCCACACATATTAAATTATTCAAGGTCGCTTCATTTCTTACTAGTAGTGAATATAAAAACTCAACGGAGTTGGAACGCTCTTGCTAGGAACTTGAAGAGTTGTTGATGTTTGACTGCCCATTAACATTTGTTGGGAATTTTCGTAAACTGTAAAATCGATATTTCAGAGAAAATAATAGGCTGTTGATCGCGCCACCGAGGAGTGGTTCATCAAGACCCCATACATGGCATTGATCATATCAGCAAATCGATTTAAACATAAAAATGAACAGCAAATTTTCTGTACTTTTGTCACAGTGTGAATGCATGATATCTTTAATTAGAAGTAAATATGCAGGAACTCACGGAGTTGGAGCTCCTGATGATGACTAAAGTTTGAACAATCATTTAAGTATATGAGTATTTGTACAGACATCATGTTTACCGTATGAAGAAGCTTGTCTTATTTTTAACTCGCTCTAGGAAAAGATAAATTTCGAACGACCTTTAAACTATGTTTGTATATCATAAATTGGGTTTTGTCAATTATGATTCACACATGAACCGCGTCTCGGCGGCACGACCATCAATGACCCATACCTAGCAAAACAAAATTTTTGAATTCTTTGTACTTGGTTTTTCTTGAGGTAGAATTACCTTCTCCCAACCATGCCCGAAGTCGTGGGAAAACTATTTTTCCAATTTCCAAGAACCCAACTGTAATATTACTTCTAAATTTTACACCAAAGAGGCCGATGCTTTTCTCAATGCTAGGAAATCCAAGTGCTTGTTTACTCAGTGTTACATATAAAATGAGGCGAGTTAGAAGATATTTTACATTTTAGGTTTGAATGCCTGATAGTTGTATCATTGATATGATGATCTCGTCTCGCTGTGAAGCCTACATGATGAACGAGTCAAGCAGTGATAGAAGGTTCGATTCTCGCCCACAGGAGATTGAATGTGATATTTCACGCTGAGAGTGCTGTTGCTCGTACTACATTTTGTAGTAGAATTTTGTTATTAAACGTCCCTTATATTGCTCTGCGAAATTCGAGGAAAATAATGCGGTAAAGTAGCGAGTGTTAAATTAGATTTGTGTCTTCAATACCATACACTCATCGCCATCACTCATTCCAGGAAACTCATCGCCACAGGACGTCGTTATTCCGCCCGAAACTTCCATACCTCGTCCCATTCAATACGGGACTTTGGTTCGTTTCGCATCTCTGCCGCACGCAACTTGGACTTTTCATTGTGAGCCTAAAAAAGAGAATGAAATAATTCCGAAGAACCAACTATCCCAATCATAATATATAGTCAGGGGTGACAGGGTGAATTTCGTTTTTCTTTGGGTGCATGAAATGTTGATGTCGTTTTCTTCGATTAGGTGAAAAAGCTTCAAAGCCATCAACACTGTTATTTCATAGCAGTATTGATAATTTTGAATTTTTTAAAATAATTTTGGTTGTTACCGGACACTCCTCAAAAAAAACCTAAATCTTTTATCCACAGAATTATCTGAATTATTGAGAATTTGCTAAATTTCCTTTGAAAGGAACGGATTTTCTTCGGGTGTCTGGGTAGCTGACATTCTGTAGGCGCTCTTTCCTGATTTCTGCTACCATGCACGGTAACAAATGTACAGTAAATTTACTGGTCATTTGCACTGATTGCGAATGTCCCAAATTGAAAAAAGCGCCATGTTCCATCAACAGTCATATTTGGCTAAAAAATCGATTTTTGAATTTTTTGCAATGCCGCCAGACAAAATTGCTTCCAAACACCAGTGATTAAGTGTTTTGGTCAGGTAACCATGTAAATTAAGTGTGTTTTTTTTTCGAAACTTTTTTCAAACAAACCTGTTCGTAAGGTTCTTGCCAAGTATGTGGATGGACAGCATGCCGTCGGTACTTGCAACAATTCGGTCAAAAAAGCCCTTTTCGTAGTTTCATTTCAGTGTGGCCATTTGAAATTACTGTTGGAGAGTGGTTAATTATACGTCATTTTTGTTACAGTGAAATCCGTATAAAGATATATATACTTTGCCAAAATGATAAAAAGTGTTTTGTTCTGTTTTATCGTTGTTGCATATGTTTTGCAACATACCCACGGCTCGCCTGTAGAGCAAAATGAAAACACAGCAAAGATGGCGAGGAGGATTGAACTGACCCAGGTTGTGGAAAATCAACGTAAAATAAACGAGGAACAAATTCAGTTGTTGAGAGAATTGAGGAGAGAAGTGTACAGATTACACGGTGGGTTGAGTGTACATTTTATCACATAAATTTTATTCATGCTGGGTTTGCTTTACGTACAAAGCGCAAGGGCTGCTGTAAATAAGGCTTTACCCTAAATTGTTCCCTCTGTATTGTCGTCGAAAGAAGACAAAATGCTTGTATATATATTTTTGCAATCGCATATGCAGATACCACTCACTTCACATTATTATATCGGTTAGAATATTTCCACGATGAATTCCGTTTTGAATGCATATATTAGCATTGCATTTATTGCACCTCTTTGCAATACATACGACCGTGATATGTTCCTTTGGATGATGCCGGCCTCAGAGCGAATAAGAATTTTTTTTTAGGAAAATGCGAAGTCGAATACGGCAATACATGTTTCTTTGGAGTTCTTGATCAACAAGACAAAGTCAACCACGAAAGAGCAAAGTTATTGTGCGAAGAAAAAATGGCGGACATTGGAAATATCTATTCCGAGAATCACATGAATGATTTATTGAGCTACTTCCGTCCTTGGATTGCAAGTACAAAAAACCCAACAAGAATCGGTATCAGGACCGGCATGACGAGGGATCAAGAGGTGATTTAAATTTCTAACCATTCCAAGCGTTCACTTTCCCTCTCGTTACTGTAAAATTTCTACTATCTCACAAAGTAGTAGAAGTACAAAGAAATATTATCCCCGCTACATATAAACCTTAGAAATCCTTGCTTTCACTCCGATTTCACGACTTCGTTCATCTGCATGACTTTGAAATTCGCAATAATAAATATATTTTATAGACTTCAATTAGTGAGGCGCGATGGCCTAATGGTTAAACATGTTGGCATCGTAGGTTGAAGATCACAGGTTCGAGCCCCGCCGAGTCCGGCTCGCTTATCCATGCCCACCACTCAACCCAGGGTGTAATAACTTTGGTAGGCGAGGCCGAACAGGAAAAGATCATATCTTTCCAGCAATTGTAACCCTGTCCGTCTATAAGTGGCCGCTATTACAAGGCCTTGGACAGGGTGATCCACTCTAAGAAGTGGCTATAAAAAAAAAATTCTACTCAGAAAATAAAGTTTGGCAAGCATGAGCCACAGATAGCTCGCGCCTTGGCGACACGATCCATAAGTGACTCACACTTAACAGAAGATACGCAAAAACAAAAAGCTTCATATTAAATTCTCTAGTCAAAATTTTAATGACGATAGTAATGTATACTTACTTTTCTATAACGTCAGAATCACTTTCCATGAACAAAAATATAGTTTTATTGAGCAAAATCGCGGTATACAGAACCACAAGTAGAGTCATCAGAAGCCCAAACTAAACATAAGTTGCGGTGATCTTCAAAATTTGACCGATGGCCAAGTTGAAATTGTTCAATTTGAGTCTTTGACAATCCGTCTTGTTCTTTCATACCCACCACTAAACCTAGGGTGTAATAATTTAGGTAAGCTTTATCTAGACGAAGATACTAACCCTGTTCGGTTTTACCGTTGCCCTGGGCTTGAACCACTTACTGCACCTTACAATTGAGATTCAGTTCCATTCGGGATGTCCTGCGCTTTGAGCTGAGGCTACTGTATCTTGTAGCACCTCTTTGCTAATAAGTGGGCGTTAGTCGGTTTCTTTTAGGCGATACTTACTGCAATGAAACTTCATGTACGCCCTTGACAGAGTCAAACCAGTATCTGTGTTCATGTGTATTTTGAATCTAAAAGTAACATCTTTAGTCATGAACTTTCTTCCCTATATTTTCAGAGTGGAATTGTCTATCTTTCTGATGGAACGACTGCACCTTTTGTAAAATGGATATCCGGATACCCCACAGTCAACTTCGACGACATTAATATTTTACTTGAAGTAAACCAGCCAGAATCGTCTTTGAATGGAATGATAAACCAAAAACCAACAGAAGTAAACTTCGGAGTTTTGTGTCAAATAGATTATTAAAGATATTACTTCTGTGACTGAATCGTATGCGTTTGTGGCGTCGGGGCCAACGTGATATCAAAATAATATATTTAATTTAATAATAATTTTGTTTAAATCGTTGATTTATATATTCATTCAAGAAACTGATCTTGATATTATAAGGATTTAAAAACATGGCATGAGTTGTTTGGTTACTAGAACTAATAGAAGTGGTAGATGGTTTTCTTACGCCCGGGGCAGATAACAATCATTGGTGATATAGTTCAGGATGGGATGTACCACTCAGAGTGAAGTTGGCGCTTTAAAGGCTTTGCTTTCATCCTTGCTCAGAGCGATCTTATATATATATATATATACAAAAATATGTAGGTAGGGGTGAGAACAATGTGCATGGCTACGAGGTTATTTGAGCTCGACATTAGTTCTCAGGTAAAATTATACGTTATTCGTATAAATGTCTTTGGGTAAAATTAGAATTTTTGTCATACATGAGCCATAGATGGACCGAATCTCGGTGACGCGATCCTTCGCTGGCCCATGCCTAGCAATACATAATTAAATAGAATATTTCTGACTATGGGAATCAGAGAAAAAGTGGACTAAAATTAATTTGAAAGTTGTTGACGAAATCATTTTGCGATGTTTACTTTTAGTTGCTTCTTGAGGCGCGCAGGCAATACATTAAGATTCTAAATAGTAGGGTATGGGGATTTTATGACGTAACAATAAAATGCACCGCCTTCTAGGACAACAAACGCAATGGCCATGATTGTGGAGCTACGTTACTCATCGGGATCAGCTCCTGCTCGATGTTACGAATTAAGTTGAGTCTGGATTTGACGTGCGTATTTGCGCTAGCCTTATCAGAATCAGATAAATTTCAATAGAGGGCAATTGAATTAATTCGTGTCCCAAAAAAGTTGGGGCAGGTCCATTCGTCGGAAACTCACCTGATGTATCAAGCAATGCAGTGGCAGCATGGGCATAGATAGGTGAACCTGCTTTCGCAATCGGCGACTCAAGGTGAAATTAAATATTAATTGCATCCTTTTATAAATCTGCACTTCCCGACATTTCAAATAAAATCAGTTGCGAATTTCTTTAGGATACGAATTGACTGTCAACCCTGACTGGTATGCCTGCCTCTATATTGCCGCTCGCGCAGGACAGGTGTGGCCCGAATCCTCAGTCATAAATCATTGGCGAAAAATGAGATGATATTCAAAATTGTTAGTTTAGGTTTTATTTATCGAAACTCTTTATTCTTATTTCTATTCCTTTGTTAGATATATGAAGGAGAAAGGCCGTGTGTGAACGACAATCAATTTCTTGGGGAATTTCTTGTTGAAGGGATACCCGCAGAATTACGGGGAGTTGAAGCGTTTAATACATGCTTTTCATTAAATGAAAGTGGTATTTTGACGGTGAAAACCAAATTACCATTGGAAATAAAGGATGACTCAAGCCAATAGAAATTGTACAAATGGTAAAGCAATATTAAATGAAATTTCTTCAATATTCTTGTCGTTAAGAAACTTTAATAACAAATAATATTGATAATAGGCCACTCTTTCTATTTTAGGTTAATACCTGACAAAATTTTCGATAGAATATGCGATTTTTATGAAAAAAATTTTCAAGTTAGCAATGCTTTTAAAATTAACTAATCGCTAATTTTCAGCAAATGGTGCCTGAGAGACTCCTTAAGACTGTTGATTCTTCAATGTGGATTAGGTCGTCAGCATTTGACTTGCTTGTAATATCTTAAAACTAGTCCCAAATTCCACTCATTTTCTAATTGTTAGGCAATGAAGGTAGAGAAATTCAGACAGGCAGACGAGGCTTGGAAGCAGCGTAGTAAACGAGCTCATCAACTGGAGGATTTTGTTTACAATGTGAAGCACGAGGTCGATACAGCTAGAGTGCGTCGGCAGATCAAAGGCAAGGACAAAGACAAAATTGTAAAGAAATGCAATCAAATAATCCAATGGCTTGATTCCAACCGGGTGAGTGGGAGGATTGTTTAGAATGATATTGGCATGAAACTCCCTCATTCCTGGCGTATATTTTTTACAGTCGCCCAATTCGGTGGGTCCTTCCTTAATTTATAGAATGTCGCGTAAAGCCTTGCGAATAGGGGGACAAAATTAGAGCCGAAATATGACGTCACACAGGGGACCCAAAAAATATGCTTATATTGTATTTCACGGTAAAGCCGCCCAAAAATCGTGTCGGGCGCGCGAAAAATGGGAAATCCAGATCAAAATTTGACTGAAATAAGTTCGCCAGTTGCCATCTATCATGTGCGTCTTGCAACCTTGCTGAGTAATTTTCGATACAAATTGAATAACCCAGTGATACTTTTTTGGATGAAATTCTTTCAAGTACAGCTTTTGGCCTCAGCTAAAGGGAAATTCACTTCAACGAATTAACAAACGTTTACGAGGCCTTGCGCGATGGCTTACTGGTTAAACATGTTGGCATCGCAGGTGGAATATCTCGTGTTCGATTCCCATTGAACCCAGCATGTTAATCCATGTCCACCACTCAAACCAGGGTGTAATAACTTTGTTAGTTACATTTCCAGCAATTCTAAATCTTCCTGACCATAAGTATCCTCTAGTCAAGGAAATATATTCTTCTTTCTTAACAGAATCCTAAAGTTGAGGACTCAGAGGGAAAAGATAAAGAGCTGAGAGGTATTTGTCGACCGATCTCCGAAAAAATTGATGGGGGGTTTTATTTCTCCGCAGATTAGAAAAATATTTGTACGCTATGCATGAGACAGTATTTCTGGAAAGAGATTTTCAATTCTTGTTATTCATTTTACAGGGCAGTCACTATTCCGTGTTCAATTGAAATTTTATTTTGTTTTTGGATTTAGACCCCCCTGCACTGGCTGCGGGTGTAAAGGGCACAATATTGAGGTGGATCCCCCTCGAATCAGCAAACATAATCATAAAATAGTGGGAAATGTTCCGACGTCTTCAGCGAGAGTTTTTCGAGCAAATTATATCATTATAATATGTTTTAAGGTAAAATTTGTCCTTTTTTTGGAAATGACTCTAAAATTGTATTTTTTTTGGTATAAAATTGTCAATTTCCTATTTTGTCGGACCCCAATATCGGAGATTTTGCGCCATCTCTGCCCCTGATAGGTTCACGCATAGAAATTCGAATCCACAATCCACCCCCAATACCCCAACGCAAAAAATGGGTCGCTCAACTTCACTGACTTCCTTGAGTAGTTAGTCTTGGTTTTTTCATGATCAATCAACATATTTTATTTGTATAAATAGAAATTTACCGACATATATATTATTTCTTTTTCTTATGTGTAAATTTTTCATATCATTTTCCCCTCATCAAAAAGGAACCGATGCAGGGAAATTAGATTCGGTGATTCGAATTATTCGATTAGAAGAAGAAATTATTCGAATTTATCGAGGATTTTTCATAGAACAAAAACTTGTTAAATAAATGGAATTTTCATTTTCAATAACAAAATGCAAATTTGACCCAAACCGAGCGCATTTTGTCGTTAAAAATAAAAACTTTTGCTTTAAAACACTTATTGTAAATGAAAAATACATTGACTTCACATATGTTTATGATAATATTAATACGATACATATTTATAAATTCCCTGATTTTCAACATAGAGACAAGTCGTGAGAGTAGAGGGGGATATTCGAAATTTATACGAAACTAGTAATTCGATTTTAGTTGAAAAATTAATCAATCGAAACTAATTCTACGTAAACAAGAAAATCCCATTTTTACTAATATAACTTATCTCCTTTGTGAAAATGAACAAATTTATAGTTTATAGTTTATTTTTAATTCACACTAAGAGCAACAATTTTAATATTTTAAAGACAAAATGTAATCGATTTTGTTCAATTTCAACCAAAATCGATTGCATTTAGGTTCGGTCCCTTTAGTTTATGTTACTATGAACTATTCACGATTGATTCGAATAAATAGTGCTTCGGATCGATTCGAATCAACGAATCAAGTTGTCCTACCAGGGCCACAGATGGCCTAATTTTCTACATATCAACAATGCAAAGAAAACATATGTGTAAACACTCATATTATTATCTGGAAGAACGTTCAAACATTAGTCACCAGACTCGACTTTATAGGTTCCAACTACGTTGCCTCTGGTATATTTGCTCATACTTAAGATGTAGGAAATTCACACCGTGACCGAAAATAAAACAAAAACACGAAAATTTTCTGGTCATTTGCAGTATTTTTGTAGTTTCTGATTGATATTTGCAGTATTAGTGCTTGCGTTATTATATGTAGTTGATGGACCGTACTTCGGCTGAGCGTTCCATCAACAATCCATAATAAGAAAAAAAGGACAATTTTGTAGTTTTGTTTCAATGTCATCACGTGAAATTACTGTCAATCAGCTCATATTTTACTGCTTTATTCGCTACATTGTATAGTCTAGATTGGGCGAATAACTTTAAAGGAACCAATAAATATTAATGGGCGTTCAAACATTAGTCCAAACCCAAACAGTAGTAATTCCCTGGCTAGCAAGTTCTAACTTTGTTGCAGCGTCTTTTAAATTAACTTATACCTGGAAATGAAATGAGTTTTAGTTAATAGGAAACCTACGAAGATAAAAATAATTGTTTAAATTCTAATTCATTGGAACCAAGTATGAACTTCCGTTGTATTGCTGATCTTGCGCTCATAATGAGTATCAGAGCATCACTGCAATGACTGAGTCGCCGGGTAGAGAGTATTAAAGGAACCGGTCTTGAATTTATCATAATTTATTTGCGACATCACGTATTCCAGTCAGTAAAACATTTGAAAATTATCGTTTGTTAAACATGAGTCAGTGATGGAACACGCTGTCGTAGTTTTTTCTTTGGAAAATGGATTATAAGAAACTAAAGCTCGATTCCTTCAATGCTTTGTGCAAGCGACGATACGCACTATGTGCTTTGTTAAACCAATACAACGAATCTTCAGATAACTTTGATCAAGAATTCAATCTGTTGTATTTTTGGGGAATATGTGAATTAAAATAAAGTCTCATTCAATAAAGTTTGTGATAAAATCAGAAAGAAACAGTCGTGAGCAGTGTTTCTGAACCTTTTCCTGTGCTATGAATAGGGTTGGGCCATTCGATTCCGCGATTCGAAGAACAATTTATTCAAATCAGACGTGAATCGTTCATAGGAATAATAAAACTTGCTAAATGAACTAAGATTTGACCAAAATCGATTATATATTTTCTCGTTAACATAGGAAAATTGTTCCTCTCAGACATAATTTAAAAATACACCAAAAACTATAAATTTCTTGATTTTAACAATTTGTAATCTTAAAAATGGAATTTCGTTATTTATAGGGATTTAGTGATTCGATCCGATTCCAAAAATTTATTCGAAACAGATTCGAAATCCAAATAGTTCGGTCTTGCCCAGTCCAAGTTATGAAAATTTAAACTGTAACTCTAAAAGCCATGCCCAGGTTTGTCAAATAATATGCGATATATTGGTGAAGACTATATAGTCGTATCTCCCTCCTCCATGATAATATCGCACTTTTATAAATGTTTATTTCTTAATTTGACCTTTTTTCAATTTATGTTCTTTACATATAATGCATTATTGAGTTTTATGCTCGTGGTTCTCAGCAAACATTAAGTGGTCACCTCAGATGGTCGAAGGTTCCGTTTTAATGTCGCCGCACTAAAGTCAACTTATAGGACGAATAACTACATAAAATATGAGATCACAGATTGCATCCTCAGCGGATAACATACTATAATGAAATTATCCGATAGAGTAGAGTGTAGACAATGATATCTGCCCTGGGTGAGTGTAACAGCATCGACCACAGCAAAAGCTTTGAGATGATGTCAAAACGCACATATTTAGAACTAAGTAATAGCAATTCAACTTGAACCCCCGGCAAAGTATGGTTAAGTTCGTTGAACAAAAATGCTTACAGGAGCAATACTTGCGGAGAGATCATGTTCGAGGCACTGTAACACGCAACCACAGATGAACTGCGCCTCGTCTGCAAGATTAATTAACCTTGCACATTCATAATCGCTCTTCTGTTAACGCCTCGGCGTCGCGATCTATCAGTAACCCATGTTTAACCAAGAGATTTAAAACAAAAATGAAATAAATTCACAGCAATATGTGCGATGGCAAGGAAAGCATATTAAATTGAAGATCGAATATTATACTCAGTACCTGACGTCTTTGTAATTACGTCACAACTGATATGTCAAACAATTATTATTTGTCAATCTTACAATATACCTGGTGTGTCAGTCAGTAACGAATTCGTATCCAGAACTCCTCCGTCGCAACAAAACCGTTTAGCGCCAATTTTCCAGGAAATGCCGATATGCCAACAAGTCGTGGTCATGACACTTTTCGATTTTTATTTAATATAGGAATTAATTTAATTGTTACAGACCTACTTACTTCCACACATATTAAATTATTCAAGGTCGCTTCATTTCTTACTAGTAGTGAATATAAAAACTCAACGGAGTTGGAACGCTCTTGCTAGGAACTTGAAGAGTTGTTGATGTTTGACTGCCCATTAACATTTGTTGGGAATTTTCGTAAACTGTAAAATCGATATTTCAGAGAAAATAATAGGCTGTTGATCGCGCCACCGAGGAGTGGTTCATCAAGACCCCATACATGGCATTGATCATATCAGCAAATCGATTTAAACATAAAAATGAACAGCAAATTTTCTGTACTTTTGTCACAGTGTGAATGCATGATATCTTTAATTAGAAGTAAATATGCAGGAACTCACGGAGTTGGAGCTCCTGATGATGACTAAAGTTTGAACAATCATTTAAGTATATGAGTATTTGTACAGACATCATGTTTACCGTATGAAGAAGCTTGTCTTATTTTTAACTCGCTCTAGGAAAAGATAAATTTCGAACGACCTTTAAACTATGTTTGTATATCATAAATTGGGTTTTGTCAATTATGATTCACATATGAACCGCGTCTCGGCGGCACGACCATCAATGACCCATACCTAGCAAAACAAAATTTTTGAATTCTTTGTACTTGGTTTTTCTTGAGGTAGAATTACCTTCTCCCAGCCATGCCCGAAGTCGTGGGAAAACAATTTTCCCAATTTCCAAGAACGCAGTTGTAATATTACTTCTAAATTCTACACCAAAGAGGCCGATGCTTTTCTCAATTCTAGGGAATCCAAGTGCTTTTTTCTCAGTGTTACATATAAAATGAGGCGAGTTAGAAGATATTTTACATTTTAGGTTTGAATGCCTGATAGTCGTATTATTGATATGATGATCTCGTCTCGCTGTGAAGTCAGCCTACATGATGAACGAGTCAAGCAGTGATAGAAGGTTCGATTCTCGCCCACAGGAGATTGAATGTGATATTTCACGCTGAGAGTGCTGTTGCTCGTACTACATTTTGTAGTAGCATTTTGTTATTAAACGTCCCTCATAATGCTCTGCGAAATTCGAGGAAAATAATGCGATAAAGTAACGAGTGTTAATTAATTAGATTTGTGTCTTCAATACCATACACTCATCGCCATCACTCATTCCAGGAAACTAATCGCCACAGGACGTCGTTATTCCGCCCGAAACTTCCATACCTCGTCCCATTCAATACGGGACTTTGGTTCGTTTCGCATTTCTGCCGCACGCAACTTGAAAGTACCAACTACCCCAATCAAAATATAGCCAGGGGCGAGCGAATTTGTTTTTTTCTTGGTTCGAAAATGTTCATCTCGTTTTCTTCGGGTGAGCAAAAAAGCTTCAAAGCCATTAAAAGTGCTATTTCATAGCAGTATGGGTAATTTAGAATTTCTTAAAACAGTTTCGGTTGTTTCCAGACAATCCACAATAAATTTAATTCTTTTACCCGCAGAATTATCATGAGTTGCATGAGTAACTTGCTTTGAACGGAACCGATTTTCTTTGGGTGTCTGGGTAGCAGAGTAGTTCACATTTTGTAGGTTAGCACTTTTTTGATTTCCGCTACCACACATTGTAACATAAGTACAGTAAATTTACGGGTCATTTGCAGTAAATGCGAATTTCCTATATTAAAAAAACGCCATCTTGATGAGATTTATGCCAATTATAGGTCGTTGATGGACCGAACCTCCGCAGTCAAAGACCAGTGATTTTTTGGCATTTTATGTTACAGTGTTGTCCACTTGGTGTTTTGGTCAAGTAACCAGTAAGTGGGTTTTTTTGAAACTTCTTTCCAAACTAACTTGTTCGTGAGGTCCATGCCAAGTGTGTGGATGGACAGTAAGCCGTCGGTACTTGCAATAATTCGGTCGAAAAAGCCCTTTTCATCGTTTTATTTCAATATGACCATTTGAAATTACTGTTGGAGAGTGGTTAATTATACGTCATTTTTGTTACAGTGAAATCCGTATAAAGATATATATATGTACTTTGTCAAAATGATAAAAAGTGCTTTGTTCTATTTTATCGTTGTTGCATATGTTTTGCAACAGACCCAATGTTCTCCTGTAGAGCAAAATGAAAACACAGCAAAGATGGCGAGGAGGATTGAACTGACCCAGGTTGTGGAAAATCAACGTAAAATAAACGAAGAACAAATTCAGTTGTTGAGAGAATTGAGGAGAGAAGTGTACAGATTACACGGTGAGTTGATTGTATACTTTATTACATAAATTTTATTCATGCTGGGTTTACTTTACGTACAAAGCGCAAGGGCTGCTGTAAATAGGGCTTTACCCTAAATTGTTCCCTCCGTATTGTCGTCGAATGAAGACAAAATGCTTGTATATAGTTTTGCAATCGCATATGCAGATACCACTCACTTCACATTATTATATCGGTTAGATTATTTCCAAGATGATTTCCGTTTGGAATGCATATACTGGCATTGCATTTATTTCACCTCTTTGCAATATATACGACCGTGATATGCTCCTTGGGATGATGTCGGAGTGAATAAGACTTTTTTTTAGGAAAATGCGAAGTCGAATACGGCAATACATGTTTCTTTGGAGTTCTTGATCAACAAGACAAAGTCAACCACGGGAGAGCAAAGTTATTGTGCGAAGAAAAAATGGCGGACATTGGAAATATCTATTCCGAGAATCACATGAATGATTTATTGAGCTACTTCCGTCCTTGGATTGCAAGTACAAAAAACCCAACAAGAATCGGAATCAGGACCGGAATGACGAGGGATCAAGAGGTGATTTAAATTTTTAAAAATTCTAAGCGTTCACTTTCCCTCTCGTTACTGTAAAATTTCTACTATCTCACAAAGTAGTAGAAGTACAAAGAAGTATTATCCCCGCTACATATATACCTTAGAAATCATTGCTTTCACTCTGATTTCACGACTTCGTTCATCTGCAATAATAAATATATTTTCTAGACTTCAATTCTACTCAGAAAATAAAGTTTGGCAAGCATGAGCTACAGATGGCCCGCGCCTCGGCGACACGATCCATAAGTGACTCATTCTTAACAGAAGAAAAAGCAAAAAGCTTCATATTAAATTCTCTTGTCACATGAATTTTAATGACCATGATAATGTATACTTACTTTTCTACAGCGTGAGAATCACAATCCATGAACAAAAATATAGTTTTATTGAGCAAAATCGCCGTACAGAACCCCAAGTAGAGTCATCAGCAGCCCAAACTAAACATAAGTTGCGGTGATTTTCAAAATTTAACCGATGGCCAAGTTGAAATTGTCCAATTTGAGTCTTTGCGAATCCGTCTTGTTCTTTCATACCCACCACTAAACCTCGGGTGTAATAATTCAGGCAAGCTTTATCTAGACGAAGAGAATATGTTTTTCCGAAGATACTAACCCTGTTCGGTTTTACCGTCGCCCTGGCATGAACCACTTACTGCACCTTACAATTGAGATTCAGTTCCATTCGGGATGTCCTGCGCTTTGAGCTGAGGCTACTGTATCTTGTAGTACCTCTTTGCTAATAAGTGAGCGTTAGTCGGTTTCTTTTAGGCGATACTAACTGCAATGAAACTGCATGTACGTCCTTGACAGAGTCAAACGAGTATCTGTGTTCATTTGTATTTTGAATGTAAAAGTAACATCTTTAGTCATGAACTTTCTTCCCTATATTTTCAGAGTGGAATTGTCTATCTTTCTGATGGAACGATTGCACCTTTTGTAAAATGGATATCCGGATACCCCACAGTCAACTTCGACGACATTAATATTTTACTTGAAGTAAACCAGCCAGAATCGTCTTTGAATGGAATGATAAACCAAAAACCAACAGAAGTAAATTTCGGAGTTTTGTGTCAAATTGATTATTAAAGATATTACTTCTGTGACTGAATTGTATGCGTTTGTGGCGTCGGGGCCAACGTGATATCAAAATAATATATTTAATTTAATAATAATTTTGATTTAATCTTCAATTTATATTTTAAATCAATAAACTGATCTTAATATCAATATAAGGATTAAAAAATATTGCTTGACTTATTTGGTTACTAGAACTAATAGGAGTGGTAGATGGTTTTCTCATCGACCGGGGCAGATATCAATCGCATGGTGATTTAGTTCAGTACGGGATATTTTCCGCTCAGAGTGGAGTTGCTGGAAATTTATCTTGTTGTAGCTCACGGACATTTCAGTTGGCTCTCGGTTGTTTGGTTACATACATACATTGCTACGGCGAGTGTTCTTGTTGACAGCGACTCCAAATCAAACTCTCAGAGAGAAAAAAGAGTTAGCCTTTAGACTGTTCTTTTTGTCTGTTTGTTGATATGAGGTAGGCTACTTTTTAGACTGCAAAAGTGACATTTACTTTTGATGCAATCTTCAGAAAAAGAAAGATAAGTATTAAAACACTTTGCGTTCAGTTCTCTACCGGCCTTAAGAAGTTAGTTGAATTGGTAGCAATATTTGAGCAACGAAGCCCTAGAACAATATGAAATATTGTACTTTTAAGGATAGGATATGCTTATCAAAATATTCTCAATCTAAATCCGAGAACCTTTCAAAGTTTCTTGATGTTTACAAAGTCTTACCACAATATGCAGGCAAATAAAATCTAAAAATATAATTCAAAACATTTATGTGTTTCTCCAAAATTACAATTTATTGGAAAAAAAAATCCAAGAATGTTTTATTTGTCTTAATAGATTTTGAGATTTGAGCGTATTTTTCATGTGTTTAAAAGTGACAGTATTTTCAACTGCAATTTATGCAGTATAAGCTGTAACCCCCAACCGGATTTTCATTAAATTTTCCTGAATGTCCGCCAGTTTAATAACGAATAGCAAAACTGTAGCAATATTTAAGTAAAGGATCTCCAACTAATTTCAGCAAGATCGATAATTACAGAAATAGGTTATGCTAACCCAACTATTTTTGAGTTTACTTCGAAAACCTTCCCATATTTCGAAGATTTTTTCGAACCTTACCAAAATTACCAGACCATTAGAATCCATAAAAGTAATACCGAAGTTTTATGTTTGCTACAGTGAGTGTCTTTCCTGACAGCGACTCAAATCAAACTCTTAGAGAAAAAAGAATTAGCTTTCAGACTGTTCTGTTTGCCTTCGTTGATTTGAGGTAGGCTACTTTTTAGAATGTAAAAGTGCCTTTCAGTTTTGATGCAATCTTCCGAATAAGAACGATAAGTATCAAAACACTTTGCGTTCAGTTTTCTACTAGCCTTAAGTAGTTAGTTGAATTGGTAGCAAGATTTGGGCAACGAAACACTAGAACAATATGAAATATTATACTTTCTAAGGATAAGATATTTTTATCAAAATATTCTCAATCTAAATCCGAAAACCTTTCAAAGTTTCTTAAAGTTTACAAAGTCTTACCACAATATGCAGGCAAATAAAATCTATAAATATAATTCAAAACATTTATGTGTTTCGCCAAAAATACAATTTTTTGGAAAAAAAAATCCAAGAATGTTTTATTTGTCTTAATAGATTTGAGATAGCGCATTTTCCAAGAGTGTAAAATTGACAGCATTTTCAACTGCATTATTTACAGTATAAGGTGTAACTCCCAACCGGATTTTCGTTAAATTTTCTGAATGTCCACCAGTTTATAACGAATAGCAAAACTGCAGGAATATTTAAGAACAGGATCTCCAACTAATTTCAACAATTTCGTTAATTACAGAAATAGGTTATGCTAACACAACTATTTTCAAGTTTACTTCGAAAACCTTCCCACATTTCGAAGATTTTTTTCGAGTCTCACCACAATTAACAGACAATTAGAAATTCCATAAAAGTAATACCGAAGTTTTATATTTTGTGCAGTGAGTGTTTTTTCTGACAGAGACTCCAAATCAAACTAGTAGAAAAAAGGGAGAGCAGTTTGAGACTGTTATGCTTGTCTTAATTGATTTTGAGGTAGGGTACGTTTTAGAATGTAAAAGTGCCATTTGCGTTTGATACAATATTCAGAATGAGAACGATAAGTATCAAAATACTTTGCGTTGAGTTTCCTACTGGCCTTGAGTAGTTAGTTGAATGGGTAGCAAGATTTGAGCAACGAAACCCTAGAACAATATGAAATATTGTACTTTCAAGGATAGGATATGCTTATCAAAATATTCTGAATCTAAATCCAAAAACCTTTCAAAGTTTATTAAAGTTTACAAAGTCTTACCACAATATCCGGGCAAATAAAAACCATTAAATATAATTCAAAACATTTATGTGTTTCGCAAAAAATACAATTTTTTTGAAAAAAATTCTAGAATGTTTCATTTGTCTTAATAGATGTCAGATAGCGTATATTTCAATAGTGTAAACGTGATAGTATTTTTAACTGCAATATTCACAGTATAAGCTGTAACTACCAACCGGATTTTCATTAAATTTTCTGAATGTCCGCCAGTTTATAACGAATAGCAAAACTGTAGGAATATTTAAGTAAAGGATCTCCAACTAATTTCAACAAGTTCGATAATTACAGAAATAGGTTATGCTAACCCAACTATTTTTGAGTTTACTTCGAATACCTTCCCACATTTCGAAGATTTTTTTGAACCTTACCTAAATTACCAGACAATTAGAATCCATAAAAGTAATACCGAAGTTTTATGTTTGCTACAGTGAGTGTCTTTCCTGACAGCGAGTCAAATCAAACTCTTAGAAAAAAAGGAGTTCGCTTTAAGACTGTTATGTTTGTCTTAATTTATTTAGAGGTAGGATACGTTATAGAATGTAAAAGTGCCATTTGCGTTTGATGCAATATTCAGAATGAGAACGATAAGTATCAAAATACTTTGCGTTGTGTTTCCTACTGGCCTTGAGTAGTTAGTTGAATTGGTAGCATGATTTGAGCAACAAAACACTAGAACAATATAAAATATTATACTTTCTAAGAATAAGATATTTTTATCAGAATATTCTCAATCTAAATCCGAAAACCTTTCAAAGTTTCTTAAAGTTTACAAAGTCTTACCACAATATGCAGGCAAAAAAATCTATAAATGTAATTCAAAACATTTATGTGTTTCGCCAAAAATACAATTTTTTGGAAAAAAATCCCAAGAATGTTTTATTTGTCTTAACAGATTTGAGATAGCGTATTTTCCAAGAGTTTAAAAGAGACAGTATTTCAAACTGCAATATTTACAGTATAAGCTGTAACTCCCAACCGGATTTTCAATAAATTTTCTGATTTTCCGCCAGTTTACAACGAATAGCAAAACTGAAGGAATATTTAAGTATAGGATCTCCAGCTAATTTCAACAATTTCGATAATTACAGAAATAGGTTATGCTAACCCAACTTTTTTTAAGTTTACTTCGAAAACCTTCCCACATTTCGAAGATTTTTTTCAAGTATTACCACAATTAACAGACAATTAGAAATTCCATAAAAGTAATACCGAAGTTTTAGATTTTCTGCAGTGAGCGTTTTTTGTGACAGAGATTCCAAATCAAACTCTTAGAAAAAAAAGAAGTTCGCTTTAAGATTGTTATGTTTGTCTTAATTGATTTAGAGGTAGGATACGTTTTAAAATGTAAAAGTGTCATTTGCGATTGATGCAATATTTAGAATGAGAACGATAAGTATCAAAATACTTAGCGTTGAGTTTCCTACTGGCCTTGAGTGGTTTGTTGAATTGGTAGCAAAATTTGAGCAACGAAACCCTAGAACAATATGAAATATTGTAATTTCAAGGATAGGATATGCTTATCAAAATGTTCTCAATCTAAATCCGAAAACCTTTCAAATTTTATTGAAGTTTACAAAGTCTTACCACAATATGCAGGCAAATAAAATCTATAAATATAATTCAAAACATTTATGTGTTTCGCCAAAAATACAATTTTTTTGAAAAAAAATCCCAAGAATGTTTCATTTGTCTTAATAGATGTCAGATAGCGTATATTTCAATAGTGTAAACGTGATAGTATTTTTAACTGCAATATTCACAGTATAAGCTGTAACTCCCAACCGGATTTTCATTAAATTTTCTGAATGTCCGCCAGTTTATAACGAATAGCAAAACTGCAGGAATATTTAAGTATAGGATCTCCAACTAATTTCAACAATTTCGATAATTACAGAAATAGGTTATGCTAACCCAACTATTTTTAAGTTTACTTCGAAAACCTTCCCACATTTCGAAGATTTTTTTTTTTCGAGTCTCACCACAATTAACAGACAATTAGAAATTCCATAAAAGTAATACCGAAGTTTTATATTTTGTGCAGTGAGTGTTTTTTCTGACAGAGACTCCAAATCAAACTAGTAGAAACAAAGGAGGGCAGTTTGAGACTGTTATGCTTGTCTTAATTTATTTTGAGGTAGGATACGTTTTAGAATGTAAAAGTGCCATTTGCGTTTAATGCAATAATCAGAATGAGAACGATAAGTATCAAAATACTTTGCGTTGAGTTTCCTACTGGCCTTGAGTAGTTAGTTGAATGGATAGCAAGATTTGAGCAACGAAACCCTAGAACAATATAAAATACTGTACTTTCTAAGGATAAGATATTTTTATCAGAATATTCTCAATCTAAATCCGAAAACATACCAAAGTTTCTTAAAGTTTACAAAGTCTTACCACAATATGCAGGCAAATAAAATCTATAAAGATAGTTCAAAACATTTATGTGTTTTGCCAAAAATACAATTTTTTGGAAAAAAAAATCCAAAGAATGTTTTTCATTTTGTCTTAATAGATTTGAGATAGCGTATTTTCCAAGAGTGTAAAAGTGACAGTATTTCAAACTGCAATATTTACAGTATAAGCTGTAACTCCCAACCGGATTTTCATTAAATTTTCTGAATGTCCGCCAGTTTATAACGAATAGCAAAACTGCAAGAATATTTAAGTATAGGATCTCCAACTAATTTCAACAATTTCGATAATTACAGAAATAGGTTATGCTAACCCAACTATTTTTAAGTTTACTTCGAAAACCTTCCCACATTTCGAAGATTTTTTTCGAGTCTCACCACAATTAACAGACAATTAGAAATTCCATAAAAGTAATACCGAAGTTTTATATTTTGTGCAGTGAGTGTTTTTTCTGACAGAGACTCCAAATCAAACTAGTAGAAAAAAGGGAGAGCAGTTTGAGACTGTTATGCTTGTCTTAATTGATTTTGAGGTAGGGTACGTTTTTCGAATGTAAAAGTGCCCATTTGCGTTTTGATGCAATAATCAGAATAAGAACGATAAGTATCAAAATACTTTGCGTTGAGTTTTCCTACTGGCCTTGAGTAGTTAGTTGAATGGGCAGCAAGATTTGAGCAACGAAACCCTAGAACAAAATGAAATATTGTACTTTTTCTAAGGATAGGATATGCTTATCAACATATTCTCAATCTGTATCCGAAAACCTTTCAAAGTTTCTTAAAGTTTACAAAGTCTTACCACAATATGCAGGCAAATAAAATCTATAAATATAATTCAAAACATTTATGTGTTTCGCCAAAAATACAATTTTTTTAAAAAAATCCAAGAATGTTTTATTTGTCTTAATAGATTTGAGATAGCGTATTTTCCAAGAGTGTAAAAGTGACAGTATTTCAAACTGCAATATTTACAGTATAAGCTGTAACTCCCAACCGGATTTTCATTAAATTTTCTGAATGTCCGCCAGTTTATAACGAATAGCAAAACTGCAGGAATATTTAAGTATAGGATCTCCAACTAATTTCAACAATTTCGATAATTACAGAAATAGGTTATGCTAACCCAACTATTTTTAAATTTACTTCGAAAACCTTCCCACATTTCGAAGATTTTTTTCGAGTATTACCACAATTAACTGACAATTAGAAATTCCATAAAAATAATACCGCAGTTTTATATTTTCTGCAGTGAGTGTTTTTTCTGACAGAGACTCCAAATCAAACTAGTAGAAAAAAGGGAGTTCGCTTTGAGACTGTTATGCTTGTCTTAATTGATTTTGAGGTAGGATACGTTTTAGAATGTAAAAGTGCCATTTGCGTTTGATGCAATATTCAGAATGAAAACGAAAAGTTTCAAAATACTTTGCGTTCAGTTTTCTACTGGCCTTGAGTAGTTAGTTGAATTGGAAGCAAGATTTGAGCAACGAGTCCCTAGAACAATATGAAATATTGTACATCCTAAAGAGAGGATATGCTTATCAAAATAATCTCAATCTAAATCCGAAAACCTTTCAAAGGTTCTTAAAGTTTTCAAAGTCTTAGAACAATATGCAGGCAAATAAAATCTATAAATATAATTCAAAACATTTATATGTTTCGCCAAAAATACAATTTTTTTTTAAAAATCCCAAAAATGTTTTATTTGTCTTAATAGATTTGAGATAGCGTATTTTCCAAGAGTGTAAAAGTGACTTTATTTCAAACTGCAATATTTACAGTATAAGCTGTAACTCCCAACCGGATTTTCATTAAATTTTCTGAATGTCCGCCAGTTTATAACGAATAGCAAAACTGCAGGAATATTTAACTATAGGATCTCCAATTAATTTCAACAATTTCGATAATTACAGAAATAGGTTATGCTAACCCAAACTATTTTTAAGTTACTTCGAAAACCTTCCCACATTTCGAAGATTTTTTTTTCGAGTCTCACCACAATTAACAGACAATTAGAAATTCCATAAAAATACCGAAGTTTTATATTTTGTGCAGTGAGTGTTTTTTCTGACAGAGACTCCAAATCAAACTAGTAGAAAAAAGGGAGAGCACTTTTGAGACTGTTATGCTTGTCTTAATTGATTTTGAGGTAGGATACGTTTTAGAATGTAAAAGTGCCATTTGCGTTTGATGCAGTATTCAGAATGAGAACGATAAGTATCAAAACACTTTGCATTCAGTTTTCTACTGGCCTTAAGTAGTTAGTTGAATTGGTAGCAAGATTTGAGCAACGAAGCCCTAGAACAATATGAAATATTGTACTCTCTAAGGATAGGATATGCTTATCAAAATATTCTCAATCTAAATCCGAAAACCTTTCAAAGTTTCTTAAAGTTTACAAAGTCTTACCACAATATGCAGGCAAATAAAATCTATAAATATAATTCAAAACATTTATGTGTTTCGCCAAAAATACAATTTTTTGGAAAAAAAATCCCAAGAATGTTTTATTTGTCTTAATAGATTTGAGATAGCGTATTTTCCAAGAGTGTAAAAGTGACAGTATTTCAAACTGCAATATTTACAGTATAAGCTGTAACTCCCAACCGGATTTTCATTAAATTTTCTGAATGTCCGCCAGTTTATAACGAATAGCAAAACTGCAGGAATATTTAAGTATAGGATCTCCAACTAATTTCAACAATTTCGATAATTACAGAAATAGGTTATGCTAACCCAACTATTTTTAAATTTACTTCGAAAACCTTCCCACATTTCGAAGATTTTTTTCGAGTCTCACCACAATTAACAGACAATTAGAAATTCCATAAAAGTAATACCGAAGTTTTATATTTTGTGCAGTGAGTGTTTTTTCTGACAGAGACTCCAAATAAAACTAGTAGAAAAAAGGGAGAGCACTTTGAGACTGTTATGCTTGTCTTAATTGATTTTGAGGTAGGATACGTTTTAGAATGTAAAAGTGTCATTTGCGTTTAATGCAATAATCAGAATGAGAACGATAAGTATCAAAATACTTTGCGTTGAGTTTCCTACTGGCCTTGAGTAGTTAGTTGAATGGGTAGCAAGATTTGAGCAACGAAACCCTAGAACAATATGAAGGATAGGATATGCTTATCAAAATATTCTCAATCTGTATCCGAAAACCTTTCAAAGTTTCTTAAAGTTTACAAAGTCTTACCACAATATGCAGGCAAATAAAATCTATAAATATAATTCAAAACATTTATGTGTTTTGCCAAAAATACAATTTTTTGAAAAAAAACCAAGAATGTTTTATTTGTCTTAATAGATTTTTGAGATAGCGTATATTTCAATAGTGTAAACGTGATAGTATTCTTAACTGCAATATTCACAGTATAAGATGTAACTGCCAACCGGATTTCCATTTAATTTTCTGAATGTCCGCTTGTTTACAACGAAGAGCAAAACTGCACGAATATTTAAGTATAGGATCTCCAGCTAATTTCATCAATTTCGATAATTACAGAAATAGGTTATGCTAACCCAACTATTTTTAAGTTTACTTCGAAAACCTTCCCACATTTCGAAGATTGCTTTCGAGTATTACCACATTAACATACAATTAGAAAATTCCATAAAAGTAATACCGAAGTTTTATATTTTCTGCAGTGAGTGTTTTTTTCTGACAGAGGCTCCAAATCTAACTCTTAGAAAAAAAGGAGTTCGCTTTAAGACTGTTATGTTTGTCTTAATTGATTTAGAGGAAGGATACGTTTTAGAATGTAATAGTGCCATTTGCGTTAGATACAGTATTTAGATTGAGAACGATAAGTATCAAAATACTTTTGCGTTGAGTTTCCTATTGTCCTTGAGTAGTTAGTTGAATTGGTAGCAAGATTTGAGCAACGAAACCCTAGAACAATATGAAATATTGTACTTTCAAGGATAGGATATGCTTATCAAAATATTCTCAATCTAAATCCGAAAACCTTTCAAAGTTTCTTAAAGTTTACAAAGTCTTACCACAATATGCAGGCAAATAAAATCTATAAATATAATTCAAAACATTTATGTGTTTTGCCAAAAATACAATTTTTGGGAAAAAAAATCCCAAGAATGTTTTATTTGTCTTAATAGATTTGAGATAGCGTATTTTCCAAAAGTGTAAAAGTGACAGTATTTCAAACTGCAATTATTACAGTATAAGCTGTAACTCCCAACCGGATTTTCAATAAGTTTTCTGAATGTCCGCCAGTTTATAACGAATAGCAAAACTGCGGGAATATTTAAGTATAGGATCTCCAACTAATTTCAACAATTTCGATAATTACAGAAATAGGTTATGCTAACCCAACTATTTTTAAGTTTACTTCGAAAACCTTCCCACATTTCGAAGATTTTTTTTCGAGTCTCACCACAATTAACAGACAATTAGAAATTCCATAAAAGTAATACCGAAGTTTTATATTTTCTGCAGTGAGTGTTTTTTCTGACAGAGACTCCAAATCAAACTAGTAGAAAAAAAAAGAGAGAGCACTTTGAGACTGTGTGTTTGCTTGTCTTAATTGATTGATTTTGAGGTAGGATACGTACGTTTTAGAATGTAAAAGTGTCATTTGCGTTTAATGCAGTAATCAGAATGAGAACGATAAGTATCAAAATACTTTGCGTTGAGTTTCCTACTGGCCTTGAGTAGTTAGTTGAATGGGTAGCAAGATTTGAGCAACGAAACCCTAGAACAATATGAAATATTGTACTTCCTAAGGATAGGACATGCTTATCAAAATATTCGCAAACTAAATCCGAAAACCTTTCAAAGTTTCTTGAAGTTTACAAAGTCTTACCACAATATGCAGGCAAATAAAATCTATAAATATAATTCAAAACTTTATGTGTTTCGCCAAAAATACAATTTTTTGGAAAAAAATCCCAAGAATGTTTTATTTGTCTTAATAGATTTGAGATAGCGTATTTTCCAAGAGTGTAAAAGTGACTTTATTTCAAACTGCAATATTTACAGTATAAGCTGTAACTCCCAACCGGATTTTCATTAAATTTTCTGAATGTCCGCCAGTTTATAACGAATAGCAAAACTGCAGGAATATTTAACTATAGGATCTCCAACTAATTTCAACAATTTCGATAATTACAGAAATAGGTTATGCTAACCCAACTATTTTTAAGTTTACTTCGAAAACCTTCCCACATTTCGAAGATTTTTTTCGAGTCTCACCAATTAATAACAGACAATTAGAAATTCCATAAAAGTAATACCGAAGTTTTATATTTTGTGCAGTGAGTGTTTTTTCTGACAGAGACTCCAAATAAAACTAGAAGAAAATAGGGAGAGCAGTTTGAGACTGTTATGCTTGTCTTAATTGATTTTGAGGTAGGATAATTTTTAGAATGTAAAAGTGCCATTTGCGTTTGATACAATATTCAGAATGAGAACGATAAGTATCAAAATACTTTGCGTTGAGTTTCCTACTGGCCTTGAGTAGTTAGTTGAATGGGTAGCAAGATTTGAGCAACGAAACCCTAGAACAATATGAAATATTGTACTTCCTAAGGATAGGATATGCTTATCAAAATATTCGCAATCTAAATCCGAAAACCTTTCAAAGTTTCTTAAAGTTTACAAAGTCTTACCACAATATGCAGGCAAATAAAATCTATAAATATAATTCAAAACATTTATGTGTTTCGCCAAAAATACAATTTTTTGAAAAAAATCAAAGAATGTTTAATTTGTCTTAATAGATTTGAGATAGCGTATTTTCCAAGAGTGTAAAAGTGACAGTATTTCAAACTGCAATATTTACAGTATAAGCTGTAACTCCCAACCGGATTTTCATTAAATTTTCTGAATGTCCGCCAGTTTATAACGAATAGCAAAACTGCAAGAATATTTAAGTATAGGATCTCCAACTAATTTCAACAATTTCGATAATTACAGAAATAGGTTATGCTAACCCAACTATTTTTAAGTTTACTTCGAAAACCTTCCCACATTTCGAAGATTTTTTTCGAGTCTCACCACAATTAACAGACAATTAGAAATTCCATAAAAGTAATACCGAAGTTTTATATTTTGTGCAGTGAGTGTTTTTTCTGACAGAGACTCCAAATAAAACTAGTAGAAAAAAGGGAGAGCAGTTTGAGACTGTTATGCTTGTCTTAATTGATTTTGAGGTAGGATACGTTTTAGAATGTAAAAGTGTCATTTGCGTTTAATGCAATAATCAGAATGAGAACGATAAGTATCAAAATACTTTGCGTTGAGTTTCCTACTGGCCTTGAGTAGTTAGTTGAATGGGTAGCAAGATTTGAGCAACGAAACCCTAGAACAATATGAAATATTGTACTATCTAAGGATAGGATATGCTTATCAAAATATTCTCAATCTAAATCCGAAAACCTTTCAAAGTTTCTTAAAGTTTACAAAGTCTTACCACAATATGCAGGCAAATAAAATCTATAAATATAATTCAAAACATTTATGTGTTTCGCCAAAAATACAATTTTTTGGAAAAAAATCCCAAGAATGTTTTATTTGTCTTAATAGATTTGAGATAGCGTATTTTCCAAGAGTGTAAAAGTGACAGTATTTCAAACTGCAATATTTACAGTATAAGCTGTAACTCCCAACCGGATTTTCATTAAATTTTCTGAATGTCCGCCAGTTTATAACGAATAGCAAAACTGCAAGAATATTTAAGTATAGGATCTCCAACTAATTTCAACAATTTCGATAATTACAGAAATAGGTTATGCTAAACCCAACTATTTTTAAGTTTACTTCGAAAACCTTCCCACATTTCGAAGATTTTTTTCGAGTCTCACCACAATTAACAGACAATTAGAAATTCCATAAAAGTAATACCGAAGTTTTATATTTTGTGCAGTGAGTGTTTTTTTCTGACAGAGACTCCAAATCAAACTAGTAGAAAAAAGGGAGAGCACTTTGAGACTGTTATGCTTGTCTTAATTGATTTTGAGGTAGGATACGTTTTAGAATGTAAAAGTGCCATTTGCGTTTAATGCAATAATCAGAATGAGAACGATAAGTATCAAAATACTTTGCGTTGAGTTTCCTACTGGCCTTGAGTAGTTAGTTGAATGGATAGCAAGATTTGAGCAACGAAACCCTAGAACAAATATGAAATATTGTACTTCCTAAGATAGGATATGTTTATCAAAATATTCGCAATCTAAATCCGAAAACCTTTCAAAGTTTCTTAAAGTTTACAAAGTCTTACCACAATATGCAGGCAAATAAAATCTATAAATATGATTCAAAACATTTATGTGTTTCGCCAAAAATACAATTTTTTTGAAAAAAAATCCCAAGAATGTTTTATTTGTCTTAATAGATTTGAGATAGCGTATTTTCCAAGAGTGTAAAAGTGACAGTATTTCAAACTGCAATATTTACAGTATAAGCTGTAACTCCCAACCGGATTTTCATTAAATTTTCTGAATGTCCGCCAGTTTATAACGAATAGCAAAACTGCAGGAATATTTAAGTATAGGATCTCCAACTAATTTCAACAATTTCGATAATTACAGAAATAGGTTATGCTAACCCAACTATTTTTAAGTTTACTTCGAAAACCTTCCCACATTTCGAAGATTTTTTTTTCGAGTCTCACCACAATTAAATTAACAGACAATTAGAAATTCCATAAAAGTAATACCGAAGTTTTATATTTTGTGCAGTGAGTGTTTTTCTGACAGAGACTCCAAATAAAACTAGTAGAAAAAAGGGAGAGCACTTTGAGACTGTTATGCTTGTCTTAATTGATTTTGAGGTAGGATACGTTTTAGAATGTAAAAGTGCCATTTGCGTTTAATGCAATAATCAGAATGAGAACGATAAGTATCAAAATACTTTGCGTTGAGTTTCCTACTGGCCTTGAGTAGTTAGTTGAATGGGTAGCAAGATTTGAGCAACGAAACCCTAGAACAATATGAAATATTGTACTTCCTAAGGATAGGATATGCTTATCAAAATATTCGCAATCTAAATCCGAAAACCTTTCAAAGTTTCTTAAAGTTTACAAAGTCTTACCACAATATGCAGGCAAATAAAATCTATAAATATAATTCAAAAAACATTTATGTGTGTTTCGCCAAAAATACAATTTTTTTGAAAAAAAAAATCCCAAGAATGTTTTATTTTGTCTTAATAGATTTGAGATAGCGTATTTTCCAAGAGTGTAAAAAAGTGACAGTATTTCAAACTGCAATATTTACAGTATAAGCTGTAACTCCCAACCGGATTTTCATTAAATTTTCTGAATGTCCGCCAGTTTATAACGAATAGCAAAACTGCAAGAATATTTAAGTATAGGATCTCCAACTAATTTCAACAATTTCGATAATTACAGAAATAGGTTATGCTAAACCCAACTATTTTTAAGTTTACTTCGAAAACCTTCCCACATTTCGAAGATTTTTTTCGAGTCTCACCACAATTAACAGACAATTAGAAATTCCATAAAAGTAATACCGAAGTTTTATATTTTGTGCAGTGAGTGTTTTTTTTTTCTGACAGAGACTCCAAATATAACTAACTAGTAGAAAAAAAGGAGAGCACTTTGAGACTGTTATGCTTGTCTTAATTGATTTTGAGGTAGGATACGTTTTAGAATGTAAAAGTGCCATTTGCGTTTAATGCAATAATCAGAATGAGAACGATAAGTATCAAAAATACTTTGCGTTGAGTTTCCTACTGGCCTTGAGTAGTTAGTTGAATGGGTAGCAAGATTTGAGCAACGAAACCCTAGAACAATATAAAAATATTGTACTTCTTAAAGGATAGGACATGCTTATCAAAATATTCGCAATCTAAATCCGAAAACCTTTCAAAGTTTCTTGAAGTTTACAAAGTCTTACCACAATATGCAGGCAAATAAAATCTATAAATATAATTCAAAACATTTATGTGTTTCGCCAAAAATACAATTTTTTGGAAAAAAATCCCAAGTTTTTTTTATTTTTTCTTAATAGATTTGAGATAGCGTATTTTCCAAGAGTGTAAATGTGACTTTATTTCAAACTGCAATATTTACAGTATAAGCTGTAACTCCCAACCGGATTTTCATTAAATTTTCTGAATGTCCGCCAGTTTATAACGAATAGCAAAACTGCAAAAATATTTAAGTATAGGATCTCCAACTAATTTCAACAATTTCGATAATTACAGAAATAGGTTATGCTAACCCAACTATTTTTAAGTTTACTTCGAAAACCTTCCCACATTTCGAAGATTTTTTTCGAGTCTCACCACAATTAACAGACAATTAGAAATTCCATAAAAGTAATACCGAAGTTTTATATTTTGTGCAGTGAGTGTTTTTTCTGACAGAGACTCCAAATAAAACTAGTAGAAAAAAGGGAGAGCACTTTGAGACTGTTATGCTTGTCTTAATTGATTTTGAGGTAGGATACGTTTTAGAATGTAAAAGTGCCATTTGCGTTTAATGCAATAATCAGAATGAGAACGATAAGTATCAAAATACTTTGCGTTGAGTTTCCTACTGGCCTTGAGTAGTTAGTTGAATGGGTAGCAAGATTTGAGCAACGAAACCCTAGAACAATATGAAATATTGTACTTCCTAAGGATAGGATATGCTTATCAAAATATTCGCAATCTAAATCCGAAAACCTTTCAAAGTTTCTTAAAGTTTACAAAGTCTTACCACAATATGCAGGCAAATAAAATCTATAAATATAATTCAAAACATTTATGTGTTTCGCAAAAAAATACAATTTTTTGAAAAAAATTCAAGAATGTTTTCTTTGTCTTAATAGATTTGAGATAGCGTATTTTCCAAGAGTGTGAAAGTGACAGTATTTCAAACTGCAATATTTACAGTATAAGCTGTAACTCCCAACCGGATTTTCATTAAATTTTCTGAATGTCCGCCAGTTTATAACGAATAGCAAAACTGCAGGAATATTTAAGTATAGGATCTCCAACTAATTTCAACAATTTCGATAATTACAGAAATAGGTTATGCTAACCCAACTATTTTTAAGTTTACTTCGAAAACCTTCCCACATTTCGAAGATTTTTTTTCGAGTCTCACCACAATTAACAGACAATTAGAAATTCCATAAATGTAATACCAAAGTTTTATATTTTGTGCAGTGAGTGTTTTTTTCTGACAGAGACTCCAGAAAAAATAAATAAAACTAGTAGAAAAAAGGGAGAGCACTTTGAGACTGTTATGCTTGTCTTAATTGATTTTGAGGTAGGATACGTTTTAGAATGTAAAAGTGTCATTTGCGTTTAATGCAATAATCAGAATGAGAACGATAAGTATCAAAAATACTTTGCGTTGAGTTTCCTACTGGCCTTGAGTAGTTAGTTGAATTGATAGCAAGATTTGAGCAATGAAACCCTAGAACAATATGAAAAGTTGTACTTCCTAAGGATAGGATATGCTTATCAAAATATTCGCAATCTAAATCCGAAAACCTTTCAAAGTTTCTTAAAGTTTACAAAGTCGTACCACAATATGCAGGCAAATAAAATCTATAAATATAATTCAAAACATTTATGTGTTTTGCCAAAAATACAATTTTTTGGAAAAAAAATCCCAAGAATGTTTTATTTGTCTTAATAGATTTGAGATAGCGTATTTTCCAAGAGTGTAAAAGTGACAGTATTTCAAACTGCAATATTTACAGTATAAGCTGTAACTCCCAACCGGATTTTCATTAAATTTTCTGAATGTCCGCCAGTTTATAACGAATAGCAAAACTGCAGGAATATTTAAGTATAGGATCTCCAACTAATTTCAACAATTTCGATAATTACAGAAATAGGTTATGCTAACCCAACTATTTTTAAGTTTACTTCGAAAACCTTCCCACATTTCGAAGATTTTTTTCGAGTCTCACCACAATTAACAGACAATTAGAAATTCCATAAAAGTAATACCGAAGTTTTATATTTTGTGCAGTGAGTGTTTTTTTTCTGACAGAGACTCCAAATAAAACTAGTAGAAAAAAGGGAGAGCACTTTGAGACTGTTATGCTTGTCTTAATTGATTTTGAGGTAGGATACGTTTTAGAATGTAAAAGTGCCATTTGCGTTTAATGCAATAATCAGAATGAGAACGATAAGTATCAAAATACTTTGCGTTGAGTTTCCTACTGGCCTTGAGTAGTTAGTTGAATGGGTAGCAAGATTTGAGCAACGAAACCCTAGAACAATAATATGAAATATTGTACTTCCTAAGGATAGGATATGCTTATCAAAATATTCGCAATCTAAATCCGAAAACCTTTCAAAGTTTCTTAAAGTTTACAAAGTCTTACCACAATATGCAGGCAAATAAAATCTATAAATATAATTCAAAACATTTATGTGTTTCGCCAAAAATATACAATTTTTTGGAAAAAAAAATCCCAAGAATGTTTTATTTTTGTCTTAATAGATTTGAGATAGCGTATTTTCCAAGAGTGTAAAAGTGACAGTATTTCAAACTGCAATATTTACAGTATAAGCTGTAACTCCCAACCGGATTTTCATTAAATTTTCTGAATGTCCGCCAGTTTATAACGAATAGCAAAACTGCAGGAATATTTAACTATAGGATCTCCAACTAATTTCAACAATTTCGATAATTACAGAAATAGGTTATGCTAACCCAACTATTTTTAAGTTTACTTCGAAAACCTTCCCACATTTCGAAGATTTTTTTCGAGTCTCACCACAATTAACAGACAATTAGAAATTCCATAAAAGTAATACCGAAGTTTTATATTTTGTGCAGTGAATGTTTTTTTCTGACAGAGACTCCAAATAAAACTAGTAGAAAAAAGGGAGAGCACTTTGAGACTGTTATGCTTGTCATAATTGATTTTGAGGTAGGATACGTTTTAGAATGTAAAAGTGCCATTTGCGTTTAATGCAATAATCAGAATGAGAACGATAAGTATCAAAATACTTTGCGTTGAGTTTCCTACTGGCCTTGAGTAGTTAGTTGAATGGGTAGCAAGATTTGAGCAACGAAACCCTAGAACAATATGAAATATTGTACTTCCTAAGGATAGGATATGCTTATCAAAATATTCGCAATCTAAATCCGAAAACCTTTCAAAGTTTCTTAAAGTTTACAAAGTCTTACCACAATATGCAGGCAAATAAAATCTATAAATATAATTCAAAACATTTATGTGTTTCGCAAAAAATACAATTTTTTGGAAAAAAAAAATCCCAAGAATGTTTTATTTTCTTAAATAGATTTGAGATAGCGTATTTTCCAAGAGTGTAAAAAGTGACAGTATTTCAAACTGCAATATTTACAGTATAAGCTGTAACTCCCAACCGGATTTTCATTAAATTTTCTGAATGTCCGCCAGTTTATAACGAATAGCAAAACTGCAGGAATATTTAAGTATAGGATCTCCAACTAATTTCAACAATTTCGATAATTACAGAAATAGACTATGCTAACCCAACTATTTTTAAGTTTACTTCGAAAACCTTCCCACATTTCGAAGATTTTTTTTTCGAGTCTCACCACAATTAACAGACAATTAGAAATTCCATAAAAGTAATACCGAAGTTTTATATTTTGTGCAGTGAGTGTTTTTTTTTGACAGAGACTCCAAATAAAACTAGTAGAAAAAAAAGGGGAGAGCACTTTGAGACTGTTATGCTTGTCTTAATTGATTTTGAGGTAGGATACGTTTTAGAATGTAAAAGTGTCATTTGCGTTTAATGCATGCAATAATCAGAATGAGAGAAGATAAGTATCAAAATACTTTGCGTTGAGTTTCCTACTGGCCTTGAGTAGTTAGTTGAATGGGTAGCAAGATTTGAGCAACGAAACCCTAGAACAATATGAAATATTGTACTTCCTAAGGATAGGATATGATCATCAAAATATTCGCAATCTAAAAAACCGAAAACCTTTCAAAGTTTCTTAAAGTTTACAAAGTCTTACCACAATATGCAGGCAAATAAAATCTATAAATATAATTCAAAACATTTATGTGTTTCGCCAAAAATACAATTTTTTGGAAAAAAAATCCCAAGAATGTTTTATTTGTCTTAATAGATTTGAGATAGCGTATTTTCCAAGAGTGTAAAAGTGACAGTATTTCAAACTGCAATATTTACAGTATAAGCTGTAACTCCCAACCGGATTTTCATTAAATTTTCTGAATGTCCGCCAGTTTATAACGAATAGCAAAACTGCAGGAATATTTAAGTATAGGATCTCCAACTAATTTCAACAATTTCGATAATTACAGAAATAGGTTATGCTAAACCCAACGATTTTTAAGTTTACTTCGAAAACCTTCCCACATTTCGAAGATTTTTTCGATTCTCACCACAATTAAACGAAAATTAGAAATTCCATAAAAGTAATACCGAAGTTTTATATTTTGTGCAGTGAGTGTTTTTTCTGACAGAGACTCCAAATCAAACTAGTAGAAACAAGGGAGAGCAGTTTGAGACTGTTATGCTTGTCTTAATTGATTTTGAGGTAGGATACGTTTTAGAATGTAAAAGTGCCATTTGCGTTTAATGCAATAATCAGAATGAGAACGATAAGTATCAAAATACTTTGCGTTGAGTTTCCTACTGGCCTTGAGTAGTTAGTTGAATGGGTAGCAAGATTTGAGCAACGAAACCCTAGAACAATATGAAATATTGTACTTCCTAAGGATAGGATATGCTTATCAAAATATTCGCAATCTAAATCCGAAAACCTTTCAAAGTTTCTTAAAGTTTACAAAGTCTTACCACAATATGCAGGCAAATAAAATCTATAAATATAATTCAAAACATTTATGTGTTTCGCCAAAAATACAATTTTTTGGAAAAAAATCCCAAGAATGTTTTATTTGTCTTAATAGATTTGAGATAGCGTATTTTCCAAGAGTGTAAAAGTGACAGTATTTCAAACTGCAATATTTACAGTATAAGCTGTAACTCCCAACCGGATTTTCATTAAATTTTCTGAATGTCCGCCAGTTTATAACGAATAGCAAAACTGCAGGAATATTTAACTATAGGATCTCCAACTAATTTCAACAATTTCGATAATTACAGAAATAGGTTATGCTAACCCAACTATTTTTAAGTTTACTTCGAAAACCTTCCCACATTTCGAAGATTTTTTTCGAGTCTCACCACAATTAACAGACAATTAGAAATTCCATAAAAGTAATACCGAAGTTTTATATTTTGTGCAGTGAGTGTTTTTTTCTGACAGAGACTCCAAATAAAACTAGTAGAAAAAAGGGAGAGCACTTTGAGACTGTTATGCTTGTCTTAATTGATTTTGAGGTAGGATACGTTTTAGAATGTAAAAGTGTCATTTGCGTTTAATGCAGTAATCAGAATGAGAACGATAAGTATCAAAATACTTTGCGTTGAGTTTCCTACTGGCCTTGAGTAGTTAGTTGAATGGGTAGCAAGATTTGAGCAACGAAACCCTAGAACAATATGAAATATTGTACTTCCTAAGGATAGGATATGCTTATCAAAATATTCGCAATCTAAATCCGAAAACCTTTCAAAGTTTCTTAAAGTTTACAAAGTCTTACCACAATATGCAGGCAAATAAAATCTATAAATATAATTCAAAACATTTATGTGTTTCGCCAAAAATACAATTTTTTGGAAAAAAATCCCAAGAATGTTTATTTGTCTTAATAGATTTGAGATAGCGTATTTTCCAAGAGTGTAAAAGTGACAGTATTTCAATCTGCAATATTTACAGTATAAGCTGTAACTCCCAACCGGATTTTCATTAAATTTTCTGAATGTCCGCCAGTTTATAACGAATAGCAAAACTGCAGGAATATTTAACTATAGGATCTCCAACTAATTTCAACAATTTCGATAATTACAGAAATAGGTTATGCTAACCCAACTATTTTTATGTTTACTTTGAAAACCTTCCCATATTTCGAAGATTTTTTTCAAGTCTCACCACAATTAACAGACAATTAGAAATTCCATAAAAGTAATACCGAAGTTTTATATTTTGTGCAGTGAGTGTTTTTTCTGACAGAGACTCCAAATAAAACTAGTAGAAAAAAGGGAGAGCACTTTGAGACTGTTATGCTTGTCTTAATTGATTTTGAGGTAGGGACGTTTTAGAATGTAAAAGTGTCATTTGCGTTTAATGCAATAATCAGAATGAGAACGATAAGTATCAAAATACTTTGCGTTGAGTTTCCTACTGACCTTGAGTAGTTAGTTGAATGGGTAGCAAGATTTGAGCAACGAAACCCTAGAACAATATGAAATATTGTACTTCCTAAGGATAGGATATGCTTATCAAAAATATTTCGCAATCTAAAACCGAAAACCTTTCAAAGTTTCTTAAAGTTTACAAAGTCTTACCACAATATGCAGGCAAATAAAATCTATAAATATAACTCAAAACATTTATGTGTTTCGCCAAAAATACAATTTTTTGGAAAAAAAAAAAAATCCCAAGAATGTTTTATTTTTCTCTTAATAGATTTGAGATAGCGTATTTTCCAAGAGTGTAAAAGTGACAGTATTTCAAACTGCAATATTTACAGTATAAGCTGTAACTCCCAACCGGATTTTCAATAAATTTTCTGAATGTCCGCCAGTTAATAACGAATAGCAAAACTGCAGGAATATTTAAAGTATAGGATCTCCAACTAATTTCAACAATTTCGATAATTACAGAAATAGGTTATGCTAACCCAACTATTTTTAGGTTTACTTCGAAAACCTTCCCACATTTCGAAGATTTTTTTTCGAGTCTCACCACAATTAACAGACAATTAGAAATTCCATAAAAGTAATACCGAAGTTTTATATTTTGTGCAGTGAGTGTTTTTCTGACAGAGACTCCAAATCAAACTAGTAGAAAAAAGGGAGTTCGCTTTGAGACTGTTATGCTTGTCTTAATTGATTTTGAGGTAGGATACGTTTTAGAATGTAAAAGTGCCATTTGCGTTTTATCACAATAATCAGAATGATAACGATAAGTATCAAAATACTTTGCGTTGAGTTTCCTACTGGCTTTGAGTAGTTAGTTGAATTGATAGCAAGATTTGAGCAATGAAACCCTAGAACAATATGAAATGTTGTACTTCCTAAGGATAGGATATGCTTATCAAAATATTCTCAATCTAAATCCGAAAACCTTTCAAAGTTTCTTAAAGTTTACAAAGTCTTACCACAATATGCAGGCAAATAAAATCTATAAATATAATTCAAAACATTTATGTGTTTCGCCAAAAATACAATTTTTTGGAAAAAAAAATCCCAAGAATGTTTTATTTGTCTTAATAGATTTGAGATAGCGTATTTTCCAAGAGTGTAAAAGTGACAGTATTTCAAACTGCAATATTTACAGTATAAGCTGTAACTCCCAACCGGATTTTCATTAAATTTTCTGAATGTCCGCCAGTTTATAACGAATAGCAAAACTGCAGGAATATTTAACTATAGGATCTCCAACTAATTTCAACAATTTCGATAATTACAGAAATAGGTTATGCTAACCCAACTATTTTTAAGTTTACTTCGAAAACCTTCCCACATTTCGAAGATTTTTTTTCGAGTCTCACCACAATTAACAGACAATTAGAAATTCCATAAATGTAATACCAAAGTTTTATATTTTGTGCAGTGAGTGTTTTTTTCTGACAGAGACTCCAGAAAAAATAAATAAAACTAGTAGAAAAAAGGGAGAGCACTTTGAGACTGTTATGCTTGTCTTAATTGATTTTGAGGTAGGATACGTTTTAGAATGTAAAAGTGTCATTTGCGTTTAATGCAGTAATCAGAATGAGAACGATAAGTATCAAAATACTTTGCGTTGAGTTTCCTACTGGCCTTGAGTAGTTAGTTGAATGGGTAGCAAGATTTGAGCAACGAAACCCTAGAACAATATGAAATATTGTACTTCCTAAGGATAGGACATGCTTATCAAAATATTCGCAATCTAAAACCGAAAACCTTTCAAAGTTTCTTAAAGTTTACAAAGTCTTACCACAATATGCAGGCAAATAAAATCTATAAATATAATTCAAAACATTTATGTGTTTCGCCAAAAATACAATTTTTTGGAAAAAAATCCCAAGAATGTTTTATTTGTCTTAATAGATTTGAGATAGCGTATTTTCCAAGAGTGTAAAAGTGACAGTATTTCAAACTGCAATATTTACAGTATAAGCTGTAACTCCCAACCGGATTTTCATTAAATTTTCTGAATGTCCGCCAGTTTATAACGAATAGCAAAACTGCAGGAATATTTAAGTATAGGATCTCCAACTAATTTCAACAATTTCGATAATTACAGAAATAGGTTATGCTAACCCAACTATTTTTAAGTTTACTTCGAAAACCTTCCCACATTTCGAAGATTTTTTTCGAGTCTCACCACAATTAACAGACAATTGGAAATTCCATAAAAGTAATACCGAAGTTTTATATTTTGTGCAGTGAGTGTATTTTTCTGACAGAGACTCCAAATAAAACTAGTAGAAAAAAGGGAGAGCACTTTGAGACTGTTGTGCTTGTCATATTTGATTTTGAGGTAGGACACGTTTTAGAATGTAAAAGTGCCATTCGCGTTTAATGCAATAATCAGAATAAGAACGATAAGTATCAAAATACTTTGCGTTGAGCTTCCTACTGGCCTTGAGTAGTTAGTTGAATGGGTAGCAAGATTTGAGCAACGAAACCCTAGAACAATATGAAATATTGTACTTTTTAAGGATAGGATATGCTTGTCAAACTATTCGCAATCTAGAACCGAAAACCTTTCAAAGTTTCTTAAAGTTTACAAAGTCTTACCACAATATGCAGGCAAATAAAATCTATAAATATATATTCAAAAAAAATTTTTATGTGTTTCGCCAAAAATACAATTTTTTGGAAAAAAAATCCCAAGAATGTTTTATTTGTCTTAATAGATTTGAGATAGCGTATTTTCCAAGAGTGTAAAAGTGACAGTATTTCAAACTGCAATATTTACAGTATAAGCTGTAACTCCCAACCGGATTTTCATTAAATTTTCTGAATGTCCGCCAGTTTATAACGAATAGCAAAACTGCAGGAATATTTAACTATAGGATCTCCAACTAATTTCAACAATTTCGATAATTACAGAAATAGGTTATGCTAACCCAACTATTTTTAAGTTTACTTCGAAAACCTTCCCACATTTCGAAGATTTTTTTCGAGTCTCACCACAATTAACAGACAATTAGAAATTCCATAAAAGTAATACCGAAGTTTTATATTTTGTGCAGTGAGTGTTTTTTTTTTTTGACAGAGACTCCAAATAAAACTAGTAGAAAAAAGGGAGAGCAGTTTGAGACTGTTATGCTTGTCTTAATTGATTTTGAGGTAGGGTACGTTTTAGAATGTAAAAGTGCCATTTGCGTTTGATACAATATTCAGAATGAGAACGATAAGTATCAAAATACTTTGCGTTGAGTTTCCTACTGGCCTTGAGTAGTTAGTTGAATGGGTAGCAAGATTTGAGCAACGAAACCCTAGAACAATATGAAATATTGTACTTCCTAAGGATAGGATATGCTTATCAAAATATTCGCAATCTAAATCCGAAAACCTTTCAAAGTTTCTTAAAGTTTACAAAGTCTTACCACAATATGCAGGCAAATAAAATCTATAAATATAACTAAAGAAATTTATGTGTTTCGCCAAAAGTACAATTTTTTGAAAAAAAATCCCAAGAATGTTTTATTTCTCTTAATAGATTTGAAATATCGTATTTTCCAAGAGTGTAAAAGTGACAGTATTTCAAACTGCAATATTTACAGTATAAGCTGTAACTCCCAACCGGATTTTCATTAAATTTTCTGAATGTCCGCCAGTTTATAACGAATAGCAAAACTGCAGGAATATTTAAGTATAGGATCTCCAACTAATTTCAACAATTTCGATAATTACAGAAATAGGTTATGCTAACCCAACTATTTTTAAGTTTACTTCGAAAACCTTCCCACATTTCGAAGATTTTTTTCGAGTCTCACCACAATTAACAGACAATTAGAAATTCCATAAAAGTAATACCGAAGTTTTATATTTTGTGCAGTGAGTGTTTTTTTCTGACAGAGACTCCAAATAAAACTAGTAGAAAAAAGGGAGAGCACTTTGAGACTGTTATGCTTGTCTTAATTGATTTTGAGGTAGGATACGTTTTAGAATGTAAAAGTGTCATTTGCGTTTAATGCAGTAATCAGAATGAGAACGATAAGTATCAAAATACTTTGCGTTGAGTTTCCTACTGGCCTTGAGTAGTTAGTTGAATGGGTAGCAAGATTTGAGCAACGAAACCCTAGAACAATATGAAATATTGTACTTCTTAAGGATAGGACATGCTTGTCAAACTATTCGCAATCTAAAACCGAAAACCTTTCAAAGTTTCTTAAAGTTTACAAAGTCTTACCACAATATGCAGGCAAATAAAATCTATAAATATAATTCAAAACATTTATGTGTTTCGCCAAAAATACAATTTTTTGGAAAAAAATCCCAAAGAATGTTTTATTTGTCTTAATAGATTTGAGATAGCGTATTTTCCAAGAGTGTAAAAGTGACAGTATTTCAAACTGCAATATTTACAGTATAAGCTGTAACTCCCAACCGGATTTTCATTAAATTTTCTGAATGTCCGCCAGTTTATAACGAATAGCAAAACTGCAGGAATATTTAACTATAGGATCTCCAACTAATTTCAACAATTTCGATAATTACAGAAATAGGTTATGCTAACCCAACTATTTTTAAGTTTACTTCGAAAACCTTCCCACATTTCGAAGATTTTTTTCGAGTCTCACCACAATTAACAGACAATTAGAAATTCCATAAAAGTAATACCGAAGTTTTATATTTTGTGCAGTGAGTGTTTTTTCTGACAGAGACTCCAAATAAAACTAGTAGAAAAAAGGGAGAGCACTTTGAGACTGTTATGCTTGTCATAATTGATTTTGAGGTAGGATACGTTTTAGAATGTAAAAGTGCCATTTGCGTTTAATGCAATAATCAGAATGAGAACGATAAGTATCAAAATACTTTGCGTTGAGTTTCCTACTGGCCTTGAGTAGTTAGTTGAATGGGTAGCAAGATTTGAGCAACGAAACCCTAGAACAATATGAAATATTGTACTTCCTAAGGATAGGATATGCTTATCAAAATATTCGCAATCTAAATCCGAAAACCTTTCAAAGTTTACAAAGTTTACAAAGTTTACAAAGTCTTACCACAATATGCAGGCAAATAAAATCTATAAATATAATTCAAAACATTTATGTGTTTCGCCAAAAATACAATTTTTTGGAAAAAAATCCCAAGTTTTTTTTATTTTTTCTTAATAGATTTGAGATAGCGTATTTTCCAAGAGTGTAAATGTGACTTTATTTCAAACTGCAATATTTACAGTATAAGCTGTAACTCCCAACCGGATTTTCATTAAATTTTCTGAATGTCCGCCAGTTTATAACGAATAGCAAAACTGCAGGAATATTTAAGTATAGGATCTCCAACTAATTTCAACAATTTCGATAATTACAGAAATAGGTTATGCTAACCCAACTATTTTTAAGTTTACTTCGAAAACCTTCCCACATTTCGAAGATTTTTTTCGAGTCTCACCACAATTAACAGACAATTAGAAATTCCATAAAAGTAATACCGAAGTTTTATATTTTGTGCAGTGAGTGTTTTTTCTGACAGAGACTCCAAATAAAACTAGTAGAAAAAAGGGAGAGCACTTTGAGACTGTTATGCTTGTCTTAATTGATTTTGAGGTAGGATACGTTTTAGAATGTAAAAGTGCCATTTGCGTTTAATGCAATAATCAGAATGAGAACGATAAGTATCAAAACACTTTGCGTTCAGTTTTCTACTAGCCTTAAGTAGTTAGTTGAATTGGTAGCAAGATTTGGGCAACGAAACACTAGAACAATATCAAATATTGTACTATCTAAGAATAGGATATGATTATCAAAATATTCTCAATCTAAATCCTAAAACCTTTCAAAGTTTCTTCAAGTTTACAAAGTCTTACCACAATATGCAGGCAAATAAAATCTATAAATATAATTCAAAACATTTATGTGTTTCGCCAAAAATACAATTTTTTGGAAAAAAATCCCAAGAATGTTTTATTTGTCTTAATAGATTTGAGATAGCGTATTTTCCAAGAGTGTAAAAGTGACAGTATTTCAAACTGCAATATTTACAGTATAAGCTGTAACTCCCAACCGGATTTTCATTAAATTTTCTGAATGTCCGCCAGTTTATAACGAATAGTAAAACTGTAAGAATATTTAAGTATAGGATCTCCAACTAATTTCAACAATTTTGATAATTACAGAAATAGATTATGCTAACCCAACTATTTTTAAGTTTACTTCGAAAACCTTCCCACATTTCGAAGATTTTTTCCGAGTCTCACCACAATTAACAGACAATTAGAAATTCCATAAAAGTAATACCGAAGTTTTATATTTTGTGCAGTGAGTGTATTTTTCTGACAGAGACTCCAAATAAAACTAGTAGAAAAAAGGGAGAGCACTTTGAGACTGTTGTG
Source organism: Styela plicata (assembly GCA_963675895.2). NCBI lineage: Eukaryota > Metazoa > Chordata > Ascidiacea > Stolidobranchia > Styelidae > Styela > Styela plicata. The sequence continues at coordinate 22,204,601 of OZ023141.1, read as the reverse complement.
CTTGTCATATTTGATTTTGAGGTAGGACACGTTTTAGAATGTAAAAGTGCCATTCGCGTTTAATGCAATAATCAGAATGAGAACGATAAGTATCAAAATACTTTGCGTTGAGTTTCCTACTGGCCTTGAGTAGTTAGTTGAATGGGTAGCAAGATTTGAGCAACGAAACCCTAGAACAATATGAAATATTGTACTTCCTAAGGATAGGATATGCTTATCAAAATATTCGCAATCTAAATCCGAAAACCTTTCAAAGTTTCTTAAAGTTTACAAAGTCTTACCACAATATGCAGGCAAATAAAATCTATAAATATAATTCAAAACATTTATGTGTTTCGCCAAAAATACAATTTTTTGGAAAAAAATCCCAAGAATGTTTTATTTGTCTTAATAGATTTGAGATAGCGTATTTTCCAAGAGTGTAAAAGTGACAGTATTTCAAACTGCAATATTTACAGTATAAGCTGTAACTCCCAACCGGATTTTCATTAAATTTTCTGAATGTCCGCCAGTTTATAACGAATAGCAAAACTGCAGGAATATTTAAGTATAGGATCTCCAACTAATTTCAACAATTTCGATAATTACAGAAATAGGTTATGCTAACCCAACTATTTTTAAGTTTACTTCGAAAACCTTCCCACATTTCGAAGATTTTTTTCGAGTCTCACCACAATTAACAGACAATTAGAAATTCCATAAAAGTAATACCGAAGTTTTATATTTTCGTGCAGTGAGTGTTTTTTCTGACAGAGACTCCAAATAAAACTAGTAGAAAAAAGGGAGAGCAGTTTGAGACTGTTATGCTTGTCTTAATTGATTTTGAGGTAGGGTACGTTTTAGAATGTAAAAGTGCCATTTGCGTTTAATGCAATAATCAGAATGAGAACGATAAGTATCAAAATACTTTGCGTTGAGTTTCCTACTGGCCTTGAGTAGTTAGTTGAATGGGTAGCAAGATTTGAGCAACGAAACCCTAGAACAATATGAAGGATAGGATATGCTTATCAAAATATTCTCAATCTGTATCCGAAAACCTTTCAAAGTTTCTTAAAGTTTACAAAGTCTTACCACAATATGCAGGCAAATAAAATCTATAAATATAATTCAAAACATTTATGTGTTTCGCCAAAAATACAATTTTTTGGAAAAAAATCCCAAGAATGTTTTATTTGTCTTAATAGATTTGAGATAGCGTATTTTCCAAGAGTGTAAAAGTGACAGTATTTCAAACTGCAATATTTACAGTATAAGCTGTAACTCCCAACCGGATTTTCATTAAATTTTCTGAATGTCCGCCAGTTTATAACGAATAGCAAAACTGCAGGAATATTTAAGTATAGGATCTCCAACTAATTTCAACAATTTCGATAATTACAGAAATAGGTTATGCTAACCCAACTATTTTTAAGTTTACTTCGAAAACCTTCCCACATTTCGAAGATTTTTTTCGAGTCTCACCACAATTAACAGACAATTAGAAATTCCATAAAAGTAATACCGAAGTTTTATATTTTGTGCAGTGAGTGTTTTTTTTAAACTGACAGAGACTCCAAATAAAACTAGAAAAAAAAAGAGGGAGAGCAGCTTTGAGACTGTTATGCTTGTCTTAATTGATTTTGAGGTAGGGTAGGACGTTTTAGAATGTAAAAGTGTCATTTGCGTTTAATGCAATAATCAGAATGAGAACGATAAGTATCAAAATACTTTTTGCGTTGAGTTTCCTACTGGCCTTGAGTAGTTAGTTGAATGGGTAACAAGATTTGAGCAACGAAACCCTAGAACAATATGAAATATTGTACTTCCTAAGGATAGGATATGCTTATCAAAATATTCGCAATCTAAATCCGAAAACCTTTCAAAGTTTCTTAAAGTTTACAAAGTCTTACCACAATATGCAGGCAAATAAAATCTATAAATATAATTCAAAACATTTATGTGTTTTTTCCAAAAATACAATTTTTTGAAAAAAAATCCCAAGAATGTTTTATTTTGTCTTAATAGATTTGAGATGGCGTATTTTCCAAGAGTGTAAAAGTGACAGTATTTCAAACTGCAATATTTACAGTATAAGCTGTAACTCCCAACCGGATTTTCATTAAATTTTCTGAATGTCCGCTAGTTTATAAAGAATAGCAAAACTGCAGGAATATTTAAGTATAGGATCTCCAACTAATTTCAACAATTTCGATAATTACAGAAATAGGTTATGCTAACCCAACTATTTTTAAGTTTACTTCGAAAACCTTCCCACATTTCGAAGATTTTTTTCGAGTCTCAACACAATTAACAGACAAATAGAAATTCCATAAAATTAATACCGAAGTTTTATATTTTGTGCAGTGAGTGTTTTTTCTGACAGAGACTCCAAATAAAACTAGTAGAAAAAGGGAGAGCACTTTGAGACTGTTATGCTTGTCATAATTGATTTTGAGGTAGGATACGTTTTAGAATGTAAAAGTGCCATTTGCGTTTAATGCAATAATAAGAATGAGAACGATAAGTATCAAAATACTTTGCGTTGAGTTTCCTACTGGCCTTGAGTAGTTAGTTGAATGGGTAGCAAGATTTTTAGCAACGAAACCCTAGAACAATATGAAATATTGTAATTCCTAAGGATAGGACATGCTTATCAAAATATTCGCAATCTAAAACCGAAAACCTTTCAAAGTTTCTTAATAATGTTTACAAAGTCTTTACCACAATATGCAGGCAAATAAAAAATTTATAAATATGTTCAAAACATTTATGTGTTTCGCCAAAAAATACAATTTTTTGGAATAAAAATTTAAAACAAGAATGTTTTCACTGTCTTAATAGATTTGAGATCAGTATTTTCCAAGAGTAAAAAATTAACCAGAGATTATTAAATTATATAATATTAAATACAAATTACAAATAAATTCAATTTCTTTCACATAAGGACATCTATTTCGATGTTTTTCAATAGCAAGCCTGCTGGTAAAATATCTCTTATTTTGGTTTATTACAGAAGAAACATTTGGGATATGATTTTGGAAAATAACTGCATTTCTATGTAACCATAATTTATATCTACTTATACATAATAATAAAACAGAAAGCATCCAGTTGTTCTCCATTAAAAAGGGTAAATTCAGTTTGGATTAAAATGACATTTATTCATATTCATAACTATTTGGTTAATAAAATTATAAATGTACTGTACAAATCGACACCGCCAAAATAAATGTGATATAAACTCAGGTTCATTATCTTTACATAATACACACATTTCATTTCCAGCAATCCTTTTGATCCCTGGTTTTGTTTTTACTGGCAATATATCATACATAATTTTAAAATTAAAACTTTTCACATAATTGGTTAATATCTTACTATGCATATTACTGCAGGCATTTTCTATATTAACATGATGCAATAAAATAATTCTTTCACCTTTAAAACTTGAAACAATCTTTTCATACAAGTATTTGTGGCCGTCCCTCAGAAAATCATCTTTAGTTAAGTTATGTGTTTTAATAAATTTGATTATACTTTTGTAAAACATATTTGGTGTGAATCTATGTGGGAAGGAATTATTGAACATTATTTTAGCAAATATGCTTAACTGTTGTCCAATATTATATTCCATGAAATTAAAATCTGCAATTGAATCATCACAGATTCCTTCTCTGACATCGAAATAATACAAAATTCTCATTGCGTACATACAATCCAAAAACATCGGTATGTTAATAATATCATAACCACCTGCATATTTAGGTCTACATAACGTTGAAATATTTAATTTAAATTTACCATCAAAAGCAAACCTCTCAACTATCGTATTAATTTCTTTACCTATTTTATATGACATTGGGAATACTTTAGAGATATACAAGAACTGGGGTAATATCTTCATTTTAACTAAAAGGCATTTTCCTTCTAAAGTAACTCTAATCCTATTCAATTCATCTATAATTTCTTCTGTTCTATCTATACATTTTCTCCAATTGATTACTGTAGTGTCCTCATTGCTGAAAATCTCACCCAAAATCTCTAAACTATCTTCTTCTTTTATATCTTTAATTTGTTCATTGTTTTTCCAAATACCTAATTTTAGCAGTCTTGTTTTTCTTTTATTTAACTTCAATCCGGTTGATTCTTCATAATCTTGAAGTATGCATAATGATTGATTAATTGATGCTTTTGTTTGAAGTATCAGTGTTATATCATCTGCATATCCAGCATTTCTAATTTCTCTATTTCCTGGTGTCATAATTCCGCAGATTTGTTTATCATTGTTTATATACCTAGCCAAGGGTTCAATTGCAATTATAAACATAAAGAGACTCAAAGGATCTCCTTGTCTAACTCCTCTCTGAAGATGTATTTTATTGCCCAGAAACCCATTTAATATAATGCGTGCATCTGCATTTCTGTATAATTTTTTTTAAAAATTCCATCATCCTATTTTTTATTCCAAGTCTTTCGGAAATTTTATATAAATATTCCAGGTCAATTGAATCAAATGCCTTTTTGAAATCCAGTGATAATAATGCAGATTCTCCAATTTTGTTTTTTTTCCTGTGCTGTTATGTTTCTTATCAACGTTAGTGTGTCTTGTATTTTACGTCCTGGTACAGCAGTTTGCTGTGAGGTAATCAATTTTGGTAAAATATTTTTTATTCGTGCAGAAAAAATCTTTGTCACTATTTTATAATCTGTATTGAGTAAACTGATGGGCCTATAATTCTGTATTTTACTGTGTTCCCCTTTTTTATAAATTAACGTAATATATCCAATCTTGAAAGAATCATTTATTTCATCAGAGTCATATATTTCTGTTACTACTTGTGTAAAGTCTGAACATATGATATCCAAAATTGTTTATAAAATTCGACAGTAATTCCATCTGGTCCTGGCGCTTTTCCGTCCTTCATGTTTTTTATGGTGGTGGTTATTTCTTCTAGTTGTATATCTCTTTCTAGATCTTTTGCTTCATCTTCTTCAATTTTCATATATGGTGTAATGGTCTCCAAAAATGTTGTTTGTTTGTTTATTTTTGTGGTATGTTTCCTGAATAAATTGGTATAAAATTTTGAGGCTATGTTCATTTTGTCCTGTATTTCCATATATTTTTTGCCATCTTCATCATCGATTAGGGTTTTTATTATAGAATTACTTCTTTTCTTCTTCCAATTTTGAAAAAAATATCTGCTGCATTTTTCATTATAGTCTAGGTTATCTGCTTGATTTTGTATCAATATTTTACTTATTTTATCTTTATATTTTCTTAGCATTTCTCTTTTTAGGGTGTTGAACTTTGTTAGTACTTTTTGTCCTTTATCCAATTGTATTTTTAAATCCTCTAATTTCTTTTGAGTATATATATTCTTCCTTGTACTTCTTTGATTTTTTAACTGAATATTTTCTAATCAAGTCTTTCACTATATCTTTCATATCAATTCACCATTCTAATTTAGATTTATACATAAATTTTAACGTCTTCCACTTTTCCCATTTTTCCTTAAATTCATCCAAAAATTCTCTATCTTTATATATTGTTACATTATTTTTCCAATAACCATTTCCTCTTTCTATGATCTCAGTATTAATCTGTATTTCCACACTAAACATGTCATGATCTGAGTGGATCGTAGGAATGCTTTTGATAGAAGTTATAATATTGAGAGGGGGTATATAAATCCTGTCCAATCTAGCTTGGACCAAACTATTTCTCCAGGTATAAAGATTTTGTTTATCAGAAAAATATTCAATAGAATCAACTAAATTAAAGCAATCAATCAAATCATTTAGGGATTGTGAAACATATTCTTTTTTGGGTCTTTTATTTGAAGATACGTAAGTCCTATCACATTCTATGTCATGTACACAGTTGGTGTCTCCACCTAATATTACAAAGTTAGAAGAGTAAACATACGGATATAAATTGTCATAAAAATTTTCTTGTTATGATCTCAGGTTCGATTCTGTTTTGCTCGGTGCATAGATATTCACCACATGTAATCTTTCACCACATATATCAATGTCCCCAACTATTACCCTACCATCTGAATCCCAACATACATCCAAAAAAGTATAATTTGAGAGCTTATTTGATAATAATATTGCTACACCTCTCGAATTTGATGTCCCAGAGTTCCATATGCTGGTTCCCCAGTGCCATTCTTTTCCCCATGCTAGTTCTTTATCAGGTGTACTATGTGTCTCTTGAAGTAGTATAATGTCGGCATTCTGATTGTTTAATTCTTGATATATTTCTTTTCTTTTATTATTATCTCCCAATCCATTTGCGTTTAGTGTTAGTATTTTTAAATATACAAACATTGTAAATATTGGAAAGAGTATTCTTGTCATTAAAAACTGTGGAGGGATTTTGATGATGGTGAAATATCAACCTCCATTTTTTCATTCTTCTCTTGTGCATTTTGATTTGTTGTACTTTCCACACTATCAAATAGTTGTTTGATCTTTTTGCTTTGATTTTGAGTTTCATCGATACTTTCATCCCTGTCTGTATCTCTAGTGTCAATTCTAATCAAATTTTCTTTCTTGGATCGGACTTGTGTTCCGATGTAACTTTTTGTGGAGGAATTGCCAGTAGTCATTGAGTTGTTTTCTGTAGATTCAGAATCAAGCTGTACAAATTTTCCTTGTATTATTCGTATATCATCATCATTTTTTATTGGACTTATAGTAGACAAATTCATGAGTTCAGTGTTCTCTGGTATTGTTGGTGTACTGGTGACCTGATTGTCAAGTTGATCAAGGTCTAACGTTATATCTTCTTCTAAGATTTTACTCGGTGTCTCATTTCTGTTTTCATCATCTTTTTTCGGAATCGCAGGAAATTCTTTTTCGTATTGTGTTTTTGCATTATCAATGACTAATGGGTTTTTATATCTCTCTAGTTTTGGGATGTACCAAACACATTCTTCCATCAGATGGTCATTTTCTCCACAAATACGGCATGTAGGTTTCTGTTCCCAATATTTTACTAAAATGGTGTGTCCATTTATTTTTATATAACTTTTTATAGGCTTAGCATTCAAGTCATCTTTGGCTATGAAAAATCTTCTAATACCGTTTATAATACCTTCGTCGTCTGTAAGTTCGAATATGTCACTGATCTTGCCATGCTCTTTTTCAATGTGTTCCTTTATTTTCTCATTTTCCAATGGGGTAGGAACCCAATGAATAAAAACAGCAACACTATCAGGAATATACAGTCTATGTATTGGTAGTCCAAGAACTCCCTCATTTTTCAACCGCCAAATCTCTCTATCTACTTTTACAGCTATTTCTCTTGATTTAAAGGTAATATCCACTCCAGATATAGGTGTTTGCACCATACCATAAATGTTTTTCAATTGGAATCCAAGTTTTCTAAAAAATTCCCAAAGTTCTTTTCTATTTGGAGGTTGTTCAAAACTCAATTTCATGCATTTAGATCGATCAGTTTTCTTTCGTGCCTCTTCGTCTGCTTTTCTTTCATCCTTTGCATGTCTCAGTTTTTCAGCAAACGTAATTCCTGGCGATGTAGCGCCCATACCTCACCAGTTTCATTCAGCGTTCCGCCAGTTTATAACGAATAGCAAAACTGCAGAAATATTTAAGTATAGGATCTTCAACAACTTACAACAATTTTGATAATTACAGAAATAGGTTATGCTAACCCAACTATTTTTAAGTTTACTTCGAAAACCTTCCCACATTTTGAAGATTTTTCGAGTCTCACCACAATTAACAGACAATTAAAATTCATAATATAATCTCGAAGTTTTATATTTTCTACAGTGAGTGTTTTTTCTGACAGCGACTACAAATCAAACTCTTAGAGAAAAATGGGTTGTTTTAAGACTGTTATGTTTGTTTTAGTTGCTTTTTAGTTAGGATACGTTTTAGAATGTAAAAGTACTATTTGCTTTTGATGCAATCGTCAGAATAAGAATGATAAGTATCAGAACACTTTGCGTTGAGTTTTCTAAAGGCCTTAAGTAATTAGTTGAATTGGTGGCAAGATTAGAGCAACGAAGCCCCAGAACAATATGAAATATTGTTATTTCTAAGGATAATATATGTTTATCAGAATATTCTCAATCTAAATCCGAAAACCTACCAAAGTTTCCTAAAGTTTACAAAGTCTTACCACAATATGTGGGCAAATAAAATCTATAAATATAATTCAAAACATTTATGTGTTTCGCCAAAAATAAAATTTTTTGAGAAAAATCCGAGTATGTTTTATTTGTCTCAATAGATTAGATTTAAGATAGCGTCTTTTTAAAGAGTGTAAAAGTGACACTGTTTTAACTGCAGTATTCACAGTATAAGCTGTAATTTTCAACCGGAATTTCATTAAATTTTTTTGAATGTCCGCCCGTTTATAGCAATTAGCAAAACTGTAGAAATATTTAAGTATATGATCTCCAACCAGGTTAAAAATTTTCAATATTTACAGAAATAGGTTTTACTAACCCAACTATTTTTAAGTTTACTTCGAAAACCTTCCCACATTTTGACGATGTCTTCGAGTCCTAACACAATATGCAGACAAATATAATGCATAAAATAATACCGAAGTTTAATGTTTGCTACAGTAGGTGTTCTTATAGACAGCGACTCCAAATCAAACTTTTAGAGAAAATAGAGCTAGCTTTTAGACTGTTTTGTTTGTCTTAGCTGACTTGAGGTAGGATACTTTTTAGAATGTAAAAGTGACATTTACTTTTGATGCAATCTTCAGAATAAATACGATAAGTGTTAAAACACTTAGCGTTCAGTTTTCAATGTGAAATATTGTACTTTCTAAGGATAGGATATGCTTATCAGAATATTCTCAAACTTAGTCATAAAACCTTCCAAAGTTTTCTAAAGTTTACAAAGTCTTACCACAATATGCAGGCAAATGAAATCTATAAATATAATTCTAAACATTTATGTGTTTCGCCAAACATACAAATTTTTGAAAAAAATCAAAGAATGTTTTATTTGTCTTAATAGATGTGAGAAATCGTATATAAGTATCAGAACACTTTGCGTTGAGTTTTCTAAAGGCCTTAAGTAATTAGTTGAATTGGTGGCAAGATTTGAGCAACGGAACCCTAGAACAATATGAAATATTGTACTTCTTAAGGATAGGATATGCTTATCAGAATATTCTCAAACTAAATCCAAAAACCTACCAAAGTTTCCTAATGTTTACAAAGTCTTACCACAATAGGCAGGCAAATGAAATCTATAAATATAATTCTAAGCATTTATATATTTCGCCAAAAATACAATTTTTTGGAAAAAATCCAAGAATGTTTTTTTTGTCCTAATATATTTGAAAAAGTTTATTTTTCAAGAGTGTAAAAGTGAAAGTATTTTTAGCTGAAATATTCACAGTATAAGCTGTAACTACCAACCGCATTTTCAATACATTTGCCTGTATGTCCGCCAGTTTATAACAAATAGCAAATTTGGGGGAATATTTAGGTATAGGATCTCTAACTAATTTCAACAATTTCGATAATTACAGAAATAGGTTATGCTAACCCAACTATTTTTAAGTTTACTTCGAAACCTTTCCACATTTTGAGGATTTTTGTCGAGTCTTACCGCAGTATACAGAAACATATGATACATAAAATGATACCGAAGTTTTATGTTTGCTAAAGTGGGTGTTCTTGTATACAGCGAATCCAAATCAAACTCGAAGAGAAAATAGATCTAGCTTTTGGACTGTTCTGTTTATCTTAGTTGATTCGAAGTAGGCTACTTTTTAAATTGTAAAAGTGATATTTACTTCTGATGCAATCTTCCGAAAGGGAACAATAAGTATCACAACCATTGCGTTGAGTTTTCTTCTGGCCTTTAGTAGCTAGTTGAATTGGTAGCAAGATTTGAGCATCCAAACCCCAGAACAATATGAAATATTGTTCTTTCTAAGGATGGGATATGTTTATCAGAATAATCTAAATCTAAATCCGAAAACCTACCAGAGTTTTTTAAAGTTTACAAAGTCTTACTTACTTCAACATGCGGTCAAATAAAATCCATAAATATAATTCTAAACATTTATGTGTTTCGCCCAAAATACAATTTTTTGAAAAAAATCCAAGAACGTTTTATTTGTCTTAATAGATTTGAGAAAGGGAATTTTTCCAGAGTGTAAAAGTGACAGTATTCTTAACTGCAATATTCACAGTTTAAGCTTTAGCTCCCAACCGGGTTTTCAATAAATTTTTCAGAATGTCCGACAGTTTATAACAAATAGCAAAACTGTAGGAATGTTTAAGTATAGGATCTCCAACAACTTTCAACAATTTCGATAATTACAGGAATAGGTTATGCTAACCCAACTGTTTTCAAATTTACTTCGAAAACCTTCCCACATTTTGAAGATTTTTCGGGTCTTACCACAATTAACAGACAATTAAAATTCATAAATATAATATCGAAGTTTTATAGTTTCTACAGTGAGTGTTTTTTCCTGACAACGACCCCAAATCAAACTCTTAGAGAAAAATGAGTTCGTTTTTAGAATGTTATGTTTGTCTTAGTTGATTTTGAGTTAGGATACGTTTTAGAATGTAAAAGTGCCTTTTGCTTTTGATGCAATCGTCAGAATAAGAACGATAGGCATCAAAACACTTTGCGTTGAGTTTTCTACTGGCCTAAGTAATTAGTTGAATTGGTAGCAAGATTTGAGCAACGAAGCCATAGAACAATATGAAATATTGTTCGTTCTAAAGATAATATATGCTTCTCAGAATATTCTCAATCTAAATTCGAAAACCTACCAAAGTTTCCTATAGTTTACAAAGTCTTACCACAATATGTGGGCAAATAAAATCTATAAATATAATTCAAAACATTGATCAACGAAGCCATAGAACAATATGAAATATTGTTCGTTCGTTCTAAGGATAATATATGCTTCTCAGAATATTCTCAATCTAAATCCGAAAACCTACAAAAGTTTCCTATAGTTTAAAAATTCTTACCACAATATGTGGGCAAATAAAATCTATAAATATAATTCAAAACATTGAGCAACGAAGCCATAGAACAATATGAAATATTGTTCGTTCGTTCTAAGGATAATATATGCTTCTCAGAATATTCTCAATCTAAATCCGAAAACCTACAAAAGTTTCCTATAGTTTAAAAAGTCTTACCACAATATGCAGGCAAATGAAATCTATAAATATAATTCTAAACATTTATGTGTTTCGCCAAACATACAAATTTTTGAAAAAAATCAAAGAATGTTTTATTTGTCTTAATAGATGTGAGAAAACGTATTTTTCAAGAGTGTAAAACTGACAGTATTTTTAACTGCAATAATCCCGGATTTTCATTAAATTTTTCTAAATGTCCGCCAGTATATAACAAATAGCAAAACTGTAGGAATATTTAGGTATAGCTCCTAGAGAAAATAGAGCTTGCATTTAGACTGATCTGTTTGTCTTAGTTGATTTGAGGTAGGCCACTTTTTAGAATGTAAAAGTGACATTTGCTTTTGATGCAATCTTCAGAATAAGAACGATAAGTATTTATACCATTGCGTTGACTTTTCTGCTGGCCTTTTGTAGTTAGTTGAATTGGTGGCAAGATTTGAGCAACGGAACCCTAGAACAATATGAAATATTGTACTTCTTAAGGATAGGATATGCTTATCAGAATATTCTCAAACTAAATCCAAAAACCTACCAAAGTTTCCTAATGTTTACAAAGTCTTACCACAATAGGCAGGCAAATGAAATCTATAAATATAATTCTAAGCATTTATATATTTCGCCAAAAATACAATTTTTTGAAAAAAATCCAAGAATGTTTTTTTTGTCTTAATATATTTGAAAAAGTTTATTTTTCAAGAGTGTAAAAGTGAAAGTATTTTTAGCTGAAATATTCACAGTATAAGCTGTAACTACCAACCGCATTTTCAATACATTTGCCTGTATGTCCGCCAGTTTATAACAAATAGCAAATTTGGGGGAATATTTAGGTATAGGATCTCTAACTAATTTCAACAATTTCGATAATTACAGAAATAGGTTATGCTAACCCAACTATTTTTAAGTTTACTTCGAAACCTTTCCACATTTTGAGGATTTTTGTCGAGTCTTACCGCAGTATACAGAAACATATGATACATAAAATAATACCGAAGTTTTATGTTTGCTAAAGTGGGTGTTCTTGTATACAGCGAATCCAAATCAAACTCGAAGAGAAAATAGATCTAGCTTTTGGACTGTTCTGTTTATCTTAGTTGATTCGAAGTAGGCTACTTTTTAAAATTGTAAAAGTGATATTTACTTCTGATGCAATCTTCCGAAAGGGAACAATAAGTATCACAACCATTGCGTTGAGTTTTCTTCTGGCCTTTAGTAGCTAGTTGAATTGGTAGCAAGATTTGAGCATCCAAACCCCAGAACAATATGAAATATTGTTCTTTCTAAGGATGGGATATGTTTATCAGAATAATCTAAATCTAAATCCGAAAACCTACCAGAGTTTCTTAAAGTTTACAAAGTCTTACTTACTTCAACATGCGGTCAAATAAAATCCATAAATATAATTCTAAACATTTATTTGTTTCGCCCAAAATACAATTTTTTGAAAAAAATCCAAGAACGTTTTATTTGTCTTAATAGATTTGAGAAAGGGAATTTTTCCAGAGTGTAAAAGTGACAGTATTCTTAACTGCAATATTCACAGTTTAAGCTTTAGCTCCCAACCGGGTTTTCAATAAATTTTTCAGAATGTCCGACAGTTTATAACAAATAGCAAAACTGTAGGAATGTTTAAGTATAGGATCTCCAACAACTTTCAACAATTTCGATAATTACAGGAATAGGTTATGCTAACCCAACTGTTTTCAAATTTACTTCGAAAACCTTCCCACATTTTGAAGATTTTTTCGGGTCTTACCACAATTAACAGACAATTAAAATTCATAAATATAATATCGAAGTTTTATAGTTTCTACAGTGAGTGTTTTTTTCCTGACAACGACCCCAAATCAAACTCTTAGAGAAAAAATGAGTTCGTTTTTAGAATGTTATGTTTGTCTTAGTTGATTTTGAGTTAGGATACGTTTTAGAATGTAAAAGTGCCTTTTGCTTTTGATGCAATCGTCAGAATAAGAACGATAGGCATCAAAACACTTTGCGTTGAGTTTTCTACTGGCCTAAGTAATTAGTTGAATTGGTAGCAAGATTTGAGCAACGAAGCCATAGAACAATATGAAATATTGTTCGTTCTAAAGATAATATATGCTTCTCAGAATATTCTCAATCTAAATTCGAAAACCTACCAAAGTTTCCTATAGTTTACAAAGTCTTACCACAATATGTGGGCAAATAAAATCTATAAATATAATTCAAAACATTGATCAACGAAGCCATAGAACAATATGAAATATTGTTCGTTCGTTCTAAGGATAATATATGCTTCTCAGAATATTCTCAATCTAAATCCGAAAACCTACAAAATGTTCCTATAGTTTAAAAAGTCTTACCACAATATGTGGGCAAATAAAATCTATAAATATAATTCAAAACATTGAGCAACGAAGCCATAGAACAATATGAAATATTGTTCGTTCGTTCTAAGGATAATATATGCTTCTCAGAATATTCTCAATCTAAATCCGAAAACCTACAAAAGTTTCCTATAGTTTAAAAAGTCTTACCACAATATGCAGGCAAATGAAATCTATAAATATAATTCTAAACATTTATGTGTTTCGCCAAACATACAAATTTTTGAAAAAAATCAAAGAATGTTTTATTTGTCTTAATAGATGTGAGAAAACGTATTTTTCAAGAGTGTAAAACTGACAGTATTTTTAACTGCAATAATCCCGGATTTTCATTAAATTTTTCTAAATGTCCGCCAGTATATAACAAATAGCAAAACTGTAGGAATATTTAGGTATAGCTCTTAGAGAAAATAGAGCTTGCATTTAGACTGATCTGTTTGTCTTAGTTGATTTGAGGTAGGCCACTTTTTAGAATGTAAAAGTGACATTTGCTTTTGATGCAATCTTCAGAATAAGAACGATAAGTATTAATACCATTGCGTTGACTTTTCTGCTGGCCTTTTGTGATTAGTTGAATTGGTGGCAAGATTTGAGCAACGGAACCCTAGAACAATATGAAATATTGTACTTCTTAAGGATAGGATATGCTTATCAGAATATTCTCAAACTAAAACCAAAAACCTACCAAAGTTTCCTAATGTTTACAAAGTCTTACCACAATAGGCAGGCAAATGAAATCTATAAATATAATTCTAAGCATTTATATATTTCGCCAAAAATACAATTTTTTGAAAAAAATCCAAGAATGTTTTTTTTGTCTTAATATATTTGAAAAAGTTTATTTTTCAAGAGTGTAAAAGTGAAAGTATTTTTAGCTGAAATATTCACAGTATAAGCTGTAACTACCAACCGCATTTTCAATACATTTGCCTGTATGTCCGCCAGTTTATAACAAATAGCAAATTTGGGGGAATATTTAGGTATAGGATCTCTAACTAATTTCAACAATTTCGATAATTACAGAAATAGGTTATGCTAACCCAACTATTTTTAAGTTTACTTCGAAACCTTTCCACATTTTGAGGATTTTTGTCGAGTCTTACCGCAGTATACAGAAACATATGATACATAAAATAATACCGAAGTTTTATGTTTGCTAAAGTGGGTGTTCTTGTATACAGCGAATCCAAATCAAACTCGAAGAGAAAATAGATCTAGCTTTTGGACTGTTCTGTTTATCTTAGTTGATTCGAAGTAGGCTACTTTTTAAATTGTAAAAGTGATATTTACTTCTGATGCAATCTTCCGAAAGGGAACAATAAGTATCACAACCATTGCGTTGAGTTTTCTTCTGGCCTTTAGTAGCTAGTTGAATTGGTAGCAAGATTTGAGCATCCAAACCCCAGAACAATATGAAATATTGTTCTTTCTAAGGATGGGATATGTTTATCAGAATAATCTAAATCTAAATCCGAAAACCTACCAGAGTTTCTTAAAGTTTACAAAGTCTTACTTACTTCAACATGCGGTCAAATAAAATCCATAAATATAATTCTAAACATTTATTTGTTTCGCCCAAAATACAATTTTTTGAAAAAAATCCAAGAACGTTTTATTTGTCTTAATAGATTTGAGAAAGGGAATTTTTCCAGAGTGTAAAAGTGACAGTATTCTTAACTGCAATATTCACAGTTTAAGCTTTAGCTCCCAACCGGGTTTTCAATAAATTTTTCAGAATGTCCGACAGTTTATAACAAATAGCAAAACTGTAGGAATGTTTAAGTATAGGATCTCCAACAACTTTCAACAATTTCGATAATTACAGGAATAGGTTATGCTAACCCAACTGTTTTCAAATTTACTTCGAAAACCTTCCCACATTTTGAAGATTTTTCTGGTCTTACCACAATTAACAGACAATTAAAATTCATAAATATAATATCGAAGTTTTAAGGTTTCTACAGTGAGTGTTTTTTCCTGACAACGACCCCAAATCAAACTCTTAGAGAAAAATGAGTTCGTTTTTAGAATGTTATGTTTGTCTTAGTTGATTTTGAGTTAGGATACGTTTTAGAATGTAAAAGTGCCTTTTGCTTTTGATGCAATCGTCAGAATAAGAACGATAGGCATCAAAACACTTTGCGTTGAGTTTTCTACTGGCCTAAGTAATTAGTTGAATTGGTAGCAAGATTTGAGCAACGAAGCCATAGAACAATATGAAATATTGTTCGTTCTAAAGATAATATATGCTTCTCAGAATATTCTCAATCTAAATTCGAAAACCTACCAAAGTTTCCTATAGTTTACAAAGTCTTACCACAATATGTGGGCAAATAAAATCTATAAATATAATTCAAAACATTGAGCAACGAAGCCATAGAACAATATGAAATATTGTTCGTTCGTTCTAAGGATAATATATGCTTCTCAGAATATTCTCAATCTAAATCCGAAAACCTACAAAAGTTTCCTATAGTTTAAAAAGTCTTACCACAATATGTGGGCAAATAAAATCTATAAATATAATTTAAAACATTTATATGTTTCGCCAAAAAATACAGTTTTTTGAAAAAAATCCACAAATGTTTTATTTGTCTTAATAGATTTGAGAAAGTGTATTTTTCAAGAGTGTAAAAGTGAAAGTATTTTTAGCTGCAATATTCACAGTATAAGCTGTAACTACCAACCGGGTTTTCAATAAATTTTTCTT
The DNA here is from genome assembly GCA_963675895.2 of Styela plicata. Lineage (NCBI taxonomy): Eukaryota > Metazoa > Chordata > Ascidiacea > Stolidobranchia > Styelidae > Styela > Styela plicata. The sequence continues at coordinate 22,188,372 of OZ023141.1, read as the reverse complement.
AATGTCCGGCAGTTTATAACAAATAGCAAAACAGTAGGAATGTTTAAGTATAGGATCTCCAACAAATTTCAACAATTTCGATAACTACAGAAATAGGTTAAGCTAACCCAACTTTTTTTAAGTTTACTCCGAAATCTTTCCACATTTTGAGGATTTTTTTCAAGTCTCACCGCAATATGAAGACAAAAATAATCCATAAAATAATACCGAAGTTTTATGTTTGCTAAAGTGGGTGTTCTTGTAGACAGCGACTCCAAATCAAACTCTTAGAGAAAATAGAGCCAGCTTTTGGACTGTTTTGTTTATCTTAGTTGATTTGAGGTAGGCTACATTTTAGAATGTAAAATTTACTTCTGATGCAATCTTCCAAAAGGGAACGATAAGTATCAAAACCATTGCGTTGAGTTCTCTTCTGGCCTTTAGTAGTTAGTTGAATTGGTAGCAAGATTTGAGCAACGAAGCACTAGAACAATATGAAATGTTGTTCTTTCTAAGGATAGGATATGTTAATCGGAATAATCTCAATCTATATCCGAAAACCTACCAAAGTTTCTTGAAGTTTACAAAGTTTTAACACAATATGCAGGCAAATAAATATTATAAATATTATTCAAAACATTTACGTGTTTCGTCAAGAATACAATTTTTTGGAAAAAAAATCCAAGAATGTTTTATTTGTCTTAATAGTTCTGAGAGATCTGAGATCTGAGTCTTAATAGATCTGAGCGTATTTTCCAAGAGTGTAAAAGTGACAGTATTTTTAACTGCAATATTCACAGTAGAACGAATTTCAACAATTTCGATAATTACAGAAATAGGTTATGCTAACCAAACTATTTTTAAGTTTACTTCGAAAACATTCCCACATTTTGACGATTTTTTTCGAGTCCTACCACAATATACAGACAAATATAATCTATAAAATAATACCGAAGTTTTTTGTTTGCTAAAGTGGGTGTTTTTTTAGACAGCGAATCCGAATCAAATTTCTAAAGAAAACAGAGCTAGCTTTTAGACTAATTTTTTCTTAGTTGATTTGAGGTAGGCTACTTTTTTAGAATGTAAAAGTGACGTTTACTTTTGATGTAATCTTCCGAAAGGGAACGATAAGTATCAAAACACTTCGCCTTCAGTTTTCTACTGGCCTGAAGGGGTTAGTTGAATTGGTAGCAACATTCAAGTAAAGGAACCCTAGAAATATAGTCAAACTACATCCAAAAACCTACCACAATTTCAAGATTTTACGTAATCTTACCACAATATGTAGGCAAATAAAATTGATAAATATAATTCAAAACATTTACGTGTTTCGCCAAAAATACAATTTTTTGAAAAAAATCCAAGAATGTTTTATTTGTCTTAATAAATTTCAGATAGCGTATTTTTCAAAATTTTTGAGTCTTACCTCAATTTTACAGAAATTTGAATCCATAAAATTAATGCCGAAGTTTCATGTTTGCTACAATGAGTATTTTTCTTGACAGCGACTCTGAATCAAACTCTTAGAGAAAAATAAGTTAATTTTAGACTGTTCTGTTTGTCTTAGTTGATTTGAGGTAGACTAATTTTCAGAATGTAAAAGTGACATTAACTTTTGATGCAATCATTAAAATAAGGACGATAAGTATTAAAACACATTGCTTTCAGTTTTCTACTGGCCTTCGGGAAGTTTTGTAGCAAAATTTAAGCAGAGGAACCCTAAAACAATATAAAATATAGTGTTTTTAAGGATGGGATATGTTAGTCAGACTATATTTAAGCTACCTCCGAATACCTACCAAAATTTGCAAGATTTTACATTCTGTTCTGGTTCACACTAGTACATTGAAGACAAACTAGTTTAAAACTTAAGATTTTTGTTTTTAACATAAGCAATTGAAAGGTATTGTCTATGTAGGATCATGAACACAAACAAACCACCTCAAATGTATTACGATAAACAGAACGTCCCTATAATTATAGATTTTTAATGCCTGCCAATTTTGGTATGACTGTTGAAGATCTTTTAAATTGTGGTAGGTTTTGTAAGCTAACTCGCATTTAGTCTGATTAGCATATCCTATTTGGACAAAAATCTAAATTATTGAGATTTCTGTTCACAAAAATTCGATTAACGAATTTTATTTATTTTGTTCTGCTTCACGCTTATATATTGAAGACAAACAAGTTTAATACTTTTTTTATTTGAAGATATGCAGTTTCGAATTAAAGGTAGGCAATTGAAACGTAATGTCTATTTTGAATCATTAACATATATACACTGTCTCAAATGTAGAACGACAAACAGAACGATTGTAAATTTTTTCAAAAACTTGATTTTTTGGCAAATCAGATGATTTTTTGGGGCTATATTTATTGGTTTTTATTGTCTGCCAATTGCGGTATGATTTTTAATATTCTGAACAATTTGGTAGGTTTTAGACGTTTCCTCGCAAATAGCCTGGTCAGCATATCCCCTTTTGGTAAAAACTAAAATATTATCGATTTTTTTCTATTTCTGTTCCCTAAAATTCGAATGAAGAATTTTATCTATTTTGTTCTGCGTCACACGATAACATTGCAGACAAACTAGTTTAATACTCAAACTTTTTCATTTGAAGATATGCGATTGAAATGTGTTATCTATTAAGTATCATATGAACACATACACACTACCTCAAATGTATTACGATAAACAGAACGTTTGTAAATTTGTTCCAATTTATGTATATTATATACATTTTTGGAGCTATATTTATAAATTGGAGATGAAGCAGTTGCCTCCATTTTATTTTTATTTTTTTTTTTTTTTATTGCAATATCCACATTTTCCGAGGGCCTACTTAATAAGGGTAATTTAGCAATTAAATGCAGTCTGATCATCTTTCGGGGCCCGAACTCGAGATTTTCAACTTGCGATGCCAACATGTCTAACCACTAGGCCCTCGCGGCCACTAAAGCGCAAACATCGGTAAGATGATATATGCTCTTGGCCTGATATTTTTAGGAAGCCGAATTACATGTAAACCCATTTATGGTGTGCGATTTGAAAAAAGTGCTTCCACCGAAGGTTATTTTAGTGCAAACCTTACGTTCAGAAAAGCCTTTTCAATATCCAAATTACTTGATAAAAGAGGTATGTATATAGGTACAATGTTAAATATTTCACTATTCACATTTATTGAGAGCTACAAAAACAAGTTCTATCATTTCAAAATTCAAAAATTGGCAATGAAACGATTAAAAAATAGGGTCACACTATACTTAGGAATAATATGTTCTTGGTTGCGGATAAATATCAACCGACGCACCGAGAAATAGCGGAAATAAGGATATTGTAAGATTAGAAAAATATCCCGGAAGGGATTTGCTTCAACTTACGGATCGACATATTTTCGAATTGTTCTGTTCGACCGCAGCACAAATTATTTATGGGAAAGGCATAGTCCGAAAGAGATGGGTTTTAATCAAAATTTATTATTTTGAAAACAATTAGATTTGGCTAATTATACAATTTTTAGATTTATTTGAAGCAGAAGCGAAGAATTCAGAATAATTTAAAAAAATATTCGTTTAAAATTCTAGCCTTTTTCTATTTGCATTTAAGAAAAAGAAATTATAAAAAAATTGTTGTACTCTCCTGAATGTTTCTTGCAGATAGAAAAATTCTGCAAAAATAAAATATACTCGTGTCTACTCTAATGATGACACTTCAAATATTTCAAAAAAATGATGGCACTTCAAAAATCAGTTTTATAAATAATAGTACATACATTACCTGAGAAATAAATCACTTTTTATTACTTTTGTTCTGTCCCAGCGTGGTGCACTGTGTACACTGATGAAGTAACTCGCAGTTGGACAAAACTATGATGAAGCTAGTTTTTCAGTAAAATTTTGAGTATGCTTGATTCTTGTACGCCAAAGTTCGAAAATCACATAAATCTATTGTAAAAACATTTTTAAAAATCAAACACTATGACATACGCAGAATTGATGTATTTCGGATGGGACAAACTGTTTGATTATATCAATGTTCATTGATTGGCGCGAATATTGGCTACATTGTGTAGTGCTCTTTGCAATCCAAGTGACTGTTTGTTAGTTCCTTGTAGCCACTGCTTCCAGCTTTGCTTTGAGCGAATTTTAATAAAAATATCACCAAAATATGTGGAAGGATTTAATAAAAGAAACAAGTCAATTAGGAACTATCCACTGGAAACTTTTTGCACTTGTAAAATTCATAATTATGAGGCAGACGGAACGAGCTTGAGATTACAATACTCAAAAGAACGTAACTCTTACCAAGTATAATGCTCAGAATATTTCGGAAATCACATTGGACTAACATAGTTAAAAATTAATATGTTAGCAATACCATCAGTCCACTTTTCCAAAATTCACGTAAGATTTATACCTCGAAACATACAGCATTCAAGTGCATTGAAAATAGATTCTTATTAAAACTGTTGAATTCAACGGTCATGCCGTTCATCCAAGTGGCTATTAAAAAGTTTTTGAAAATTTGTCTGGTGATTGGTAGCTTAGGAACAACCTTTTTATCTTGGTTCTTTCTGTTGTTTATAAATTTTTTTAGCTATTATCGTATTAGGAGTTTCCTTCTGCACTTTCTTGGCTTTCAACAATTCTGACTCTTCATCTAAATGATAAATAAACTTAGAAATTTTAAAAACTTTTGTGTTATCTTTCAAGATTTCGTACTTACCACTATCATCTGTTTCAGATATTGGCCTTATTTCAGATGGTTCTACTCCCAATAACTCTCGTTCACTTTTCCTGACTTCATTTACTCCCTCTATGTTAATTACAATTTGCTTTAATTGTAATACTAAATAACATTTTCCTTTGGATGCTGTCTTTCATAATCTCTCACTTAGCACTACTATTATCGTTTTATCTTATCTTAGCACAAACTATTCCAAACAGATCGCTTGCACTTTTACTGACTGATTCCCGTTCTTTTTCTCCTGTTTGTCGCGTTGTATTAAAAACAATTTGTTTTATCGGCAATACTTGGAATGATATAATTTTATTTTGCATAAAAAAATATTTTACCCTTTACCTCTTTCTTCCAATTTTCTTTTTTGGGTTGAGTAATTGGGTCAGAAAAAAATTACATATATGATTTTTGTGGGCATTCATCATATGTACAATGTTTTGTGTATGTTTAATATTTTTTAAAAATTTTAAAATTTAATATAAATACAGTAGCACAAGTAATCATTAAAGCTCAATATTATTAAAACGCAAGTGTGGAAAATTAAAAAAAATCCATTAAAGAAGACTCGTTTTGACCGATCATGCATTGCAATTATTAAAATTTGCAAATTGACCATTTGACTTACTCCCTGGATGGGTCCTTGCGCGTCCATAAATTGAGAGTTCAGCAACTTCATCCTCCTCGGATTCTATAAGCCCCAAGTCATCCACCAGTGTATTATTGATTATACCATTAACTATCCATATATTGAACAAGATAGAGCCTAAAACCAATGGAAGAACTTTAATACGTCTACTGTCGCTACTGTTTCAGAGACATCGGGAAATATATTTTTCTTCAAGTCTTTAAAAATATAAATAGTCATGCATTTACGTCTTAAACGTAAAATATAATAAATAAATCACGTCCAACGGTTGGGCCATATAATATCAAAATGAATCAATTTATTTTTTTCTCGGCTGATTAGGCTATTGTAATGATTGAAGATTGTTTTCGAATTTCGATGTGACCATGAGCTCACCGAAGGGAACCCTGATTTTGTCTGCGTAGAGTGAGTTGTGGCTATATGAACCGACGGGTAAATTTATAGCCCTCTTTCCTGCTCACGACGTCTCCTTGAACAGTGATTCTGTAAGTTTCTCTTGTTTTGCAATTTTACTTGTAACCTAATAGTTCTTTGTAGGTTTTAGCTTGGGGTATTCAATACGCTGGTTAGTGCTGTATTTAATAGCCTACCAGAATTTAGGTAAACTGTTAGATCTTTATCAATTAGCCTAGCCTTTTTATCTGTCTTGTCTTACTTTCGTTTGTTTCATTGACCATTAATACACTTGCCTGCACATAATCCTGTAACCTGATAACTGACTGGTCGACTGGCGGGGGAATATTCAGATTCTTTAGACCGGGTCAATACAAATTTTGGCGAGCACGCCAGGATTATGGGTAGGCGAAGATGAACAATTCGCAAGAATGTTTAGACAATCTAGGGGCGTTTGAAGAGTCTGTCAAAAGTAGACAACTAGCCCTCGAAGATTGGCTGACGGAACAACAAGGTGAAATAGGCTCGCCTGAGGTGTCCATGAACCAGGTGAAAGGAGAAATAGGGAAAATGGAAGATGATATAGGTAGTGATTTTGAAGAAATAAAACGATCGTTGTCTGATGGATTGTCTATGGGTATGGGTAGGTGTAGCGAAGACCAGCCTAATGCCAATGACACGAAGTCCGGTAAAAACGTTAACTTTCAAGTGGAAGAGGAAACTGATGTGAAAGAGGTAGAGGCAAAACCGATTTTAAAGTCACCGCAGGTGGGCATGACAAGGCCAGTGTGGCATACCAGTAACATGACAGATGGGTCCCCTAGACGTGAGGGACCCGTGACTGCATGAGTGGGCTGATGACTGATCTAGCGTCCCCACTTGGTAGCAGTACTCCTACGTCTTTGCCAAAGGTTCTCGCTTCTGCGGGGAATGATAGTTGGAATTTTTATAGACTATCTGAAGTGGCCTCTGGCAGGTCGGTGGTAGGAAGTCGGCATACCCGCCCGCTGGAGACTTTTAGCGGGGGTGATGCGATGCAATGATCTGATAACATGTGTCATTTTTACGTTGTGGCTAAGCGGAATGGCTGGTCAGAAGAGGAAGCGGGTCTCAAACTGGCTGCCAGCATGAGAGGGCCCGCTTTAGGGGTATTAAACGAGATGCGCTTGGCCGAGCGTTATGAGTATAAGTCGATGTTCATTTTGATATGCGGTTCAGTCTCGGAAATGGTGAAGCGCTCTGGCGAACCAAATTTCATAGTCGCGAGATGGCGCCAGAGGAAACCCCGTCCGACTTCGCCGCGGTTCTGCGGACGATGGAGCTGAAAGCTTACACGACGCTGAATATTTCAGCTCGTGACGAGCTTATCAGGCAGCAGTTTTTAATTGGTCTTTGTGATAATGATATGCAAATTCAGGCGACAATGCGGCAACCGGTTACGTGGAATGACGCGGTAGCTTCGGCCACTCTGTACAATACCATGAAACCTGGAAAAGAAGCAGGGAGGGTTAAGATCGCTCAAAAGCCGGTAATAGATGCAGTAAGTGCTGTGCGGTCGGAGAGGGCAGGTGAGTCACTAGGTGCTAAGGTAGGTCTTTTTGCCCGCCGCGGCGCATAGCGGAAGAAGAAGTAGATAAAATGCTGGCTAATGTAACAGAATGTAATAGAATGAAGTACTAGCCCGTATTCCTCCCCGGTGGTCTTGATACCTAAGAAAGACGAGAGTATGGGATTTTGTGTGGACTATCGGAAATTGAATGAAGCTACTTTTAAGGATGCTTATCCGCTTCCGCGTATCGACGGCATAATTGAAGCTCTATATGGGGCCCAATGGTTTTGCGCTTTGGACTTGGCTAGTGGGTATTGGCAGGTGGAGATCCGGAGCACAGAAAGAAAACTGCCTTCAGTATTCCAGGCAAAGGCCACTACGAATTCCAAGTAATGCCATTCGGTTTAGCCAATGCCCCGGCTACGTTTGAAAAGATGATGGATGGAGTGTTGGGTCATCTGCTGTGGAAAAAATGTATGGCATTTTTAGATGATGTTATTTATGCCATTTGGAAGGGACTTCGACATAACTCTAGCAAACCTGAGAAGTGTATTTGAGTGCCTTCGAACTGCCGGGTTACGATTGAAGCCCAATAAATGTCAGTTATTTCGTCGTGAAATCATGTCATTTCCTCCGAAGGTGTAAGGTGCGACCCAAATACCGTTTCGTTGGTGCGAGAATGGGAATTCCGTGTAATGTTTCGGAAGTACGCAGTTTCTTGGGCACCGCGAACTATTACAGACAGTTTGTTCGGGACTTTGCGTCAATCACCGCTCCTTTGACACGACTTGCGCGGAAGAATACATATTTTAAAATGGGATCTGCAATGCCAAGAGTCGTTTGATAATTTAAAGAAATTGCTCACCACAGGGGCCATTTTGGCTTTTCTTAGAGAGGAAGATTATTTTATTTTCGACACAGATGCGAGTGGTGTCGGAGTGGGTGCTGTACTGTCGCAGGTGCAGGACGAAAAAGAGCGTGTAATTTCATACGCTAGTCGTGCACTCAATAAAGCCCAAAGGGGTTATTGTACTACTCATCGGGAACTTTATGCTGTTGTTTTTGCCGTGCAGCATTACAAACATTATTTGTGGGGTCGGAAGTTTACTATTCGCACTGATCATGCATCATTGAAATGGCTTTTCAATTTTAAGGAACCCGAAGGTATGATAGCTCGATGGCTTTCAATTCTTGGCACGTTCCACTTTGTGGCGGAACATCGGCCAGGTTCCCAACATGGCAACGCAGATGGCTTGTCCAGAAAGCCACGAAGGCGTCGCAAACGGCGTGAATGTAATGAGTGTGGCGATGACAAAATGGAAGTCTTGGCGGCAGCTATTCAACCCCAAGAGTCTGAGTGTAACTGGTTGGAGTCTGTTTTGAAGCAGCAAATGAAGCAATGGCAACGGGAAGACAGTGAACTTTCACCTGTATGATACATGTACCGTACATACCTGCTCAGCTAATATTCTTGTTTTCCCGTAATAAGTTGAATACTTCTGATAATATTTACCATCAACTCCCATCCCTAGTCCCCTCAATTGAAAATTTGGAGAATTATATTTTTAGTTATCCGCCGCCGTAAGGCATTGTAAAACTTAGGGAAGGTGAATAATAAGTTCAAGTTTGAGCGACCGCACTTTGAGTGAGAAAATACCATGTACAATTGAACTGCTATGGTAGATAGACGGTGAAGGGTTTCTACCACGGGCCATGACGTTCTGACAAGTTGGTTGCTTCTCTTTGGTCACATTTTTATACACGGGGAAATACGTTGGAACACCAACAACTAGTCCTTTTGGAAAGTCTAATTTTACATATTTTCATCAACTCCATACATAAAAATCGGTTGTTTTTGCGAGTTCGAAATCGAATTGTGGGAGAACCTACCAGTCCATCAATCTCCAATTTGATCTAAAGATGCTAACGATGCTCACACGTTGCGCCTTCAGACGGCCCACACACAGGAGCATGAATGTAATTCTGTATGAATGAGTCAAAACCAAATTTTTTCCTATCTGAATTCGCTTGGAGCAAGGTTTTGAGAGACTAATAAGAGTTACCCAAAACCACTGTTGTGCAAAAAGCTACATGAGAGCAGAAATGAATGCTAACGAACCTTCATTCCCAAATAATACTTATTGATCAGAGTTTTGAAAGCTTGGAAGTCCACGCGATCAGGAAAGCAGTGTGAATGCAGTGAATGTGAAATCACGGAAGTTCGTGGCAAAAAACTTATGCCACTCAGCGGACTTGAGGTCCCCAGTGTCTGCTGAATTTAATGTTGACGGACCAGTAAACTATAACCTAGACCGGAATATTTGTTCTTTGCAATGCAACAATAATTGGCATTCATGTGTACTTGTAAACAATCATTAAACTTTATTATAGACAGTGGGGCAATGACTACGCTTATTCGTGTTTCTATTTTTGATGTCATAGGTGGGAAAGATGCCAACCTAATGTCACTAGAAGAATCCCTTATAGCAATTGGGGGACATAATTTATTGTCCTTAAGTACAATGGAGCTTGATCTGAAAATTGGTTCTTTTTCTACTCGTCGCACTGTAATTGTTGTCCAGTTAGACATGTCTAACGGCATAAACATTCTTCGTGAAAATGATTGTATTCTTTATTTGTAATAGGGTACATGATGATATGTGGAAAAAAAATTAAATTCCATACTGAGAAGTCGGTACTTTGTTGCCGTGCCACTTTACGAGAAGATATTACGATCCTACCACACTGAAGTGGTCGTTCCTGCTCGACTTAGTTGTCCTTGGTCGAACGCTTTATCAGACATAGCTGCCATTGTTGAACCGCTAGACTCGTGTTCCCTTGCTGATAGTTTTTAGCTGGTTTCTTCTATTGAGAATCCGAGTAAATCCACCGTTCCAGTCTTAGCGGTTAATCAAAATGACAAGCGAGTCAAAATAAGGACTGGTCATATGCTTGGTATAGCTCTCCCTAAGCTAATAGCACAATTGCAAGTTGACGAATCTGAGTTTGGGAATTGGAAATTTGAATTAAAATAAATTAAAAAGATTTAGCTTTGATTTAAAAATTCACTTTTTATTATTCGTCACAAATTTCTTTACATTTATCACCGACGCCAATAGGCGATTGAAAATGTATGACGCATTCCCAGCAACGTCTATTGACATTACTGCATTCAAGAAGGCATATCTCCCGTTTCGCGCGACAATTTTTGCATATAATTTACAGACTGCATGCTTGACTTCCTTCCTGTCGTTAGGTGCTGCTAGAGGGCCACAAATTTTTTATGAGTAAATCATTTTTTTAATATTTAAAGTTTGTTTGAAATTTCCCCCTTTGTGTTATGAGGTAACGTAAGCTACGAGTTTCGCTTCGGTTATGAAACTGAATAGAATATCCTAAGGTTATCTGAAATAAATCGCTGGGGATAGATGGTGAGATTACGAATTTCCCCTTAAAAGAGTTTCATTTCATCTATTACAGCATCAACCTCACCCAGGCGCGAAGGATAGAATTAATATTTGTTACGACCCGTCCGTGAACCTACCGGGATCCGGAACCAACAACCGAACGTTAGGCACGGTGAGGAGTCATATAGATACCGAACCACTCCATCACGACACAGTGGTGATAGAGATCAGAAAATCATTGGTCAAAAATTTTAATCACCAGGGGTTTCCCAGGTGATATGTATCGGCGTATGTATGAAATATAAGGAATATGGTCTAGTTGAATGAATTAAAAATAAACAGCAACATTTTATAGTAAAACAAATCTGTGTTGTTGTGTATCAACTGAAAATTCAACCTCACAGATTGAACTGCAGCGGATCACTTAGTATGGAACAATTAATTCTACACCTTTACATTGCAGGCAATTAATCTGTTATTATGATACCATTACTATTTTTACTTCAGACAAAACATACCTCGTTATGAATATAATAAAAAGTTTCACAAGTTCAGAAATATGTAGCGAAGGAAGGTACCCTAATCTTGTTTTCCTTTGGACGTCGAAAGTTCCCACCAAAACGAAGAGACATAGAAACACAATAAACACTGCCATTTCATTGCAGCGTTGATGGCTTCAATGTTAAATTTAATGTTGGGGGGAGAGGGTCATCCAATTCTCTATTGAACAGACTTAAGAGGCACAATTCATTTTCGTCGTGGCATTTTCTGGTGATTAACAATTATTTTTTGCTGCCATACTTTTGTCAACACATCAATGAGCATGAGGTATATTTTCTTATATTATTTATTTTAACCGAAGAAATTTATTTCGATAAAACTTGCAAATGCATGAAAATTTCCACAAACAATACAGTCATACTTTTCTGTTTACAATCAGAAGTGGTAGGAGGTGATCGACTAATACGGATACGACTAATCTCAAAAAAGTAAGCATGCACTTTTGCAATGCGACCCGGAAGCGGGAAAGTTCGGCTTTTCTGAAACAAAAAAAACGTTAACGAAATTCATTTCGTGATATAGAGATAAGTCTTGGTGGAGCAGTCGCCAACAGCAGTGCTGATAATTTTAGATAAAGTACCGAGTTTACCTAGTCCATTTTAAAATGACATTCACCTAGTTACACTTATACCTAATTAACCAACTTCTAACTTTCACCGAATTTTCTACGAGTACTCGCTTGAAAAAAATTGGTAATCGTATTTTTTTATTGTAGAAACGCCTTAAATAGAATATTCATACATTTAACCACCAAATTAAAATGCAGCTACGCGACGATTGTCCAGTTCACCTGGTATTTAATCCAGATACTACGCTTTGAAAGTGAAACTAGTTAACTCAGTAATAATTTCCTAGTTTTGTAATATTATTTTTTAAAGGAACTAGGTTGCCATCACTAGACAAGAGCATTACCACCAAATTTCAGTGAATTTGTTCGTATGTTTCAGTGGTAAGACCCTCAACATTCCGCATCTCATCCAGTTTCAGCCATATATATATATATATATTTTACATTGTTCATTGACGAGAAATACTAATTAACTAAAAACATCTTAATTGTTCAGGAAAAAATGATGTAGTTAAAAATTTTTTGATAAAGTATAAAGATGAGTGTTGTTCATCATTTCATTGTGGATAGAGAATTACCATTTTGGTGGTTGCCCTGAGAGGGCATTATTTCAGGGGCTTACGTATGAATGCCAATCCTCCAGGAATGTGTTGAAATATAGAGCGACAAATGAGTTTGAGGATCATTTCTTTTTGCTCTGAATCAGCGATTTCTGGATTCTGTAACAAAAATTATACTGTTTTCAAATAAACTTTTTGGCGTGTTTATTTGTGCCCTTTATAAGCAGGATTTACAATATGCCTAATGCGTTCTCCGCGTCTCGTAAGAGGCGACTGAGAAGGTGCAAACAAATGATAGGCTATTTTGCTTACCATTCGAGCAAATATGAATAAATGTCGATTTTTAAAAACCTATATTTGTTGAGGTTGCTAGATTTTCACTTAATGTATTTCTTTGCAGGTTGGTTATGGATCACATTATAAAGTAGTTAATTTGTGGTTCAAACTTAACAGAATAAAAATATGCCAAAAAAGTTGGAGGACATTTCAAAAATGGAAACAAAAACATGCATCAGTATATAAGTGCAATTGTAAGCTTGCCAATTATCAGCTGCCGCTTTAGGGCGGTTAGGCTCTTTGATTTGATGGAGTTCAAAACTGAAAATTTAAAGACATTTTTCTACATGCTGCTGTGTCACGTGTTGTACTACTTACCTTGTTCCGCTCGAGCCATTTTATTATATCGTCGCATTTCCTAACAATGTGTTCTTTATCTTTGTCAGCGATTTTTCCTTTGAATTTTACTCCATCAACCGCATGCTTTACATTGTATGCGAAATCAGCCAGCTCGTGGGCTTTCTCACTACGCTTTTTCCACTCTGCGTCTTCCCTTCTGAATTTCTCTGCTTTATCGGCCTAAAATTGAATAAGTCAAACGTTTTCTGCGCAATTGGATTAAGGTTTTACAAAAACTTCGTTGTCAAACGGTTGAATATCACAGTCGGTTGAGCAATATATTGCTGTGGTGAAAATGTTACAGTAGTGGAGGCCGTGATTTTGATTCGAGCACAGCACAGAGCATAGAGTGAACTTTAGCAAGATATCAGAACTGAACCTTTACATAAGGCACCGTGAGCGGTGTTAGCGTAGTACAAGCCTAGCAAAAAGTATAATATGCACAGTTGTTCCAAGGACGTGGATGGATTATACTTGTACTTGAATACTTAGAAAATCGTCAATTCTGCTGCGAAAATATTTTTTTCATTATACGACTTAGATTTGTAGATACACTTACCATTTCCCTAATTTCATTTGGTCTAAGTCTTCCCTTGCTCCCAATGGTTATTTGATTTGCTTTCCCGGTGCTTACATTTTGCGCACTTACTGTGAGAATGCCACTTTCATTTACAGAAAAACATAATTTAAATTCTTCGACACCTCGCAAAGCTGATGGTATGCCTTCTATGGTAAATGCTCCAATATGGTGGTTGTCATTTGCTCGTGGCCTTTCTCCTTCGAAAACCTGTGATAACAATGATAATGCGTCTTAGTCAATTTTACAATTCGTTATGGGGATATTTGGGAATAAGGGATCTCAATCGTGGTCTTCAGGTCCAACATGCGGTCATCTTGTGGTCTTTGCTGATATTCGCAAAATATTAGTATTCTTGTATATTTGTTTTTGGCAAAGTTGAAGGTGTAATTAATAATCAATAAAGCTGAATTAAATTATGTAAAATTCCTGTCTTGTCTTGAAATAAAAAAATTCCAATGCTTAATTTTGCTTTTTTTTCAATTCTGCGGACTGTATCCACGATAACGACAAAGGCGCTGAAACGAAGGGGGCATCAAATGTAAATGATATTGTCTTGAAGGTTTTGATAAATGCATAAGCCAATTTGCGCACCGAATTGATTGCAAAATCTAAACTTTATTTAATATGAAATCTGATAACCCGATTATCCCCGAAACAATAATCGAAACGAAATAGAAAATGATCACCATCTCGCAAATTTATTCTGGTGGAACTTGCCCTCGAAAGAACTTATTCCCTTGTATGCATGATTATTTTTGAACATGCTCATCTTTTAACGACTGAATCATAGAACAACCATATTTTCATTTCGCATGTTTTGAGGATTTTTATTTATTGACATTCACTCTGTAGAAGTAAACAGGTCGAAGCCGAAAGGTATAGGTAGCAACTGTTTATACGGGGCAGCTTCATGAAATTGGATTCAATTTGCAAATGCGAAAACTTGCATTGTTGTATCCGAGGTTCGATCTAAGTAACGTTAGAGGTGGGACCTTAACCAATTGACAAACACTGAAATGATCGAAAATCAGCAACTGGGCTTCGAGTGGAAAAAGTCATTAAGAACACTACAGATAAAAGATATCGAAAAGGCGACTCTGAAACCACATGCGACTTTCCCTCATTTTTACGCTTCTAACATAAACACAGGAAATACTTCAAAAGAATTTAAATATCTTGGGAAGAAAAAATGTAAAAATGTTATCCAGATGCTTCTCATTGAAAAAATAGATTGAATATGAAACTGGAACAATATAAACAGTTTGGACGAGATTATTAACTTCCTATTGAACTTTGAAAAAAGGATAAAACCTCACATTAACGGATAGTGACGTTTGGTAGTCAACTGAAGTTTGACTGTTGCTCCATTTTTGCGTAGGAATTTTTGTGTTTTTAGGCAACACAATGACCATATCACCTTGGTAGTTCCTCCAACCAAGCGTAATTGATGTCACGTCTCGAAGACTCAGCTTTCCGATCTAAGATTTGAAGATAGAGATAATTACATACATTTTCCATAATTATAGTACAGATAACACAGCACTAGACATGTAAGCTGGGATAAAACTTAACCACTTTCATTATCAACAATTTCAGCTATTCGCAATTTGCCCTGTCGATGGACAAGGTCGGCAGTGTAGTGACATGTGTCATCAGACGTTTGAGCGATATAATACTTTTCACCCGAGTTCACATTAACTTTCAATAATGCTATCTCGGCAAGCTGCGACAAATATCATGACTGCAATAACAACCAGGCAGCAACCATTAGTCGTCTTGAAAATAAAAATCAGGTGTTCACCGCTTTCGCTGATGAGCAAACGAACGAAAGCTGTTTAAATACAATCACAATCTTTTTTGCGCAAATTGAAATTCATGGAATAGTAGGTAAATATGCATTTCAATTAATAGAATCTAGAAAAAATTAAACTAAATGAAAATGTCTTTGGTGTGTGGAAAGAGTGGGATAAGACGGGTTTTCTCAAACGATGATCATAAATATTATTTTTTGAGCATTGGATAAAGGTAAACCGCTCCTAATCGGCGCGATTAATCGGTGACGCATACTAAACAATACGGATTTAGTTTCAAGCTGAAGAAGTGGGAATGCTTTTCAAATGAAAAAAATCTAATTCAGTCATCGATATAAACAATATTTTTTGTTTCCACATGGCAAGAGATTGAGGGGAAAATGGTTCCCCAAATTCAAATTTACCTCATATGATACGTCATCGGAATCCAATTTGGCAGCCAGTGCAGCAGCACCTTGAGCAACTGCTTCGTCAGCATTGATTTCTTTACTCATGTTTTTGCCTTCAAAATATTCTTCCAACATTTCCTGAACTTTAGGAATTCTTGTCGATCCTCCAACAAGTACAATGTTTTCGACCTGGAACGATAGAATTGATCATAATGTAGTTTGATAGTTTTCTAGTTTTTGTAGATTTTAAAAAGCATCTAAATAAATTTCAAGGCGTATGAAATTACGTTGTCGAGAACGGAAGTGAAAGAATATTTCTGTCAATTTGGAAAAGATCGAACTTTCAATACTTGATTTTGAGATGTTAATGGCAGGACAAAAAATGACAAAAAACGTAGGCAAAAATCATTTTCGGGCGCTCGAAAATTTTGGCTTGCATATTGAACTTCATAAAACTTAGGAAGAGCATCCCCCCCCCCCCCCCCCCCCCCCCCCCCCCCCGGTTCCGCCGCCAGTGGAGTTATGAATAAAACCTTCCAACAAACTCTAAATCGTTGTAACAAATATAGTTTTCAAATATAAGCCCATTACCCGTCATTGGTTTTGATTTTGAGCAAACTTTTTAATACCAAACGAATAGGCCGATAGTTCACGCAACCCACCTGTCTTTTAGTTACTCTCGCGTCAGTCATGACATCCTTCACGGTCTGTATAATATTTTCAAACAGATCAAGGTTAAGATCTTCAAATTTAGCCCGATTCATGTTTGCGATAAAATCAATTCCGTTATGAAGGCCATCGACTTGAACTCTGCCAAAAAGAAGAATTTCTATTACCCTGTTTCAATATATCTAACGCGTTTGCCAGTCCTTAAGTAAAGTTTTTGCGTTAAGAATTCTTCCATTACAACAAAATTGCTTGGCCTCGAATTTTCAACACATGCTTACATTTGAAACAAGTGCTTTATGACACTTTTCTATTTTTTTTTTCGAGATATTCATCATGTGTTAAAATAACTTGTGCAATTAACATGCCTACAAAGGTATTGAAGGTTTATTATAATTTGTAAAATATATTCAGTTTTGTTTCAGATTTCTTTAAGCGCTGGCTCCCAGCCTTGCTTAAAGCGACTTCCAATAAAAATACAAACCAGGCTTAGTCGACAAGATTCGTCAGTAACTCATCTGTAGCATTTTTACAAAAAATCATGACCGCTAGGAAAATTTGGTTAATCGAGTTCGGGTACCAATTGTTGGAACAATACGATTTTTTCACTTCGGTCTAGCCTACTCAGGAAATACACACTGAGTGAGGTGACAACCATGGAATAACGAGTCGGACTTGAAAATACTCGAACGACTGCAACGCCGACATAATAACCAGTGAGCCACATCAACCACGCTTATTTATAACTTGCCGTTAGTTTGGAGGCTTGGAGAAGGTGGTCGCCTCTACCACTGCCGGAGCGAATTACATAATTTAAGATTATATTTTTGTCAAATAAATAAGAATAGAATTAACAAGTTAAATCAATTAATTAAAACCTGTTAACATTTAAATTGGTACTTAAAGTGTTAAAAGAAACACCTAAATCTGCTTATCTGTTCGAATTTTGAAACTTAACACGATTTGTGCCAAAAAAATTGAATATCAGAGAGAAAAACGCATATTTAAAATGGCATTTTCGTATTTTCTAGCAAACTCTAACAAATACATATCAAATGTTAAAAATATTTACTTTGCTCTGCTAGAAACAGACAATTTTCTTTTGGCAGCTTCACAAGCAACACGTAATCTGTTCATTCCTCGTTTATTCTTTGACATATCGCATTTGTTCTTGCAATTGAACTCATCGACAAAATGATCAACCATGCGGTTGTCGAAATCATCTCCTGTGAAAATCACAACATTTGCTTGCCACCAAGTAAAATAACACTTTATTCAAACAGTTTTCTAAAAAAATCCCTTATACTTGAGATGCTATTTTAAGTTCATTATTCAAGTAGCTCAGAGAGCTGTTCTTCTTCCTGAATAAAAACTATGACTTAAGTAAAACCACGAGCACCTAGAAGTAATTAACAACGACTATTTGAGTGGCATAATACTTTAACAAAATGTATTGCCAACAACTTCGCTGTAGATGTAAACCAGCCCAGAAATGGCCTTGTGGTTAAACATGTTGTTATCGCAGGTTGAAGATCTCGTATTCGAGTCCCGGCGAGTCCGGCTCCTTAATCCATGCCCACCGCTCAACCCTGTGTGTGATAACTTCGGCTAAGTCGACAAAGAAAGATCATATCTTTTCAGCAATTCTAACCCTGCCCGTCTATAAGCTGGTACAGAACCTTAGACAGGGTAATACACTCCGAGAATGGGCTATAATAAAACATCGGGAGTGACATTATGAATATGGTATGACATTGAACATCAGATCCCGGGTTGTTCGATTCCCGGCAATTTCCGCTCGCTTATCTATGCCCACCACTCAACCTAGGGTGCGATAACTTAGGTAGGCTCGACCGGACGGGAAATATCATATTTCCAACAACAAAACTAACCCTGTATGTCTATATGTGACCTCTGGTACAGGGCCTTGTTCAGGGTGAACCACACAAATCGACTGGCTATGAAGAAGAAAATGGTATTGTTTTGAACAGTAAGATAATTTCTTTTCATAATGGGGGTACAGATAGACCAAACTAAACTATGTTTACCTCCCAAATGGGTATCGCCACCTGTAGCCAGAACGTTGAATATCTTTTCTTCGATTTTAACAATGGTGACATCAAAGGTGCCTCCACCAAGATCAAATATAAGTACTGTTTGATCGTCGTTGCTCTAAAAAAAAAAGTCTTTACAATTTACGTTCGTGCCATATTGTTTTGTGCCTCAGATAAATATGCAATATGTACCCTAAATAGGCATTGGAAGGAGATCATATTTATATTCATCCCTGGTTTTTTGCTTTTATTTATTCGGTGAACCAACTGACGAAACTTATGTTTAGCAATTGTGTGGGTGGGGGTCCACAGCTATACATCATTTTATGTGTTTCATGGTGCAACAGCTTGGGAAAGCTCGGTCTAACAGAAAGGCCTGTATATTTCTAACGCCACTAACACATTGTCCGTCCCACTAACCGCTGCTATACTGGCTATACGGATTCGCAGATTCAGTCTCATGGTCAGGCGTAAGATTATATAGGACAAAACTTTACATATCAGTTGACGTTGCATTAGTGTTGCCCACGAGACAATATTGCATCAGAAATATTCCTGGGAATAAGAATCATTTGTATACATCCCATGGTAGCGCGAAAATATTGATCAATTCTGGCCCACGCACCTGCCTATCCAAACCATAAGCAATCGCAGCCGCAGTCGGTTCGTTTATCATCCTGATAACATTGAGTCCAGCAATGATTCCAGCATCTCTTGTTGCGCTACGTTGAGCATCGTTGAAATAAGCAGGTACTGTTATTACAGCATCTTTGACGGGTTCACCAAGTCGATCTTCAGCTGTTTTCTTTAAAGATTCGAGAATCATTGCACTAACTTCCTCTGGACAAAGAACCATTCGTCGATCACTCTGAGTTACCTGCAAGTTTCAAAAATTATGAAAATACCTCGCATGTAAACAAAATGTGTATGTCAGAAAAGGTGATTAATTGCAGAATGAAAGTAGTGTACTGAGATTCTGCAGTCTCGCAACCATGCGATAATTCGACAATTTCAGAATAATAAGATGATATCGTTTAAAGGGAATCAATTTGCATCAACGGTGCACTTATTTCCCTACATCGTTTTGACGATTCGCCCGTTGTAGACATGGTATTTTTAACCCGAAGTCGCAGAATTGTCCTCAACATTCATTAGTTCTTGATACCAAAACGGCATCATTCAAAAATCAAATCAAGAATCTGTCACCCCTCTCAGACCTACCGCTGATGCTCATATAAGATTGAGAAGAAGGTCTCACCCGTATCATCGGCTTATCATCATCGTCGATAATCTCGAAACCCCATCGCTTCATGTCAGCTTGAACTGTTGGATCATTGTACCTCCGCCCAATCAAACGCTTGATTTCTTAAGAAAAATAAATATGTCACATGAAACCTGGATCTCAAACAAGGTTATAACTTGCATACAAAATGTCATGCGAGGAAAATTGGGTAATGCATGTCATTTGGCGAAAATAAATGTTCGAATTCCAAGTGTACCTACGGGTAAATGTTTTTTTTTTCGTGCTGAACATGAAGACTGCAAGAAAAAACAAAAGTGGTAAATAGAACTACCATTGCTCGGGTAGATACCACACTCAACTATTGTTTTTCAGTCGATCGTGAAATATTTTTCAATTAGAGCGCATATGCAGGAGCCTCATTTTGGGCTACAATTTTTCAATCCTTTTTAGATAATATTTCCTGCTTTTTTGAGTAAATTTCACCAGACAGTTAAAGGTAACAACTCACGGAATAGAGTATTCTCGAAGTTGTTCGATGTTTCATCCTTAGCAGCGCTGCCAATGAGTCGTTCTTCTTCAGTGAATGAGACGAATGAAGGAGTTAGACGCTCTCCCTGGTCGTTAGCTATAATTTCCACCTATACAGAACTTTAGGATTAGTATGGCAACCTTTCCACTTCTCTAATATGATTTTTCAAATCAAGCAAAGCCTATAGCAGACTTTAAAAGTATACTATTCATGGCATTTTACTATGGCAATTCAGTTCCGATTTGAATGTTTTCCTCCTAGGGTGCAGAGTGGTCGTTAGTTGATTTCTTTGCGGTACTGGTTCCGGCTTTGCTCAAAGTGGATTTGAAAAAATAAACAGACGAACTATATCAGCAAAGCAGTATAAGGTGAATACACCCAAAACAGAACCGAACCGTTAAAACGAAGTGCAGTTCGTATAGTATATGCCCTGCAAAATTGCAGGACCTACATAAAAGAATTCCATGACTGGGGAATATTTAGCATTAAAAGTAGGAAAAGTCTATTTTATCAAGCATGAACAACAAGCCAGTCATGGTCACATTTAGTTTTGAATGGTTTTGTATAATTGATGTTTTAGGATGCAACAATGGCTTCACACAGGAAATTGTGGTTTTGGTTGGTGAACCAGTCCACGTATTTATGTTGATATCATGCTAGTTCAACTCGCACTCTGTTTTCGCGCTTCGCCACTTGATGTTGTCTATCGCTGACTTACCTCTACTAAGCAACTCAGCATCAGTCTACCATACCTAACAAAACATGATTTGTCAGTAATATTTGTGTCTGGGTCGGTTGCCTCATAATGGATCATATTTTATGCGAAGCCAAGATTATTACGCCTACAGTAATTGCTATGTATTTTGTTTAATTTTGCAGATAGTCGCTAAAAATATCTTACTTCGAATTTTTATGTTCTTGGTCTATTGATTTCAACATTGCCGTTTCAATTCAGAGACGTTGATGCGTGTAAAAGGTAATTGAGTTTAAAAACAAATTATTATTAAAATTACTAAATTATGAAGAAATACCTTGCTTGCTGAGAAAGATTGTAATAATAAAATAGATGAACAAAATGAGCTTACTTGGTCCTTCCTGTAAACCGCTACACATGAATTCGACGTCCCGAGATCGATACCAATAGTAGGCATAATTATTAGCTATACCTGAAAGAACAAGATTTGCTGTTGAAATATAAGAAATCTAATTCTTACAAGTATATGATCCACAGGTAGACCATGTATTATAACAAGAATATATACAACAAATACAGTATCTACGATATATTTGTCATTCTGGCATTTAAATCGCAGATAACTTGAATGCGTTGGCTTCGACCTGTTTGTTAACCATTGTGCAAACAGTTCCGCATTCCTTGCCCCTGTAAGTGAATTATACTCTGGATATCTTTTCTCAAGTATGAGTCACTGATGTCTATAACTCATGCTTGACTGAGTGAAAATCCGTGCGGAAACATGTAAAGTCGTATCATATGACCAGTAGTTAATTTGATACCTGTTTGAAGACATTCTTGCAAACAGTTCCGCTTTTTTGCCCCATTATGTGAAGTACCATCTGAATATCATTTGCCAAGTATGAGTCACTGATGGATCGGGCCGTTGAGGCACGATCCATCAGTGATTCATGCTTGACAAAACCAAAATTTCGGGTTGGGAATTGCTAAGTCGCATACCATGACCAGTTTGTATTAAGTCTGCTTTTTGTGAAATGTGACGAAGAACTGTGACTCATCCTTGACAGAAGAAAATGAGTGTTCCGGACACGTAAAGTCGTTGGAAATACTTCTGCTTTTTCATTGAGATGTGACGGGTAACAAAAAACAGCGCGTTCTACAGTTTTTCAATACTTTTGTAAAGTGTCTTTTTGTGTACGAATGGCACACTGATAAGCGCGCACTTGTTTATGAGGTGGTTTATATTCAAGCTAAATGAAAAAAATAAAGCTAAGCTAAATAAATAAAATCTATTAAAGGTATGAAACACAGAGCGCGTCGTTCACCGCAGTCACACGCGCGTAAGAAACGCAGCCAGTCAACTCAATCCGAAATCACAAATATTATTGATAAAGAACACTATCAACCTTTTAAATGATTATTCGAGCCTTTTTTAAAACAACCGAATAATAACAATAAACTCATGAAAGTGTGAACGTGCTCCACATAAGACTTTTAGTATAACAACTAACTTCCTACACATTCAAAACAATAAAACTTGTCTGCCCGTATTCATGATATAACAACTAATCGTCCACGAATTCGTCTTTTAAGAAAACCATCTATCATCTGCCTTTAACTGTTTATTCGTCGATACCAAACAAAATTAGAACAATCGCCTAATCGAAAATATATTGTTGCAACTTACTCTGCTAGGTGTTGGTAACTGACGTATTCAACCCTTTGTGCTAGGTCAATCTGTGGCACATACTTGATTTATTTTCAAGCTTACTTCTTTACTCCCAATACATAAGATCTGTAATAAATAGTTCTGCATTCGGCACAATAAAGAAAGTTCATCTTTTTCGCACAACGGCAAGTAAGGCTAAAACATATTACAACAAGAATAAAGACTATAAATACAGTATGCGCGATACATTTGTAATGCTTAGGGCTAGACAATGCGATTCAGTAATTCGAATCGATTCGAAGCACAATTTATTCGAATCAATCGGCAATCGTTCATAGGAATAAAACTTGCTAAATACACTAGATGTTTCACTTTTAACGACAAAATAGAATTGATTTTGGTCAAATTTGAAGTACGCAAATTGATTCTCTTAGATATGGAGCATACATACAAAATACACTACAAACTATTAATTTCTTGATTTTAACAATGCGGCCCACGGACAAACTTTTTGCGGCCTTCGAACGATCTTACTTTTGGTGCATAAAATTTCATCATTATCTATGTATGGATTAGTAAATTTTTATTATAGCAAAAAGCCTGTTAACATGTGTCCCGAAGCTACTCGGTAACTCCCATGTACGCTACAAAATCTCTCAAAATCATGTTCGGACGTTCGAATCTGACATCAAGTAACACCACTCCTAAGGATAATGTGGCGATTGTTTATACTATAAACAATCTATATGTTGAAATTTATGCGGCCTGCACGTTACCGGAAGTGTGTAGATTTGGATTGATGTCGTATACCATGACCAGTAGGTAGGCTGATATCTGCTTGATGACATTCTTACAAACAGTTTCGCCTATTTTGCCCCATTATGTAAAGTATCATGTGAATATCATTTGCCAAATATGAGTCACTGATGGTTTGGGCCGTTGAGGGACGATCCATCCGTGATTCATGCTTGACAAAACCAAAATTTCGGGCTGGGAATTGTAAAGTCGCATACCATGACCAGTCTGTATTAAGTCTGCTTTTTGTGAAATGTGACGGAGAACCGTGACTCATCCTTGACAGAAGAAAATGAGTGTTCCGGACACGTAAAGTCGTTGGAAATACTTCTGCTTTTTCATTGAGGTGTGACGGTTAACAAAAAACAGGGCGTTCTCCAGTTTTTCAATATTTCTGTAAAGTGTCCTTTTGAGTACGTATGGCACACTGATAAGCGCGCACTTGTTTTTGAGGTGGTTTATATTCAAGCTAATTAACCCGAATCCAAATTATGCTTTTCATAGTATTGTAAATATTGTATCGGTATTGTCTGCCATCGTCAAAGACCTTTTTCGACACAATATTCTCATTACAATAAAATTGTAATATTTTACCAACGTTTTCAAAGGCTTTTACTACTAGCTCGTTGAATATAATACCTTTCGAATCAGAAATATTATTTTGTTAAGCATCAGCCGCGGATGGACCGTGCTTGAGCGGAATGATCCATAATGTAATCACTGAAGCTTTTGAAAGTATTTTATATTTTCACATGACTGCTTAGACCATTTTACTATAACTATAACACTGTACTATTCTGATCCCTCAATCAAAGATATGACTTTGACGAGCATAACTACAGATATGCCTTCTCTTGGCTGCATGATGTGCTAGCGAACAAAAGGAAGCATTGATATTTCTTTACCCACTAGTGTAAATTCGTTCTTGTTAATTCTAAATCAATAGATCTCATCTCGGAATTCATACAACGTAGGCTTGATGGGTTAATGGGATATCCCTATGATGCCATCAGAAACCATATTTTGACCAAAGGTATTAAAAAGAAAATTGTTATGGGGATTGCAGTTCTTGTTTGAGTGCCACCCTGGTAAGGATAAACTTCTCAAAAAATGTGTTGTCCAATCACTAGCACTCTCGCCGACCAAAAAAATATCGTAGAATTGCCCTTTAAGTTCCTTGGAACGTAGGAAATTTTAAAGATTTCGAGCGCCTTCGGAACGCAGCAGTGGCTACACCTATTAATTAACTCATTTTAGTTTATCAAAATATAAAATAATAAATTCCGACCGTTTTATGGTGATATACAATAAAAATCCTACTTATAAAAAGATCTTTTTTTAATTGTGACCCGCGAAGCAATGTCATAAGCTAGCAGCGTTGCTTACGCTGCGAAATGTCTGGCAAAATTTACCCATCCTGTAATATATATAACCCATGCATAAAATTCACGTTATATGTAGACTAGGGATGCAGGTTTCCAATATTTTTTTCGAATCGTAAATCTGAAAAAAATATTTTCGAATCGCATCGTTTCGAATATGATTTTATTAAAAAAAAACTCACTCCCAAACGTTTTAACGATGCTACATTAAGTTACAAATCCAAATAAACACATTCATTATTTCAATTCAAGCAACACTTAATAAAAACGAAATGGCTGTGTATTGACCTGACAACTATACAATTCGCAAAAATTTATCATAATAAGTCACCAAAAGTCACCAAAAATAATTTTAAAATGTTTGATAACGTCTGACAACGGTAGAGCTTCACATACGTGACAAAGCAGGAATCTATTAAAATCGCAACGAATTTTCTCGAATATGCCTGCAATCGATTCGAATTGAATTTCTAGAACTTACATCCCTATTGTGGACCATTAGTAAGTCAGATTAGCCATGTTTTGCCAAGTATGAACGCGAGCCATCTGTGGCTCATGCTTGACAAAATGAAGTTTGTGGAAGCAGGAGAGCTCTACCATATAAACGGTCGTCGTAGTTAACTAATTTTAAGATACGCTCCCAACGCCGTATCTTTGAGTAGATTTATTTTATTTCGTCTCAGAAAAACATGTAAAATGTAAATCGAACGAACAATAAAGAAGAAATATAAAACCTATAAAAAGGTATGAAACGGAGTGCGTCGTTAACCTCAGCCACACGCGCGTAACAAAGGCTAGTCAACTCAATCCGAAATCAAACAAATATTATTGACAAAGAACACGATCAACCTGTTATATGATTAGTCGAGCAATTTTTGGGATAACCGAATAATAACAATAAGCTCATGAAAGTGTGAACGTGCTCCACTTAAAACTTGTAGTTTAACACATAACTTTGCAACTTCCTACACATTCAAAACAACAAAACTTGTCTGCCCGTATTCATGGTATAATAACTAATCTTTCAAGAAATCGTCTTTTAAGAGGCCATCTACCATCTGCCTGTTTTTTCATTCGCCGAAAACAACCCAAATTAAAACAATCGACTAATCGACAATATACTGTTATAACTCTCTCTCTTCGGTGTTGGTCACTGACGTATCTAATTCCTAATGTTCGGTCTATCTGCGGCATGCTTGATTTCTTTTCAAGCTTACTTGTTTACTGTCAATACATAAAATAGGTAATAAATAGTTCCGCATTCAGCACAAAAAATAAAAGTTCCTCTTTTTCGCACAACGGCAAATAAGGCCCAAAATGAGCAAAAATTTGCTCGATGATGCTATGGGTCTCGGCGTATAAATTTGTTGCAAAAAGTCCAAGACCTGGCGTCCAAATCAGAATTTACGTTTTGACAAGCATTTGGCACAGATGAACGCGTCTTATCGCCACGTTCCATCAGTGGCCCAGACTTGACAAAAAATAGAGAGGCGCGGGTCACCAGTGGCTCATGCTTAATAACATTAATATTTCTGTTTAAGTCAAGATAAGGTATGCTGTTTTGGATGTTGTGATCTGTGCAGTTCCTGATTGGAACCAACTAACGGTCACTTAATCACGAAGAGCTAACACAAGATCTTGAACCCGCAACTGCCTCTGAGCGGAAAACATCCCAAACGCGACTGAACCGCTATGGTTAAATACATCGAGTGTTATCTGCCCTGGGCGATGTAAAACATTTTCCACCACTTCTTCATTTTCTTCTTAGTCGCCTTTACGAAACGCAGATAATAGGTTATGACTATTCTAAATAAAGCCCGTATCTAACATCCCGAATGGTACTGAAGCGCCATGGCAAAGTGCAATAAGTGATATCTTACCTGGGCGATTGTGAAATCATATACCACCTCCTCGTGGGTAAAAGTCTGTATTCGGCAAATTTTTTTGATTAAAGATTGGCAGCGAAGCACGTCAGTGAAAAATTTTCTTTTGGTAAGATGCCTTGAGAAAATTAAGTTGCTAAAAAGTCGAGAAAACTTTGCAAATTTGATGTATCCGAACACCCTCTTCAATAAGTGCGTGAGGGGGAGATGCGCCTCTGATATGATTTTTGTTTATATTGATATACAATAAACCGTTTTTCGAGGGTGATTTATTTGCCCGCAACGCCCATTATGACCTCATACTTTGATCTCGAAATTCTTCCAAATTTAAACTTTGTTTAAAGTTTCTGAATATGCCACTATTGACTATTCTCGTCGCGATGTTTTGTTCACTGTTATGTTTCTGATTAGAAACCGCTAGGTGGTGATATTAAGACACCTTCAAACGGCATTTTGATCGATGAGATTGGATCGCCACTATTGCGCGGGAATTGAGATTACACAAAACTTAATATCAACGATTTCGCCAAAAAAGCATGGAAAAGTTTCCAACTCGTCAGAAACACTTTTTGTAAGGAGCATCTATATGTAGCACTCATTTATTTCAGATAGGTGGCTGTTGTGGGCGAAATATAGCTAGTAATGAAATTTATAGAAACAATATTAGCCTCTCCGACATAGTAGAGTGCAGTTAGTCGTATTTAACTGTAGTGAAGTGCTGTCAGCGATACTCACCCCGGGTGAAAATATTATAGGAAACAAAAAGGTAGATACAATTAAAATGGTCGATGTAACTCAAACTATAATATCAACAATGAAAAACTATCCTGTGGTGAAACACATTACCTATTCGCTTGTATCTCGATTCACATTTATTTTATTACATTTTACTTCTATGTTAATAATATTGCACATTGCTACGATAAACAATCTTTCAAAAAAGTTAGTATGCATACATATACAAATAAGGTTAATCATCATTTGACAATTTTATAATATAAGTGATTAAGTATTTTTTAATTCTCAAATTACGGAAATTTCCAACACACATGGACCGCGTCTCACAGGCGCGACCTATCAGTGGCTAGTACTTGACAAAACTTGTTTCACCTCGAATTCTCTGATTGGAACAATATAACTATGAGCTGCATATACGAAGCATTGAAGTCTCATTCGCATGATAATTCAGAAACAGAAGGCAAAAAACTACCGTTGACAAAAATTGTGATTCTAAATGAACTGCTAAAATAATTGCTCCGTAAATGAACGGCGAGATTTATGGATTGAATGATAGATCAGTAAGAAAGAAATAAGTGAAGTTCTGTAATCTCTGTGAATGGACTGAAATACATACGGGAAAAGCGCGCGTCTCTCGCTCACGGTACTGGGTGGTAGAATCTTGTTTTTCGTCGAAATGTGTCCGATATGTTTAATGTTGAAGTTCATTGAAGTTTCATTTAATTGATATTTCAGAAGCAGAAAGCAAAAAATATATACCGTTGACAAAAATCGTAACTTCTAAACGAACTGCTGAAACAATTGCACTGTAGATGAATGAGGAGTGTATCGGCTTGATAAATATATCATTAAGAGAAAAATAGGTTAAGTTTTTCTCAGAATTAGCTGTATTACACACTCAAACTCGTTCAGTTGGGCGTGTCCCACATTCGAGAGAGTGGTGGACAGGCTGAAAGAATCTTATTTTTGGCCCGGTGTCCGAAATGTTTAAGTTTACGCTGTCTACGCTCTTCGGGTGAACAAAAATCTTTCAAAACCATCAACATTGCTGTTTAATAGCAGTATCGATGATGTAGACTTTTTTTCACCATTTAGATTCTACCAGACACTCATAGAAAAACATTTTTTTCTTCTAGCAAGATATATATTATAAATTTTTGTCAATTTGGTGTTTTCGTCAGTTGTCGGAGCAGCCGACATCCTGTCAACTTGAAAATAGATTTGTTTTGTGAGCATTGTTGCCGTGCACAAGCAGCAAAAAGTTACATCCCAATCTAAAGTTATATTTGGTCAAGTATCATTCAAGTGACATTGTGAATAAAATGAATAGTTGGAAGAACTTGGGTTCGAGTTCCATCTCGTTAATTCATGCAAAACTGGGAGTAATTTCACACTCGTCAATTATATAAACGTGAAAACGCTTCGGTTATCCGCAAATTAAAGATATTTATTTTATAGTTGCCAAAACTTAAGTGTAGTTTGATACTAGATTTATATATGTGAATTATTTTTTCATTTTCTCCAAAATCTCCAATCCTTCTGGAATCTTGCTGAAGATTGGCCGACAAATCGCTTCGAGCTCTTGTTCATTTCTCTGAGTATCGGAAATTTCGGGGCCCTGTTAAAATAAAGAAAATCAAATATATACAGGCGTGCAGCATGACTAGCATTAGCTTAGAAACTTGTACTCTTTACGGCTGGAATAAGAAAGGATTGTAATATCTGGATAGTTTTGAGATAGGAAGGTTCGAATACCCGTAAATGCTCAAATTCATAAGTTTATTTCATATGAATTAGCTGTTGATATTATATGCGAGAGAATAAAATTATTTCTTAGCGTCGAGCGCAATTCAAAGCGTTAAAGCCTGTCATGGTCTAGATTGATAGACACGAGATTTCTTCATCGCTATGTAGGATATGTCCAGGCGTTCTGGGACCCGGAATTTCTTTTTGTAATGTGTATCTGGCGTCTACATATTCCATGGCGTAAAATATTATATTGTACATGCGTATAATTGGACTGGATGCACTTAACTTTTCTAGTTACCAGCTATAGGGTTGAAGAAGAAACTTGCGTTTAAAAGTGTGTTCTCATTCTTCTAAATAATACATTGATGTTCGTTTAATTTTTTTTTATCTTCGATACTGGATAAATCTACTGGCTCTACGCCATAGATCAGACAATAACAAATAAACTGAACCTCATATTAAAAGAGTGACGTGCTAACTGATATAGTAAAGTTAAAGATAATTTCATCTTCAACTCGTCATATTAGCGATTATTAGCGTTTTTTTTTAAATTGAAAATGATTGTCGAAATATTTTTATCAGGCTCAAGTCAGTGATAGATCGCACCAGCGGATTGTCTATCGAGCCCTATTTTTCGAAAATTGTTACCTTTTTCATATCCAGCCATTCCGTAATTTCGTTGCACTTATCTATAATTGTTTTTCTGTCTCTGTCTGTTGTGCCTTTTTGGAAAGTTTCGTCATCAAATGCGTGTTTAACATTGTACACGAAATTTTCGAGTATGTGCGCTCGTTGGCATTTCTTCTTCCATAATTCATCTTCTTTCGCAAATTTCTCTGCTTCTATTTTCTGAGAAAATAATTAGCAAATTCAATGGATGGTTTTATCTGGAATTATACGGCGTAACAAATGTATGTATATATATGAACCCGGCTATATCTTATGGCTTTAAAAACGATTCAAATGCGTTTTCCAGATCCAATATTTGAGCCGCAACAAAAATATTAAACATATTTACAAAATATGTGCTTTTTGATTTTTTTGATTTCGAATCATTGAATTAAATTGTTCTGAATAGGATGTCGCGAATCATAAATCTAAAAAAAATATTTTATTATCCTGAGCAAAGCTAATGCCAGCGCGGTCATTTCTAGAGGAACATAATCAGTGTTGTCTTGTTTCCCTGTTTCTCGTAGCCTACCTAAGTAAGAAGACCCAATGTTGGATAGTCGGCGCGAATTAACAATCCGGCTTACCGGGACTCGATCTTGAGCTTTATAAACTGCGACGTCTACGTGTTGGTACTAGCCCGCCGCGACCCACCAAAGATTTGAATATAAGGAATATGTAGAATTTATCAGAATAATTCATCAATGACAAACGAATACGAATAATTCTTATAATGATTTCAGAATGAAATATCGGTTGACGATTTGTGTGTTTTGGGAAATGAAACTAAATCATACCATTTCCCGTACTTCTCCTGGGCTGAGACGACCTGTTTTGCCAATTATTATTTGCTTTGTCACGCCAGTGCTGATAACTTGACGTGTTACTGTTAAGATTCCATTTTGATCGATTTCGAAACAATTTTCAAATATTTCCACACCTTTGAGTGCTGGTGGTATACCGTCGATGCTGATACTTCCCAAAAAATGGTTATCCTTAGCAGCTGCACGCTCACCTTCATATATCTTCAAAATAAAAGATGTTTTACGAACATTCCTAACCATAAATAACATTATTATTTCAAAACTTTTATCAGGTTCTTCAATTTGTTCCACTGTTTCTCACAGTAGTTGGTCAACTATGACCTAAGCATTGGTGGCGGAAGCAGAAACGGGAAGCATGCACCAATATCGCACATTGAAGAACCGTATCCATTCTAATGAATTGGAAAAAAAACTATACGGCCGCCAATTTTTGCACGATTGTCTGACGATCAAAGGGAGGGAACTGCACGATAAGACAATTATCCTTTGTCTTTTGCAATAACTTCATTTTAACAATGAAAATTTTATCGAAAGTTCATACAAAATCTTGAATTATACATTCATTGTTATAACGATAAGTTTGTATTACAAACAACCACAGCCGTCATTTCCCATACAACTTCCAATCGTTCGAATCAGGGGTTTTCTTTATTAGCAGGTTATTGCTTGCACAAAAACAGATTTGTTCACTATATAAAAACGATGCTAAAATACGAATTCCAGATACGATTTCCATTATTTTTGTACTACAATCGAACTATTGTAGGTCTCATTTTTATGAATTGACTCGATACGAGCTGGCTTAGCTTGATAACCCGACTCATACACGAATTGATAAAATACAGACCCGACTTGGCTCGGAACTAAAAAAAAATTTAGCATCTGAAATTAGCCGTTGTCTGCCGTTGCGTGACACATCAGAGAAGAAAACGCGCCTCCCAGAAGGATATATATACTATATACTCTACTGCAATATACAATATGCAATATATCCTACATTGAAATTTGTATTCGTTTACCAATAATGACCAGATAATGAAACGGAGTGGCTACTTCTAAAGGGAGTAGTAGCAAAGTAATCTCTCATTGCTGTTGAATAGATTTCCGATGACGACGTGCCGGTAGGCCATCGCGGTCCGATAGATTTTATTTTGATCAAGCTACGTATCAAGAAAAGAACCAAGCAGAGCACAGTAAATTGAATTGCACAAACTAAAAAATATTTAGAGATGTATAAATACATTATGTAACCATGTACGTTTTACTATTCGGTTGAAAATTGTGTTTTCCTGAAATATGATGTTTTGTGAAAATTGGGGTTTGTCTCACACAACAATGAAGTATTGCATAGAGAATATCGCCACAAAAATGGACGTTTGCAAAATCTCCCGAAGCGAAACCTATGCCAGGCTTTATATATTATACTATATACTATATTGTGCGACAAATGGAACTTTTATCGGAATGAATATTCCAGTTAATCACCGCACGAATCAAAACGATAGATGCATTCAGTTTTATGCTCTGCTCATGATTTCCCTTGTCGTATTTGTCTGGCGCGTGGTCATATCTGGTCTTGTACACCGTAGTGCTCGATTGTTTTAGTAAAACTCATATAAAATCGGGTATAGTAACGAATATAGGTGTGGGATTTAGAACCCACATATCATATTGGACCTGTATATCTCGCGCGTCTTAAGAGGTCACTAAACAGAAGCAGAAGTTTTTACAGATATAGTCACATACTCACAGACATACTCACATAGATGTACTCACTTACAGGCGTACCCACATAGCGGTTCAGTTCTGAATGACATGTTTTTACATTTTATGTAAAATAAACAGAAATCGGTAAATTCCATGTGTTGTTATCAGCCTTGATTTATGCGAATTTTAATTAAGAATATCACGTCTGGTCTTTGATTGTTATGATAAGGCCTTTATAAATTGTTGTCTCCATGTTTTATTCGCCGTACTGTTAATATAGTAAATAGGAAGGAAAAATGCATACTCCAGTCAGTATAGATGTCACGTAATCCTTTGCCGTTTGTGTTCGATAGCTTTTTGTTGTGGGTATTCTGGTATTTCGCTTCACCACGACTCGCATGAGTCCGCTCTGAATTATCAAACCAAGCGAAAGTGGTGTAACGTCTTGCAATTTTAATTCTTTAATCTGTGTAAATTATGAGACGTGAGTTACTACAATGACGAAAATATTACCAGTGAAAGAAGAGAAACTATTTTCACCTCGGAAGTCAAGAAATCTTCTGAAGATAAATTTGCGGCTAACGCCGCAGCGCCATAAGCTACAGCTTCGTCTGGATTTATAGTTTTGTTAATTTTTTTGTCGCTGAAGAAATCTTTCAACAGTTCGTGAACTTTCGGGATTCGAGTCGATCCTCCAACCAACACTACGGTATCGATCTATTAAGAAAAAACTTTAACCAGAAAAATTTAAAATGAAAAGTATTGCCCAAGGCAGATACCACTCTCTGCACTTTATTAAAGAGCTTCTGTCCTCTCTAGCATATTTCCCTGTTCGAGAGCAGTTGGTGATACTTCATTTTCTGCTAGCTCTTTCCAACTTGTGTTTTCGTTAGTTGGTTGCTTCTAGGCACTGCCTCAGGCCTTGCTTAGAGCGAATTTCAATACAAATCCAAACCGTTTCCATTGCGAATCACTATAAAATAACACCTTTATTAGCACTTTATTAAAGAGGTTCTGTCCTCTCTAGGATATTTCCCTGCTCGAGAGCAGTTGGTGATACTTCATTTTGTGCTAGTTCTTTCCAACCTAGGTTTTGGTTAGTTGGTTCCTTCTAGGCATTGACTGCCTCAGGCCTTGTTTAGAGCGAATTTCAATACAAATCCAAACCG
Source organism: Styela plicata (assembly GCA_963675895.2). Classification (NCBI taxonomy): domain Eukaryota; kingdom Metazoa; phylum Chordata; class Ascidiacea; order Stolidobranchia; family Styelidae; genus Styela; species Styela plicata. The sequence continues at coordinate 22,154,742 of OZ023141.1, read as the reverse complement.
TTTTCATTGCGAATCACTATAAAATAACACAAAAATCGCGAAAATTCAGTATAAGAAAATAAGCTTTTGTAATTGTAAAAAGACTGAGGAAGGGCGACCGCGTAGTACTTTTTGGAATCTAGCCATTTAACTCGAAAAAAATTTTTGTGCGATTTCGGAGTAATAGTAGAATTTTTTTTTATTTTGCTATTAAGATTTGCCACCTACCGCCTGATTTATTGAATACCGGTCCGTAAGCCGATTGCCTTTTTTACTCGGCCTGCCTCGTCGAAATGTTAGGGTGAATGTTAAGTGAAGGATAGAATATTGTCTTCATGCGTGACAGAGAGTGTTCAACTTACCTGGTCTTTTTTCATATCTGCGTCAATGAGTGTATTTTTAACAGCTTCCATCAATTTTTTGAACAATTCGTAATTCAGTTCTCCGAATTTAGCACGACTGATTTTACTTCTGAAATGACGTCCATTGTGCAGACCGTCTACTTGAACACTGTGGCATAAAAAATTAAATCTTTGGAGATTAGACTTGGGAATTATTGTCGTCTAACCACGATATCTCGTTTTATCACAAAGCGTACTAGTAATCGAGACATTTTACGAGTAACTGGAACATATAATGCAGTCACAACAAAGGTTTGTATGTAGGCTTTGTTACCCCAAATTGTTAAATTGTCCGCGTTCAACTATGGACCCGACGCAGACTGCTAAAGTGCGGTAGCATTGTTCGAAGGCAGTTGCGTATTAAGAACTTTAAAAAACTTCATATCTTAAAATTAATTTGGGGTAACGCACACAGATTAGTAACATTGATGATGTTTATGCTATGCTATTAAGTGTAGGAGAGGGGTGAAAGATTTAGACTTTCAATTCCACTGGTTGATTGGGGATATTTTTTGCACCCGATGTAGTTACAAGCCATCCATTACGTTTTGTATTTGGGTGCCTAGAAAACGAGGTAAACAACGAACTATTTGTTAGCGGTATTCTAATAATAGTGTCACCTTCCCCTCAACCGCATTAAAAGCCCCGTACTCAGAGTGACAGTAATTTCATGGACGTATAATCAGATCATATATTTACATGGATTACCCGTGGGACATAAGTGTTTTATTAAAAAACAAAACACTGCTGATCTATGAGCCAACAGTGGCGCAAGGTTCAATCTAATATTTAGAATTGAGAAATTAAATCAGTTTAAAAAATTATGAATGCACATAAAACCGGATTTGGCTTTGCTCATATTCCGTAAAAAATGTTCAATCTTACTAAATTTTTAAAGCAAATTTCGAGAGAGCCTGTATAAATACTAATAATAATTTCGAAACAGTTGAGGTATTGAAACAAATTCAAAATTGTCTTTTTTGGCCAAATATGTTGTGTTGATCGAAAGCACCGTGAAGGTGTGGTCCCTTAACAGCCCATAATTGGCATAAATCTCATCAACATGGCGTTTTTCTAACTTTGGAAAAATCAAGTACTGCAAATGATCAGTAAATTTACTGTACTTTTGTTACAGTGTATGGAAAATATAAATTTAATAAATATTCTTATTATTAAGTATATATCAACTCTGTTCGTGTAGTGACGGACCGGCGTGCCTAGGAGTTATTACGTTTCGAAATGCTCTATTCTCGATTTTGTTAATACAGAAATAGAAAGAGTACTTACGTAGCCATAGTCGAGGATGACAGTTTTCTTTTTGCCGCTTCACAGGCAACACGAAGTCTATTCATCGCCAACTTGTTGTCCGACATATCGCACTTGTTTGCTTTATTGAATTCAGCCACAAAATGCTTCACCATCCGATTGTCAAAATCGTCTCCTGGTTTAAAAAAATATCCGCAAAATATATTTAAATATTGCATATTAAATATTGCAAATGTTTACTAGAATATTTTATTATTAAGATCATTAATATTCATTAAGATTATTCGAGACTTATCAACTTTTTTAAGTGTTAATGCAACCTTTATCATATGTTGACTGGTAAATTATTTTAAACTGTACAGCGACCCAACTCTCTCTCAACTCAGGTCAGAGAACAAACTATAGTTCTCCGAAAATGCTTTTTACTGAAATATAGTTCAGGTACATACATATAATCTGTTGCGCATTCACAAATTTTAACTCGTGCTCGTGACTTTATTTGAACGATTATTATACCTCCTAAATGAGTGTCTCCTCCCGTAGCTTGGACTTCAAATTCCGTTCTGTTAATCTTTACTATTGTGACATCAAATGTTCCTCCACCAAGATCAAACACGAGCACATTTTGTTCCTTGTCACTCTAGGAGAGATAAAAAATAATACATCATTAATCGGTACTCAGCATGCAATCGGTTGAATATCGTGTTTCATCCAGAATGTCGAGGCCTTTTTTTAAATACAACTAGTATAGTTTTGTTTATAGAATATTTTTCCAATTATGTTTTAATAATTATATGGAGTATGTTGCTGTGCTAATTAAATCAATGAACCTATTTATCGCACAATTGGTGAAATATTGTAAGCAAAAAATACAGTATTTCACCATATTTGGGCATAATTGTTTCAAATGATTAATACGGTTCACACGTGAAAATTTATTCAGTTTACATCTTAATCTCAAACCCAGTCTTTTGGCGAAGCAATCGGTCGGTACTATAATCGGTGCCCTGCCAATATATTTGAAATATCGAAAAATAATTTCTATATCTAAACATTTGAAACAAATGTAATGATATTTCCTCAATTAAAAGTTGTGCCATTATTGCATTTTTAAACAATTATAACAAGAGTGTGTTACGCACAATACCTTCCTATCTAATCCGTAAGCTATAGCTGCCGCTGTTGCCTCATTGATCATTCGCAGAACATTGAGCCCAGCAATCTTCCCGGCGTCTAGAGTAGCTCTGCGTTGAGCATTGTTAAAATATGCTGGAATTGTTATAACTGCATCAGTGACCGGTTCATCTAATCTGGCCATAGCCGCACTTTTTAGAGATTCAAGGACCATTGCGCTGATTTCTTCCGGGCAAAATATTTTACGTCCTTGACTGGAAATAACCTGAAACAGTTTGCAATGATTATTATTCATCTATTATATAAAAATCTTACGTATGCCATAGCAGCAAAAAAATTAGGAATGTTTTCGAAAAAATACGCAAAACATTCCAAATGTTGGACATGGTGACATAAGTGAATCATCCTGTGTAGTTCTTTGCAATTGCCTATTCGTTGACCAACCGGAGCGCTTTAGACTCAATTTCCGCTAGTAAAGGACTGCATTGACTGAGTATTTGCTAAGACTACTCATTGAAAGGCACGCTCGGTCGTGAGGGGCCAAATATCAAAGCGCCGGATTTACAAGCAATTCAATCGTGACCGACTGAGGCACCGAGTCGGTCACACAAAATGTCGTCGCGAAATCAGAAAAACATGCGAACATAGCTGTTTTCTGGTAAACGACAATTGGCGAGGGTCAATATCATATGTCATCAGTACGGGAAAATAATGACTTACTGGTATTTTCGGTTTATTGTCATCATTGATGACTGTGAATCCCCATAACTTCATGTCAGCTTGAACTATCGGATCATCATACGTCCTTCCAATTATGCGCTTGACTTCTAAATAAACGTATTAAACAACGTAAATGATTCCATTTACGAAAATATAGAAAGAAGAATCACCGTAAGAAATATTGTGTAAAGATACATTCTTGTGACGACCTCATGTTTGGCTCTGAATTTATTCAGACATTAGTGGCAAATATCCATTTGAAACATTGTTTTGCATCTAAAAGTTCGAGTCGAAGTCTATTTGTGATCGCTCTCATCTGTAGCTTATGCTTGACAAAATAAAATTTTTATGTAGTTTGTAAAAAATAACAATTAGGGCAGATGGGAAAATTGGGATCTTTGCAAGTAAAAATAGAATTGAAATCGTACGAAATATTGTGTTCTCAAAATTAAACGGAGCTTCAGATTGAGCAGCTTCACCGACAAGTCTGTCATCTTCGGTGAACGAAACCACTGACGGTGTAACCCGCTTCCCGTCATCATTTACGATTATTTCAACCTAAAAATAAAATAGAGAATCAAAATAAAAGTATCAGCGGTGGAATGTATAAAAAATCGAGTGCTGGCATTCTTTGAGACGTGTACAATTTTTTTTTATTGAGCTTCAGACTCTTAGATTCAGACAATTGGGTCGGATAGTGGAACCTAAACGGAATCAACTAACGGCTCCTTATGTGGCATTGAGCTACTACAAAATGTAGTATTTTGTGCCTTGTAGATACATGCTTCAAAATAGCCGTAACATATCTCCAGCGTATCGTAAGAGGCTATAAAAATTGGAAAAAAGCAAAGATAAGGTAATTTTACCATCGCCCAGGGCAGACCACTCACTACACTTTACAATAGCGTTTCATTTCCGTTTGAAATGTTTTTCAATTAGAGTGAAGTTGCTGTTACTACATCTTGTGATGGGTCTTTGCAATTAAGTTACCGCTGGTTGGCTGTGAAAAAAACCATCTACTACTTTTTTGTTTCCCTTCAGCCGTCTGTTGCAATACGCAAGAGGTTCGTTAGGACTATTCTTTAGTGGGAAAACAATATAATTAGAGGAGAGAGTAATAGGAGCGCAGAAAGGACTATAGTGTAAGTTTTAGCAGCATAAATGGGGGGGGGGGGGGCTTAGCGCTAGAAGTCAAACGAATTATTGTGTACTTTTTAACTAAATATGAAACATATTGAAGAACGACTGAACCTCTCGTAACCTTCTGAATGTCATTCAAGGATCAAATTGAACATACAATTGATAATATAATTTTGGCCAAAATAACGACCGATCGAGTTGGGGATCGAAACAGAATCAAATACTACGTGAAAACATTTTACCTCATTTTTTCTGTACACAGCAACGCATGAGTTTGTCGTACCAAGATCAATTCCTATTGCTGACATGACCGAATATTTGCAGCTTTTTATGAAGAAATATGTGTATCCGATCTAATTTTGAATTATCCAAAGACAGTGAAATCTCAAGACATCTAATATTGTCTAAACTGTAATATAGAAAGTGAACAATTTTAGAGCATAATTTTTTACGAAGGAAAGTTTTCTTCTTTGGAGCTGCACAACCGCACAAGAAAAGTAAACTATTTACTTAGTCAACTTAGTAGCATGCTAGTCAGCATGAAACCGCGGATCACTGGATCTTCCATGAGTACCCATGTATTTTCTAAGAGATGTCTTACAGCAAACAGACTTCTGGATCGCGATTCTAGCTGACAAAAAAAGTTGGCAAAAATCAAAGTTCACCTTTCTTGATATTAAGTCAGGCCATGCATACTACCGCTATAATCCGAAGCAATCACATATACACCATGAACTGTATCAAATCAGTCTCAAACCATATGGTTTTTGATCAAAATAATGATATATTTTTGCGCCATGCATAGAACAGACATGATGTGGCATCTTGAAATTGCAATTGGTAATTTATTTTAGGATTATGTCAAATCAGTTGCAAAGCATATATATACACTGTTTTTGCTCTACCCAAAGATATATGGATGTCTCATGCATGGGACAGACATGGTAGGCAGTCCTAAATTATATTTGAGTTTTTAGTCTCCGGACTGTGTCAAATCAGTATGAAAACCAATCTTTACACTCTTTTTGATTTAACCAATGATGTATGTATGGGCCATACCAATGTGCTGACATAATGAAATTATAGAAAAATATAAAGGGGGTGGATCAAGTATGGAATAACTACTACCCATTGCCTTCAACAAACATCTTTCTACGTTTTAATGGGTATTCAGAGCCAATGTACTGAGCATACATAATACTGATATGATTACGAACAACTATACTTCAACCATTTTTGTATCAGAAATGTCGAATCAATCTTAAAATTTACTCTGACCAATTTTCAATCAATTAAAGTATCGTTATTGGCCGCAACCGGCACCTTCTGAAGTATCAATGGAGGGACTGTAACCTCTTATCAAAACTTGGAAAGTACCTACGTGCTACAATAAATGAATATAGTAAAAAATGAAAAGACCCACTTTTTTGGGCATATTTTTTCTACCAATAGATCGCGCTGCCAAGACTTTATCTGTGCCTCACACTTCACCAAATATAACGTTTCAAGTCATTCCCAAACACAGAAATCGGAATCAGACGTGTTGCCGAATCGATGGATTGTAGAATCAAGAAGTGGCATCACATTTTCTTGACGAGATTACTAACTATAAAAAAAATCCTGGCTATCCACACAATAATTGAATACGCTTTGGCAAGTAAACGTAACTGAATTACTTATCACGACACAAAACAGAATCGTCGCGTGACAGTATTAACGATTTAAAGACCAGGGTAAACAAAATGTGATATCTTTGTTTACTCGAGCTGTAGATAACTATCTAGATATAACTAGATAGCTATCGCAAACAAAAGTATAAAAGTTCCGTATTTTGGGTTCTTTTAGTGGTACATTGGTTTATCTGACCACGTGCAATATTTTTTTTTAAATTAAAATTCAAGCGTTTCATTATCTGTCGTTGTAGGTTATGTTACACCCAGCACTACTGGCTAACCATGAACCAAGCTCCGCGATCTGAAACTTATTACATGCAAAGATATACCGACTTTATACAGTAAATATACTGTTGTTAAGGAACAAGGTTAGTTGATATAATTTTTCCAAAAAAATTGATATATTTATTATAATCTACTTTGATATTGTTAGTGACGTTTAATATTTGCAACTAACCGCTGAAATAAAACTGTTTGTCTTCAAAATTCCGGTACATGAGCGCAAAATATTAAAATGTTGATTCAAGATGGTTGGATGTGCAAATGGTTCTTACTGGTGAAGAATATTCACGTAGTAAAATGCAAAAAAAAACACATTATCCTATTCTTTCGATTGAGCCTTTGCGATATTTGACCTTTTTGTTTTGCAGCTACTAATTTGCGCGCATATCCCAGAGCAGCAGCCACCCATTTGAGCGCATCTCCTAAAGCAAGGCCCTTTGAAAGCGATTGAGCCTTTGCAGAGAGAGAGAGAAAAATTTATAAATCTAATTTTATCTGAACACCGCTATTCAAGAGCCTATTAAGTGCACGCGAGGGCGACATGACACCACGGCCTCTTTCACCAAAAACAATCACAAAAATGACCTTTTGGTTCTTTAAAACGCGCAGATAATACACTGATTTAACCTATTTGATGTCTTCCTTTTGTTCAAAACTTTTCCGCGGCTCCGGCACGTCTTTTTCTATTGATATACAATAAACGCAATTTGGGGGATGATTTATTTATTAATTTTGCAACTTTCTACACATTCGAAACAATAAAACTTGTCTGCCCGTATTCATGGTATAATAGGTAATCGTTCACGAAATCGTCTTTTAAGAACCCACCTACCATCTGCCTATAACTATTTATTCGTCGAAATCAAACAAAATTAGAACAATCGCCTAATCGAAAATATACTGTTAGGTGTTGGTCACTGACGTGTCTAACCCTTTATGTTCGGTCCATCTGCGGCACATGCTTGATTTCTTTTCAAGCTTACTTGTTTACTGCCAATACATAAGATCGGTAATAAATATTTCCGCATTCAGTACAATAAATAAAAGTTCCGCTTTTTCGCACAACGTCCGGGCGTCTCAATCTGAATTTACGCGTCGACAAACCTATGGCACAGATGGACCGCGTCTTAGCGGCGCATTCCATCAGTGGTCCAGACTTGACAAAATATATCTTGTCAAATTTTTTCTAACTGGGATAATGTCTTCGAAATGGGTTGAACAAATTTCCTAAGTAGTAAGTTCAAGATTCAACAGATCGAATCGAATTTCAATAAAAAATATATTATCATAGTCGATGAAATTTGCTGCTCAAAACTATTTTCGACTCATGCCGAATCACAGAAATGATTATTCGAATCATTCGAATCGGACAGTTATCCGAATCAATTTTAATCTTGAATGTAAATGCATATCATCCCTGCTATCCACTGGTCTTCCCATATTGCGTAATCCTTGCCTAGTCAGAAAAATTTCACGAAATCATGTCAAGCACAAGTCATTGATAGAACGCGCCACTAGGGGGCGGTCTATCTGTTACTCTTGCTTGGCAGAATGAAATTTTTGATTGCGTGCATTGTTGCGTCACAGAACTCGACAGTCAGTTTTTCTTGCTGTGTTATTTGGTCACAAACAGACTTTAGGTTGATGTTCTGTGTTAGATGTCTGATGTGCCATGTCTGTGTGATGTTTTATGATCGATATTAGAATGGAATAAGGGGAAGTTGGAAAAACATATTCGTAGTATTGTGCAGTTTTTCCAGTCTAAAGATAGTGTGAATTAACGCAGCGGCTTAGTAATGAAGGTTTACGCGATGTAGCCTAATCCACCTGCCGAAGCATGTTTATTGTAGACTAAATGCTTTTGCAATTCTATCTTCCCACAGGGAACGTAATATATAATGGATTAGAATGAATTAATGATGGATTACACAGGGAAAAAGTAAATCCTAGGAATGATTATATTGAAATGTCATCATGGCTTCCTAAGAGTTAGACACATGAAAATAATTTGTTCTAATTCGTCCTGCTAATTAACTCTTTATAAGCCATTGACCTATTTTGATATATTTTAATTTTGAACAAAAAAATTGTCTTTAATGGCTTAAAAAAATCCCCATGTCCATCTTCAGTCAAAGCGTGTTTTTGGCCAACAATGAGGGCAAAGTGCGGGAAAAATTTTCCAACCTATTCATTTTTTCCTGAGTACGAGAGTCTGGCGAGATTTTTAAAACCCGTAAACTCGTGAATTTGCAAGCCTGATTTGGTAGTCTCATGAAGTTTAGTATTTTCTCTTCTGGAAAACACTCATCATAACCCCAAAGACAATGCATAGCCGGTGCCCTGGTTAGAATGAAAATATTCTGCCAGTTGTAATTTTGGTGACACTGGGGATATGATACTAAACTTTATTAGACTGAATTTATGTAGGATATTCTGAATTAAGCAGTTCACAGCCAGAAACGAATTGGTCGGAACATGATTTGAAAAGTATGAACCGCTGTTGGAACGGGCCAACGTGGCGCGGGCCATCAGTAGTTCATGCTTAACAAAATGAAAATTTCTGATTGAGTCGTCATAAAGTATGCCGATTTGGATGCTTGTTTCTAGGCGATTCAGCGCAGCAAATCCTGTTCTACTTGTGATCTGTGCGGTGTTTAAAACGAACCAACTAACGGCCACCCAGTAGCAATGAGCTACTGCAGGATGATGAACCAGCAACTCCATTCTTACCAAACTTACCACTCTGTCCCGCCTGAGCCACGGATGGACCGCGTCTCACAGGAGGTGAGGTTGCAGGTTCGTTCGTGAGAGGATTAGGTATTTAAAGGGCCAGGGTAAACAAGATACGAGATCTTTGTTTACTTGTACAAAAGATATGTGTTTGGATTTGCAAACAGTCATATGATAAGTAGAGGTGGGCAATTTGCTTCGCGAATTGGGATTAGATTATCTGAATTATTTGCCATTACCCATTATTTGAATCAGCGTACCTCGATCATACGTAAAAATTGCAAAATTAAGTTAAATTTTCATTTTTAATGATAAATGGAACCTAAATATGGGATTGAAAATGCCTTTTTTACGATTTGTTTATATTCATTATTCGTAAATCGTCATTGTTTGACTTGTTGATTTCGATACGGGACATTTGCTCAATGTATGGAATCCGGTGTTGTTGTTCGAAAAAATAGCCGAATTAGATTCGAATTACTAACCCTTTGTCCGGTTCACCGCATACGCCAAGACATGGGGAATCTGTAGCAAATATACGACAAAACTTGCCTTATATTTTGGTATATAAAGTAGGATAGAGGGGAAATTGACATTGTTTTATCGACAGAGTGTGGGAAAGCCATTTTCAATCGTACATCACACAGAAATAATAAGACCACGGAAGAAATTTCCGACCTATCGACCGACCTTTGTAATGCAAACTGTAACTAGAACTGTGTACACAGTACACTACGAAGGCTTTCGTCTGACCATGCTAAACAATGCCCCACTAGATCTTTCATGAGTACTCATACGTGCTGTAGATGTATCACAGCACACGTACTTCTGGATCAAGGTTCTATCAGACCAACAAAGTGACAAAGCTTGCCAAAGAAATTATATATGCACCATAGACTACCTGTTTGCAAAAGCACTTTTCCATGTATCAGACATACAAGATGTGAAGTCTTGAAATTATAAATTGATCGTACATGTCAAGATGACCATCGCGAATTTGAGCTCTGTAATCACAGTATCAAACCCGAGATCCCCGTAGCATTGGCATTGCTATGGAGTTTCTATGGCCAAACCGTAACAGACACTAGCTCCGCTGATTCTCTTTGCGAAATTACCAAAGCTTGTTCAGCAAAATCCTTATCCAATTAACTTTTTACTGAGTTTTGATGGAAAATTTAAGAACCTGGATCAAAGAGACGTGAAATCGTAGATTAAAAATATGAAACAAGGTTATCATTTGCACAGACCTTTTGACTATGATTTAGATCCCCTTTTAACGGGACTGTTTGCAGTCAGTCTCAAAGCATATATTTACAGGCTTTCAAGTCGATTAATTGATATATGTACTGTTCATGTATGGAACAGACACGATATTGCGTCTTAAAATTATAGAAGGTTGTTCGAAAAAGTTGTTAAAACCACCAATCATTCACAAAGGCCTTTAAATCGTCTCATAATGCAATATTTTTAATAAATAGCACAGATCCGAATGTCAGAACTGACTCTTGGCACTCCTACAGACCTTTTGACTATAACGTCAAAGAATGTGATTCCGACTGTACAGCAGCCGCTTTTAAATGGTTTTATCTGGTAAACAGAGATCTAAGTACGAAAAGTACGCGGGATAAGTTTTTCATTGACTCTTTTACTATGATCTCAGACATGAACATTCCGAAAGCCTGTCCTACTAAAGTCTTATGCAATTCATTATCATCACTTTTATTACTAAATTTGGACGAGAAATCCAAAATCCTGGAACAAAGAGACTTGAGAGCTTAAATAAAAAATATGGGACTAAGAGAGTTCATCTGCACATACCTTCTGACTAAGATTTTAGATCAACAGAACTTGCAGCTTTGATGCCATAGCCAAATAGCATAATAATAATACGAAAAACGGCTAAGAATTTCAATATTATTTACGTTGTGGCGAAAGCCTTAATAATGAATTTGACAAACAGGAGACCTAAATCCAGAATAATTCAATCGTAAACGGGGCACACTAACACACACGAGAGTAGTTTGTGTGTGGCGGAAAGGGTACGAGTACATTTTATATGATATGTAGTATTGTATGTTGGGTGATCTGAGGTGACATGCCGGATTAAAGCTTCAAATTTGTAACATGAGTTCATGACACTGTGGTAAACAAAATTAAACGAAATTACGGATCGTAAAAAAATATTTGTAAAAAAATGATTGCTAAAAATTAAATGAAATTACGGATTGTATTTTCCAAAATATGGGAAGATATCCGTCGAAAACTGTCATGTCATCAAAGAATTCAAGATAACATCAAGAAATCAAGAAGAAGAGAAGACGCAATCGGTATTTTAACCATTCGAAATTTATTTTGATATTGTTGCTAACAAATTTGACAAAAATCGATTATATTATGTCGTTAAAATGAAACCGTGATAATTATTAATTGAAACCATATTGTCGGAGTTGCGCCGACTTTTTGACTTCTGCAAAGATAATTATATGATGAACACTAAAATTTTATATTTTTAGTTGCCGCTTGCGTAATCCTTCTACATTGCAAAATTTGGATACATTGTGACGAAGATGCACTAAAATCATCGATGTTTGACACAATTTTACACGATGAAATTGAAATAAATTGACTTCGACAATCTCTTCTTTCATATTTATTTTATTTACTTTCTGTACATAATGGGCTTATAATGGACGTAAATATTAAGAAGAGCTGATAAGGCTTTTTGTAATTTTAGAAATATACATTTACTAAAAATATGCCACAAATTTACTGTAATTTAGGCACAATGTACAGATGCAAAAAGTTATTTTTTGAGTTTGTCCAAATAGTCTTGTCCTCCAGGGATTTTGTGAAAAATTGGGCGACATGTTTTCTCCAAATCCTTCTGCTTGTTGATCGACCTATGAATTTCAGGATTCTGTGAAAATAAATTCATAGCTTGACTTTTTTCCTATTATTCTCTTTCATTCATTCAACATTTATTCACGTTAAGACCAAAGGTCTTAAAAAGCAACATTACTCAGCCATTACTTAGCTACCTTCAATTTAATGACAGGTATTTGGTTTCATTTAGGCGCTGCCTACAGCCTTGCTCTGAATTCAATAAAATATACTAAACATGGCCTTATTGTTTGGACTCGGTTATTCGATTCGATGATTCGAATTGTTTCGAAGCACAAAATGTCCAAATCACTCGTGAAAACTTTTGAAATCGAGTGGAATTATCATTATGTTACTATAAATTTTTGGTCAAATTTATTTGATTATTTAAAGATGATGTTTAATTTTATGGCTCATTGACTTTAATGCTATATCTATTTATTGCAGTGATATATACAAGCGCTGCAGCATTTATATGGTCGAAATTCAATCACCCCGCATGAGGTCCAAACCCAGGACAATTAAAGATGTGTAGCTCAAAGCGTATTCCTAATGCTGTTACCAATGAATCAACCGGGCAACCTTCATTGTGAAAACCCACAAGCATGAGAACTAACACAAACTGTGTGTGGCACTAAGATAGGGTGTTAATTTATATATACTGTGGGTGTGGAAAGCCGAAAATACGGCTTTACAATATGATAAACCGCTATCTCTCAGACGTGCAATGAAGTACAAACGCCAGTTCCGAATCGGGAGTGAAGGTTTTGGCTTAACATTTTTACTCAATTCGTGCGTGGACATGGTTGGTGGAGAAAGCCGTACGCAGTTCCTACTGTGCACCGGCGATGAGTCCAGCAGACCTCGCTCGTTTAATGTCCCTATCTTGAAATTTTCTTTGGAGTTTGTTTAAACGATATTAGAAAGTTAAATCAGGTTTTAGAATGTTGTAAGTCATAGCATATCAAAAATAAAATATTACTTACTTCTTCAGCATCAATCCATTCCAGTATTTCATCACATTTTTCAACTATAATCTCTTTGTCGCCGTCAGTGATGTTTCTTTTAAACTTTTTATCGTGAAGAGAATGTTTGACGCCGTACACAAAATTCTCCAAGTTATGCATCTGATCGCGACGTTTCTTCCAAGCCTCATCTTTTTCTGAACATAATCTTGCTTTTCTTATCTAAAAAACGTTAGTAAGTTCTTTTTCTTTTTTATTTGAAGTACACCCTTAGCATGATCGAAAGCAACTGATAAAATGCAGCAACTAGCAGTCTTTTAATACGGGAAAGAGATATAAAAATTCAGTAACAGTCATCGCAATCGCATCGCAAGTGGAAAATATCTCAAAGAGAACTAGTCCGCTGTAACAAAGCGCGATGCGAGGTATCTTCCCTGGGCGATGGTAATAAATTAGTCCTGTCGACGACAAATGAACTCAAGCGAAAGTGCAGACTAAGGGTGTAAGTTGTAAATTTTCAAATCAACTCGATTCGATTCAATGTTAATGAGAATCGATTTAAAAAAGAAGCCTTTTGCGTCGCGTATGTGAAGTTCTGTGGTTGTAAGACCTTAAAAGCAAACATTTCAAATTTCTTTGGATATATGATGATTTTTTTTAATTTAATTGCAACCAGTCGTAAAATTTGTACCCGGTTGTTTCGTTCTTGTTCAGTGTTGCTCGAATTTGAAAAACGAATGTGTTTTCAGATTTCCTCAACCTAAATAGTATTTCAAACCGGTTGGGAATGAGTTTTTTCGAAAGAATCATATCAAAAAAGAATATTTTAAATTATTTTGTTAGTGATTCAATTCGGAAAAATATTCGGAACTTGCATCCCTATTGCGGACTTCACGAGCGCACACGATTGTGATATCATATCAGCAAATCATAAAAACACATTCTAACGTATACATCTTTCTTCAGGATTAAAGTGCTATCATAAAAAGCACAAACACGCCAAATAAAGAGCATTGTTAGGTTAGAGCAATCTGTGGATCATATGTAAAAAGTTAGGAAATTTTCCACACATTTCAGCAATACTCGTACCATCGAGGCGACTTCTGCAACGCTAAGACGACCTTCATTTCCTATAGTCATTTCTTTTTCTTCCCCGGTGCTCAAACAGCGCTCATTCACGACCAAAATGCCATTTTCGTCAAGAACGAAAGAGATTTCAAATTCTTCGACGCCTTTTAAAGCTGGTGGTATATCATATAATGAGAAACTTCCCAAGAAATGATTGTCCTCAGCCGCCAGTCGCTCTCCTTCGTATACCTGAAAACATTGAGTTTAATATTTGGTATCTTCTCAGATGCATTTGTTGTGGAAGCAGAATTTTAATTCGACATGCCCTAGGAAAAAATACAATGATAATGGTAATTCTTCCAGTAGGTTATACCTCCCACTTAGAAAAACATGCTTGTTAGAATTTTTCTGACTGGTTTCAATCTTGAATTTCATTACCTATTTAAAATAAAAAAGAGAGAATTCCTCTTTACAGATTCTCTATTCCAACAAAATCATCAACATTTCATACCGCTTCAGTGATGCAAATAAAAATAGTTGTTTTGACTGTTATATAGACAACACACCTCTAAACACACATTTGTTTGATAGTCCTTAGCCGTTCTCGTAGTGGTCGTATTTTTTGTTGGTATTTTAGTATTCCGTTTCACCACAACTTGCATCTCTCCAGTAGAATCTTTCCAACCGAGTGAGAGAGGAGTCACATCATGTAGAACCAACTTATCTAGCTATAATTATAAAAACCTTGCTTTAGCACGCAAATTCTACAAGTAGGTTTGGATAAAAACCGAATCATCTAGAGTTCGAATCTTATTCAAATATTTGAGAGCGATTCTCTGATATCATATATTCGTAACGTTCAACAATTGCCTTCATTATCAAAAGCGCATTCCAAAGGCAAGAATCTTGTAGGTTTATACTGTTTATTTTAGAAATAAGTATAGTAGAAATAAAAACTATTGCCAACACTCAATTAAAAATCGACAAAACTAAATAACTCGGATATCCCGCTTTTAAAATCAAAACCGGGCTTTTGCAACTTCATAAATATGTAATTCAAATGTTATCAACTATGAGAATGTCCCGTACATACCTGAGCTGAGCCTCCCGACGATATTTTAGCAGCCAAAGCGGCAGCACCATATGCGACAGCTTCATCTGGGTTTATAGTCCGGCTTATATTTACTTCTTTGAAGAAATCTTTCAAGATTCCTTCCACTTTTGGAATTCTTGTGGATCCACCCACGAGTACAATGTTGTCAATCTGCCGATAAAATGTTTACCTTATGTTCTAATGCTTGAAATATTTAAATATATTTTTACATCTGCTTCTGGTATTACATTTTTAATAGATCTTGACTATGAAGTGGCAATTGACTAGTTCCTTTGGAGCGCTACTTCCGGCCTGGCTTGGAACGAATTTCGATAAAAAAACTAGCTCCAAATGTGCTTCGATCTCCGTCTATATGACAACCACGATGACAATTTTTGTGCGCAGAAACTTTGTATAAAATGCTGTGACTTAATTTGTATCTCAAACATTTATTTTCACAGCTACAAAACCATTTCACAGCATAAATCACCCAATGGTAGGGCTAGTCTTTTCTAGCCATGTGAAAATCGTATATCAATAAAAGCACGGGTCATGGTTTATATCCCAGCAAAGCAATCGCAGTTTGGGGAAATACCTTTCAATAAACAGAACTCTTAAAAGATCTTTATCACGCACCCACTCGCCAAAACAACTAATACCTCTTTACTCTAATTGACGACTATTGGTTGCTATTTACTCTCTTACATCTTCTTTGCAAATATTAGCATCAGATAAAGCATTCTTCACCGTTTCCATCATTTTTGTAAAAAAGTCGTAATTCAATTCTTCGAACTTAGCTCGACTGATTTTGCTTCTGAAGTGAATCCCATTATGAAGCCCATCTACTTGAACCCTGCATAAATATAAAAATAATTTTATTATTTTCAGAAATTTCGGGTTTTATTATATTTTCTCATAGCCAAAATAGCAAAAAAGATAAAATAATAGTTTATATTATGGAAGTATAAAATATAGTAATTTAGTGAGATTTCGTACGTGGTACTGGTCATAGATGAAAGGTTTCGTTTGGCAGCTTCGCAGGCGACCCGGAGTCTGTTCATTCCCAACTTGTTGTCCGACATATCGCTCTCGTTTTTGTTTTTGAATTCAGTCACAAAATGCTTTACCATGCGATTGTCAAAGTCGTCTCCTAAATAGTAAATTAACTACATATATATAAAATATATTTGAAGGAAAAACACGTAAACATAAACGTAAAAGTTTTTGGCAAGTGCGAAGAAAAAGTGCGGAGCATTTATCTTGCTCTGTATAAAATGATAAATAAAAACATAAACGATTTATTAAATAACATGTTTACGTTAACTTTATATCAATTCACCTCCCAAATGCGTATCGCCTCCAGTTGCCAAAACGTCAATATCACAGCCGTTAATATCAACAATTGTGACGTCGAAAGTTCCACCACCAAGATCGAAGACAAGTACTTTTTGTTCCTCCGTTTCCTGTAATAAAATATCAGTGACGATATAAAATCAAACATACAATAGAATAGTAGTATATTCAAATTTTTATTTGAATTTACCTTATGCCAGAGCCTTTTATTGTTTATTCTACAAACAAAATGCACAACCCCGTTTATTTCATATGGGTATTTATTTTTAATAACTGTGATATTTCTTTACTATTGAAATTCACATTGAGCAAGGCGGGAAGCAGGGGCCGATAAGGAACCAACTAACGCCTTAATAGCAAAGAGCTACTAAAAGATGTAGTAACAGCAACTGCACTCTAGGCAAAAACATCCCAAACGAAACTGAGCCACCATGGTAAAGTGCACTGAGTAGTATCTGCCCTGGAATGGAATATACTGTTTAGAATAAAGTGATGCGGTATCGCGGCGTTTCTTGAACACATATAGAGGTCGGTTGCCTACCGGTTGGATATTCTGGACTGTGTAAGCATGTACCTGTGTATCCAAACCGTAAGCAATTGCGGCAGCTGTTGGCTCATTGATCATTCGCACAACATTGAGACCAGCAATTTTTCCTGCATCCAATGTTGCTCTGCGTTGGGCATTATTGAAATAGGCCGGCACTGTGATCACTGCGTCAGTAATGTCTTCCTCCAATCTTAATTTTGCTGATTTTATCAAGGATTTGAGAACGAATGCGCTGATTTCTTCTGGACGAAAAATTTGACGTCCATTATCAGAGATTATCTGTAAGCAGAAATAAATCAGTCAATCACAGAACGAGGACAACCAAATATCCCCCAAAAATGTTTTTACTTTACTCCGAAATATTATTTACCATATTTTCTACGATTTTATTATTTTTTGCTTCAATCAGAAATTGTATAACCTGAAATATTTATAAAATATTTTTCTCTTCGGTTAGAACTGTTGATCACTATTAAGTTCATATAAACGGAAGCTCCAGTGTGTTGACAACACTGCTAATTTTGTAAACTTTAGTTTCTTCCTTTTGTTGCAATCAATCCTTCCCCAATCAGAAATTTTATTTCGTCAAGCATAAGCCACAGATGGCAAAAGCCTGGAGAGCGCGATTTTTTATTGACTCATACTTTGCACAACATGCATGGACAAAATGTTTCGTTTCATGGACAAAACGTTATATTTCAAAAAAATTTTAAATCTAGGGAAATACCGGTGCATTGACGACTATTTTTGGAGTATCGACATCAGGGCAATGTCACCGAAACTTTACTGGAGGTGCCATTCCACACTGGTGAAAACAGTTTTAGGACATGTTATACTTGAAAAAAATCGACATATGTTTTGAAGGTCTTGAAATACCTTTTCAATGTAGCGCAATTCGTTAATTTTGTCTAGTATGACAAGGAGGATGCCATAGTGGCAATAAATGTAAGGAGGTATAGGGATAGGATTTTCATTTTTATCCTGCGGGAAAGGAAAGCCGAGAATACAGTTTAATCATATGAAGAATGGCTGATGCCAGTTCCGATTTGGGGCCAACGTTTTTTAGCTTATTATTTTTCTCATTTTCACGGACCTGGTTGGTGGAGGAAGCCGTAACCGGTACTAACGTGAACCACCGTGCACCGGCAAGGCATCCAGCAGACCTTTCGAATATAATCACCTTCCCTTACAAAATTCGAACTTGTGTCATGACTATCAGAAATGCGTAGCTCGAAGCGTATTCTCAATATTTTACCGATTAAGCTAACCGGACACCAAAATTGAGCAAACCGGGCACCCCGTGACAATCACATCATTAAGAATTACGGTATCTACTGCAATGAGCTCGATGGCCTAGTGGTTAACATGTTGGGCATTGGAAAAGTTGCGCAGTAGATATTACGCCCATTTAGCCTCTCTAGTTAAAACCGCTTACTGGTATCTTTGGTGTATTGTCATCATTAATGACACTGAAACCCCATAGTTTCATGTCGGCTTGTACAACCGGGTCATCGTATTTTCGTCCAATTAAACGTTTCATTTCTGAATAAAAAAGTCCTGATATTAATCTGAAATTTAAAGCCACGTGTTAGTAAAATTCCTATTCAAATTATGTTGATAAGTTTCTGAAAAGGATTCATACGGACTGCGTGGATATTTTTTTTAATGTGGACATAAAGCAAATAATTCCAATCAGAAAAGTAAATTATTTAAACCTGAACACGATATCCTTTTACAGAACACCTTTTTCGAAAAATGAAAACCCAATTAATCAAAGGCAGGATGTTATTTCGATACCTCACATCCTTCTTTTAAATATTATAGTTCCACGCTATGTCACGCAATAGACGATATGCAAATTTCGATTCCAAGGGTTAGATATTGATTGACAGGTATCATTTTTCAAGAATTTCTCGTTTTCCCTGGTTTTCTATTTTATGAATCACCGTACATATGGATAGTTGCTAGTTGGTTCTTCCAAGGTGCGGATACGGTTTTTAGTCAATTTCGGTATAATTGTATGACCACAGAATCACACAGATAAAATATTTTAAAAGGTTGTATGCGATGGGAACAATTGGTACAACTGTGGTACTCTTGCTAAAATATAAAACGTCCCTTTTTGACTTTACCAAATTGTTTTTAATGGCTTGAAATCACACTTACTTATCATACTTACATACTTTAAAATAGCATTTATGATGATTTGAACGTTTTTTGCCCACCCGGAGTAAATGACTTAATATATTGCTAATATTAAGTACGAAAAAATAAATATGCTCACGAAATAAGGTGTTCTTGAAATTAAACGGGGCTTCTGATTTGGCAGCATCTCCCACAAGAGTTTCAGTGTCGGTGAAAGAAACGAACGATGGCGTAACACGGTTACCCTGTTCGTTTATGATGATTTCAATCTGAATAAGTAACCAAATGCAGAAATGTATATTTTCGTACAATTTTACAATTTCGACAAAAGAGAAAAGTCGCGGCACCTGCGACCTCGTCGCTGAAAGTCACAAACCCGTAATTAGGGGGGAGGGCGCTCAGGAACGGTCGCACACATTTTGTCGCGTTTGTGTATTTCATAGCATAAAACGCTTTATGCCCTCAATATGAGTTTTTTAGCACCTGATCACACAGAAATGATAATTTTAACAAAAAACTTTTGTGATGTATTTGTATTTTTTTGCTTCAATAATCTTTTATCGAGAGAATACTTAGTATTAGTATTGGAAAATATATGGCGCATTCGTTCAAATCGTGATTTTTAAACTTGTCTTTTCACTTTGCTTGCCGTTGTTGAAAAAACCTACAAAAGTACCCTGCTTCGGCTCATTTCAGAGGTCACAAGGGCTTGCGCAAAATTCAATACGCTGCATGTGTACAGTAATTTTGTCGTTACAACTGAAGTAAACTATTTTCGCTTAGGCGTGCCTTTTTATTGTCTGCATTGAGTGAAAATGAAATTGCTAACACAAAATAAAGCACACTGTTCATAAAATCATCAACTCTTTTCAATGCCAATCAAATCATTATATCGGATACGGTGCATGAATTTGTACTGAGTAATTTTTAATGGAAAATGTTCACGAATTCTCCATTTCAAACATTCAATATACCGATAAATGCAGATTCATTGAAGGATTTTTTAATATTATTACCATTATATTATTACTTTCTATGTTCAAACCGAAATATCTTAAAAGGTTTACGAACAGGCTCAAGGTTTACGAACAAACGGTTTTCGGATTGTATAACGTGAAGGTTAGGATTCTCAAAAACCATCAGGAAAAAACTATAACGCCAAATTGTAAGGTAGGTAGTCCCGGCGGCTGAACTAATAGTAAAACCCTTCACCACGCCTCTGCTTTCCCTTAATTAATTGCCTTTCACGACACGCTAGAAATACTTTTCGACTAATCCAAAGCCACAACTATGTGGGTTAAAACTATATGAAAAAATATATATATTTACCTGATTTTTTCTGTAAACACCCACGCACGAGTTTGTCGTACCAAGGTCAATACCTATGGCTGGCATAATAAATATTTCTATTGAAGTGTCCAAACTCAAAAATAAACAGATGATATTCGTTCAAACGTTTTCATACTTTGCTAGCTACCAGATTTTATTACAATTGTTCTTATTCAATACTCGATTTGCAGAGGAAAGTATTATCTATATTGTAAAAGTGACCCCACTAATACACTGGAGTCATTTTGAGGTCACTATAAAGTTCTATGCTAACAACGACTGTGCCGGTATGCTAAACTCAACAACCTCTAATTCTTGATATTATAAACTTTCATTCCTGTTATTGGTTCCAGTATAGGCTATGCTATATGAAATAATGGTTATTTGTTTTATGAAAAGAGGAACAATCCGCATCGTATAACAAATACGTTTTTCAATAAAGCAGAACCCAAAATTAAACGTATTTTCTAGATTGATCCACGATTATTACATCTTCTTTGGTTATGCTCAATTGGAAGCCTCTGTTGATCTGTGATTCAAACGCGATTGTTTGATGCTTGGTCGATTCGCTAACGAGCTATTCAGTAAAACACTTCGCAGGAAGCTGTAACATACAACACATACACTGAGAGTGCCACTTTAAAGATTTATGCCTTATAATACTGGGTTAAGTCCCAACAAATACAGTTCCAATTACCCCCTCTCTATATTTGCAAAAGCTGGTGCCTCTTTGCGGTATTCAACATTTTTCGTTGCAAAGTTTCGCGTTTCTTGCCAAAAATGTCACTATTTTTAGTAAAATAATCAAAAACAAGCATTGCTAAATTTAACTGACGGACGAAAGTGCGCAGAAATTACGACTCTTTTTGTTCATATTTTCAAAGTGGATTAAAACTGGCCTACTCACATTTCTGAATTATATTTTATCGTTGGACAAGAACCACTGATCTACCCCAAATGCACAATAATTTGAAGCCAAGTATCAGTTATATTTTTAGACCTATAGTTCCAATGTTTATTGAAATTCGATTTTAGCAAGGTTGGAATCAGCGCAGTATCTAAAAAGAATCAACTAACGGTTACATGGCAAAGAGCTAGCAAAATGCAGTATAATTGCACTCTAATGGGGGAATATTTCTAGACAAACCTAGATGGCTGAACCACTATAATAAAGTGAAGTGTGGGGTATCTGCCTTAGGCGATAGTGAAACTAACTTGTTTGCTTCTTTATATTCGCCTCTTACGACGATTTCAACGTCAGCGTGGCATAAGTTTATTTCAAAATAAAAAAAATGCTGAATATTTATTTTTTTATTGTTTACATGCTAGGTGATGACTTTGACAACGGAATGGTTGAACATTTTTTTGCTGAATTTCTTCTTGCACATTCTTCCAAGATACCTATTACAAAAAAACGGGGTATGAATCGTCTGCGAGTTGCTTGTGAATTAGCGAAGAGGAAACTTTCAGTTTCTACAAAGCCAAGTATGAAATTCTTTTTTGAATATATTCTCCTTTTTTATTCTTAGAGAAACAATTCATGGTAGCTGTCTTTTTTGGTCTAGTTTTAATCATATATATAAAAAAAACTTCATGATGGGATAGATTTCATCAGTGGCTTCACACGGGCCAATTTCAAAA
This sequence comes from Styela plicata, assembly GCA_963675895.2. Lineage (NCBI taxonomy): Eukaryota > Metazoa > Chordata > Ascidiacea > Stolidobranchia > Styelidae > Styela > Styela plicata. The sequence continues at coordinate 22,132,396 of OZ023141.1, read as the reverse complement.
AATAAATAATGATTTCTTTTAAAAAACAATGCAAACGACGAACGATGCTCTTGCTGATGCAAATATGGATAAAACCAAGGTGTTAATCAAATATATTTGTTTGTTATATGAAACAAAGTCAGGAAGTTAACTGCAAAATGAAATTATGGTGCAACAGTTTTAATAATTAAGGTTTTATAATATGAATTCATTGGGTGTAGAAATTTTTAATTTACTCACTTGAAAAAGTTTTTTACAGTTCGGAATTGAAACGTCAATTTACGAGCTTAAAATCCACCTACAGAAAAGAAAAAGGGATCAATTTGAGAAAAATGTGAAAAATGCGCTGAAAACCCCGGACATAAAGCAGTGGATATCCTACTACTTAGCCTGGTAACTTTGCATTGATTTATATGTTATTTGAGTGATCCTCGTCAATTCAACCGTATATGCTGCTCGAGTAGCTAAACATTCCCCACATTTGTTTTGAAAGAAGATATTTTGCTTTTACGAGTTTGTTCGTGAAATACGGTTTAATAGCCGAACCGAAAAATAATAAATTGATTAAAAATCTAGCGTCCAACCGTATTTAGGGAACCTGTGGATGTGACTTCAGAAATTCCCCAACTCATATCCTACGAATCGTTAGAGACGCCTGGAGGAAAATAAAGAAGCGTTATATAGCTATAACATCGCCCAGATAAAATACTGATGTACTTCATTATAATAGTTTGGTTCTGCTCGGAATGTTTCCCACTTCGGGTGCAGATTCCAGTACTAAATTGCGCATTGGTTTTTTCCATGCGAGCTATGATCATAGCTTGCCTTTCAAGAACTGCTTTTGGCTTTCTCATATAATAACAAAATTTTTCTCATTGGTATTCATAATGTCTTACCACCTTATATTTAAAGATTGAGAGCGTTGTCGTTGAGGGTGGATCCACGCGTATCCCCAAGATTCGTGATTTGTTGGGAAATTTTTTTGATGAAAAGAAAATAAGCAAATCTATAAATCCACACGAAGCTGTAGCGTATGAAGCGGCCGCGCTTGCAGCTAATCTGCGAAGGGGTTCGGAAGGAGAGGTGACAACATTCTGAATAACATAAATGTACATATATCAATGACGACTTTTCAATGACGGCACTGGTGTGATTTTAGACTGATGAAAGCTGATTCAATAAGAACATGTTTTCAATGTTAAGATTTCAGCTATACTTAATTTGTAATATATTTTTTTATATATTTCTATGGAATATGATATACCGGTAAAATACAAACGATGTTATTAATCGAGCATATCCCATAGAGCTGTGAATAACTGGTTTCAATCATTTGCTATTTTTCATTACGTTGAATTCACAACTGGAATGTGTTTGATTGCGTTTTTCGAATGTTCTTTCTGTGATGCTATTGTTTGTTTAAGCTAGCTCTCAAATGTCTTGCTGAAGCACGAGCAAAATGGCGTCATCTTGAAACATCGCCCACCAACAATATGCGCCGTCAACCTAGGGCCTATTTTCAAAACACAAATCATAAAATTAACAGAAAATGCCGCTCGATCGCAATTTTGGTGTTCCCAATAAAATATTCCAAATTCAAAAATATTGAAGAATCCCCTGATAATAAAAGTAAACTGAAGCTATTATCTAATCCGATATATACGGAAAGGTGAAAGTCAAGTTGTGTTATTTGCTTGGCGAGAAAAGCAAAAGTTAACATGAAGCATTTGCAAGTCAGAAAGATTAAGGATTGCAATTTTTAACTTTTATATAAGAGAACTGAGTCTGCGAGACGTTATTCCGTTATCACTGGGTTGGGAGAACGGCGAAATGTTTACTGTAGTTCCAAGAAGCTATGTCTCTCATATCCGCAGCCTCTCTGAACGACTTTTGACAGTAAAAAGGGGAGGATTTTTATACTTATGCTTTTATTTAGCACCATCTACTTTTATATTTAATGGTAAGCTTAGAGTGTTGCCAACTGTAAAGAATTTTTAGAAAAGCGTGGTAAAGTTCGTAACTAACTTCTACTCTAGAAATCTTTTCTCACCACCGTAAAGTCGAATCGCGTCGCTCATCCTACGTATTATTTCAGTTGTATGTATATATATGTATAAATATATATATTTATTTTTTACCCAGAAAAATCTTTAGGCGATAAATTCGTTTGACTATTACCTTGCACAATTTCCTATAATGTAATGAGTGTAATAGCCGCCGTGGAACTTTTTGAAAATTCTCGGATCGAAGCATTTTCTTTTAAAAAATCGGATTTTTATTGTATATCATCATAAAAGAGCCCTAAAATCGCGCCCTAGATGCGAAAAATATTTTGTCAGGGGGGTTTCAAAGTTTAGACTAGGCCAATTAAGAGTGATTACTGCTACATTGTAAGGCACTTAAAAGGTCATTCTAAATTTAAAAAAGTTTAGGTCTGCGAGGGAAGGTAATGGCACCAGGCCCCTTTAAATACGCTAGTGAAAAACAGCGACTATATTTTAGTTGGTCAACCCGCTTCACCAGTTTCAAGAATGTTGTTAGATGAGATACATCAAACCTTATATGTATGTACTTGTTTAGATATTCGAAGGAGAACGCGCTGCTGTAAAAGACAATTATTGCATAGGTACCTTTGACATTTACGATATACCCCTCGGCACCACGAGGCTAGGAGAAATTTTCTATCAGCTCCAAAATAAACGCAAGTGGAATATTGAACGTCAAAGCTCGCAGATTGAGCACAGGAAAGTAAAATCAAATTAGCATATTAAACACAAGCGGAAGATTACCTGTTTATGAGATTGGTATGTCGTTATTTTCCGAAGTTCGTTTTTATAATGATAGATATAATGATCTCTGAACAACACGAAGTATTTAATAAATAAGAGGCGGTGAAAATATTGGGGGAAGTTCTAACAAAAAAAAAAAAAAAAGTCAATCAGTGAAGTTCCTCCTCTTTTCTGACTTGAAATTACGCTAAATATTGTGTTTCTGATGTGCATTTTCATTTCTACACGACAAAGATTTGGTGAGAAATGCAAAACAATGACAGTTTTAGTCCGTCCAGGATGGACCGAAGGGGGAGATTTTCACATAAATGAGGGACAGTTCCAGTACTTTCCTGAAATATTTATTATTGAAATATTTCTGTAGTCACTAAGAGTCTCCAATCAGGAAGGCATAAATTATTCTCGCGGCATTGAGTCGTAAATTGTTGTCGGGAAATATTTGAAATTTGTACTGATTTTTCATGCAACTAATTTTTATTAGACAACAGGAGCCGAGAATTTTCGAAGAGAAGATGTGGAATTCAAGGAAAGAAGCAAAGCAAGGCATTCACTTGAGAACTACGTATATTCTGTCAAACTTACAGTACAGGATCAGCCAGAGGAAGGGAAACTTGATGAAGACGACATCGAATAAATTTTTGACAAATGTACAGAGATACTGGACTGGATTGATATTGCAGTGGTAAAGTATAATTGTAACGTTACTAACATCATGCGCCAATGTAAATAAATCGCATTCAAACGATGGTTAAATCGTTCGTATTCAATTGTCTATGCAAATATCGTGAATTTTCTCAATGCGATGTGAGAGTCAGCCAAAGATGATAATTGCAATTCCACAGCCTAGTAGGAAACTGTATGTTAACAACCATGCTTATATTGCTTGCTTGTAGCGGTGAATATGCACATTTGCTTTGATATGATGGATATCCTCACTCATTAATATCTATTTATTTTCGTTTGCACAATCTTGTCCAAAACTGGAATATGCTTGACAACATTATTGGTTAGTTGAATTTTCACAATTTCTGATGATTGTTGTCCAAACGACGGAATTACACACACGCATTATATCACACTTTAAGAAAACTGAAACAGCGTCATATATTTTCGTTTGTTGCAGAATCCTGAAGAAGCAGATTCAAAAGAAAAACAAGAGGAATTGGAGTATATATGTCAACCAATTCTAGCAGTTTTAACGAATTCATAGAGCCTGCTATTCGTGGAAATTAACCATTAATGCCAAACAGAGACAGAGCAAATATATATTAAGTTTTATATTATATATTAAGTTTATATATATTATAATATATATATTAATATAATATATAATGTATATTAAGTTGTTCGGATTATTTTTAATAAAAGTGTCCGCAAATAGAAAGTCATTGAAGAGTGTGATACGTTTGGAATACCTACGCAAATATATATTATTCGGCAAAGGAAAGGTCAACTTTAGATTTATGATTTGGTTCGATCCAAATTGTATTGCGATTTAACATTTCTTTCAATAAGTGAAACCCAGAAATCAAAAATGGTACATTGTAAAGACTGAGTCACCGATGGTCTGACCTTAGGTGGTGCGATCAATCTGTGACCCATAGCACTGACAACGCCTGTTTTCTTATTAGGAAGTGATAAATTGGCTGTTTATTATAATTTTCAATTAATTTTTGTAATTGAGCCATATTCAGAAAGGTGATGTTGAGCCCGAGGCCAAATGTTTTTGGAATTACTATGGGATCCACCTTTTCAAAGCATCGTTCGCGGATGAATTCCTCAAAATAGGTACATCGAATATCTATACACAAATATTATGAAAAAAAAACTATATTTTTCAAATGTAATTTCCGATTACAGTCACAATTTATCAGGACCTTTGGGTGCGATGCAAGAGCCACAGATCACGCGCGATCAACCAGTTAGTGACTCATATTTTACAATGAATGTTTCGACAAAATGTTTTCGATCGGGAAACGAGGATATCCATATCAGAGATTTGATTTTGTCAAGGATAAGCCACTGACGAATCACGCCTTTAGTGGATATGGGTGGCGACTCGTCTGCGCGATCTGTCAGTGACGCAATATTATCAAGCCACTTTCGACAATTTCTCCGATTGATCTCTGCTCGACAAATCAAGCGTTGCTCTCGTTATGGTCTGTTGCAACATCGAAACACAAATATACCTAACAACAGTATCGCGTAACAAATTTTAGTTCCGCATTTTCGTCATTGCGTAAAGCAATGCTTAGTTCCTCTTTCTGTAAAATTGTTACCGAGCTTGATTCGATATAAGAACGTAAAAATATCTCATTACCAGGTAAAACCCATACGCAATGTGATATATGGTATAAGTGGCCACACATCGATCAAGCCAGTGCATTAAACCAGTTTCTTTAAACAGACAACAACACACACTGGGTAAACATAGAGCTTCAAATAAAGAATAAAATATTTCCGCTTTTTAAAAAAGCGTCAGCCATTGATGTATATTTTGTGTTTGAAAAACAGGAACATAAAAATGTCAAACAATATCATCTCATCGTTTAAGTTTTATAAGCAGTTGCTCAGGAAATGGACATTTGGACATTTGTCAGGTCGTAGCCTATAATTTCTGCTAAATTTGTTGAATGGTTGGTAAATGACGTGCGTATTGTACTGCCAAGGATTGATTCATATGTGTCTCAATCGTCAATCCGAATATTTATGATAAAAACTTGTTTTGTTATGTATGGGCCACTGATGAAACGCAGCAAAGACGCGGTTCATTGGTGGCTCGTGCTTAACAAGACAAAATTTTTTGCGGGGGTGCTAAAATAGATTGCTCTATCAAGATTAAGAAGAAAATTAGCAAAAAAATTAGCATTATATTAGCGATTCGAGCGTTGGGACAGATATAAGCTGTGCACCTGAAGCGCAGTCGAAAATACCAGTTCAAACTCGGCCGAGCGCGGTTTAACAGGGTTAAAATGAGCGTGTTATTGTAAATGCCGACGGGTTGGACACGCTTGGCTGTTATCGAAGAGCAAACAATATACGCTAGCAGTCGTAAACGTCACACAAAAACGGGAAGTTTTATTGAACAGACAAATACCAGACTGTATACCAGCTTTAAAAGCTGTAGGTTTGAATTACGAAGCTATCTTGTTAGTTAGGTTGTCTAATGGGACAGTAGGATCGAATTCAATTGTAAATTTGTTTTTGGACATGACATGAGAAAACAGTAAAATAGAGTTCAAACTTCTTCTCGGAAGGTCAGTAGATTTTTTTGATGTGACACGTAATCAACAAAAAAAAAACGCAGGTAATAATATAGGTTTTTATATTTACGCCGCAGATAGGATACGATCTCCTCGCATAATGAAGAAATGACTAAATGGTGTCCAATATATTATGTATTAATTATAAATGTTGGCATCGGTAATACTCTTGGAAAATTTGCCAAGCATCGGGTGCTGATCATAAGGATACTTAACAACGCATGCGACACAAACTGTTTCTGATTTCGAGGCGAGGTTTATGAAATAATACCAATGTCTGGTATGCAAAGGAATTGATGAGCAAATGTATTCGGATTATTATGAAATTTGCAGGATTACAGTGAAAACTAATTGCCTTAAGAGGCGCGTGAAAATTTTGCAATTTTTGCGTAAAAGTTTGAGGTCGTAAAAGTTTGCAGGTCGAAAATGTCAAAACTGGCAGGTGCAGAGGGTAGACATAAAAAATGTAATAATTTTTTTTTTTCAAGAACTTGCTGCGCACTTGGCGAGCTAGAATTTTTTTGTTATTTTGCTTGGGAAGAAAAGAGAACAGAAATTAAAAAAAACAAGTTTTTAATACGTTATTGGCCATCGAAGTCGCGCTATTATTTTATTTCATCTTAAGGTTTTCTGCTCCAAATTCCCAAATCGTGAGAAAGACCATCCGCAAAACTTTAGGGGGCCTGTCCTCCCCACTAACTCCCGGTTCCGCTGTCGGTGGTGTGGGTGATGGTTATCCCAATGAATCCTCTGGATTTACTAGGGTTAGAGTAAAGAAGATGTTCATGATAATAGCAGAAGTGTTAGATAGTTTTACTACCGCCCGGGGTAGTTGACACTCACACTGCGCTTTACCACGGCTTATTATTTCCATTTGAGATGCATTCCGTCCAGAGTGCAGTTGCTGGTACTACATCTTTTATTTTCTCATTGCTATTAAGTGGCCGTTAGTTGCTTCCTTTTAGGCTCTACTTCAGGCCTTACTCAGAGTGAATTTCCATGAAAAATAGGTTAGTTTTGGCTTTGGGAGCGTCGTCCTCCGACGGCCATTATCATTCAGAGAAATGTAACTCAAATCTGTTGTTACACACATGAGCCACTGACGGATCGCGCCATCGGGACACAGTGTGTACTGTGACTCATGCGTGACAAAAAAGTACCGATTAGCATATGGCGCAAAACATGATCACAGAGTGCTCTGAATTAGAGAAGAGTTAATCTGACTTTGTTTTTAGTATAACAGTTTTAGTTCCTCTTTCTCGTTAGTATTGTCATACTATTTTATACCGTCTGTACAATGTCTCGTTATGCTGGCAAAAGCAGAAGTTATTTAGACAATAAAATATTCGATCGCACAATAGGTTACATATCAATACCGAGCGAATTACGATGTTGATGGCTTCACACATTTCCCTTTTAGTAATTCCTACCATACCACAAAATTTGTTTCGTCTAGCATGGTTCAATGATGGACAGCGTCTTGGCCGTGAAATCCATCGCTTACTCATACTAAACGAAAGACGTGAAAAAATATTTCCTAATCTGGATATAACCTAATTCTAGTTATAGTTATTATATATATAGTTATATAGTATAGTATATAGTTATTTATAGTTTTATATAGTTAATATAGTTATATATAGTATAGTATATAGTTATTTCAAGTTATCGAAACTGGCTTTTTTAGTGCAGCTCAATCCTATATGTGTTGAGAATGCCACTTTTAAAATCGTTTCGGACATGCGTTATTCGAATACTGATCCCCTGATTACGCATGGTTTAGTAAAGAATTTGAAAAGAAATCATGTTGGATAATTTTTTTTTACATAAGCCTGTTTTCCCGATAAATATTCACCAATAAGTTGAGAAACTGTAGTTTTTTTTATAAATATTTGAATTAGAATCTGATCCGATTCCAGATAGTGTTCAGTAGTTTTCGTTAGCCTGTGCTTTTTATGAACCTAACTAGTTAGACACTTCATTTTGACATTACCAAACTTAAACATAAAAAATAAAGAAACTCACATGTCGGTGCTGCGGTTTCGCTCACAGTTAGGATAGCCTATTTTGCCTTTTTTCAGTTAGCACCGATAGGTTATACCCATAGTCCTAGTAATTACATAATATATCCATATTATCATGCATCGTAGATTACATTAGGTAGATTTAAACCTTGTTCTGCTTTTCGTTACACTATTACAACAAGTCTCAATTATTCCAAAATCGTCAACTCTCAACTTTGACGAGTCACGAGTGTCTGCACCCCAGTTGCCAGTTATTTTCCCCGGTGAATTAGTTCGTAGTCACACTGGAGAACAAAAATATTTTAAATTTATTGGCGATAGGTAAATATTTATTTTGCAATGCAACACGTCAACGATACTCATTTTACGCGTATTCTCTATCTTGATTGATTAAATTTAACTTCAATAATTACCTGACATATGAGTATTGTACTTTACTTTAGTCGCTTCTATGATGCAATAACGACCATTAATATATGAAGGAACGGTAAAGTTTTTGATTCTCACACGGAACTTACGGTAACTAACGTTCGACTAATAACAAAGAGCTGCTACAATATGTAGTAGTGCACGTTAAGCGAAAACATACAAACGAAATCGAACTGAAAATATCGAAAATATCGTTAACAGATTTAATTTGTTACTACTGATGGGTAATGCTGATGAGGCGTGGTCAATCAGTGGCTCATGCTTAGCGAAATGTACTTTCTGATTTTAATCTACCGATGATTAAACGATTCGAAGACAAAGGCCGATTTCTCTGTTATATAGGCGAATTTTGAGCTCTGCTTTAGTTTGTTTGTTCGAAATTTCTCAAACCGCTAATAAATCTACCCGTGTATAAATGTTGTCTTTAGTACTATGTTCACTGCAAATCGATGGACTCTAAATATTATTCTAATCCCAGAGTGGCCCTATGTATAGGGTGCCCGGTTAGCTCAATCGGTAAAGCGTTGGGAATACTTTTCGAGTTACGCATCTCTGATCACCAAAAGGCAGGAAGTGATTTCATCAACTCGTAAATGACTCTTTTTTATTATCAAATTTGAAAAATTGAGGCTGGAAAACACACCGACATTTATTGAACCATCAATAAGATTGCATTGAAGTTAGTGAATGAAGGTTGAATATTAAAATTATTGAATTCATTTTGCCTCCTGATTAGGGCTGGGCAATTTAATTTGGTTATTCGAATCGATGAGTGAAGAGAAATTTATATTTTGTAACGAAAAGAGTTATCAGTTTTGGTCAAATTTGAACAAAATCGATCGTATTTTTTAAAAAAATATAAAACTTTGCCCTTATATTAATATATTATACACAAAGTGTGAATTAAAAATAAATCGCCTTTAATTGATCCAGTTTAATGTTTTAGCGTTGGTAATAGGTAACTATACTTTACTCGATTTTTGAAAACAAGTGAAATGACAATGAAAAAGGGGACATTTGTTATTTATATTTATATTAGTGAATCACCATGAGGCAGGTTCGACCGTTGGTAACAGAATCAGAATTTTTACTGACTAGAAATTTATGTTTTTAACGCATGATTTGAAATATCGTTCTACGCCTTTTCAGTATAATATTATGTGTACAAATGTTTATGTCAAGCTTGGCAAAATAAAAACTCTGATTAGGGTAGTCAATCAAGAATAATAGGAATACTTTTCACATTACAGATTTTGATTAAATTTATCAATTTCCAGTCATGGGGGATATTCCCATTGGAATCGATTTCGGAACATCTTATTCTTGTGTTGCCGTTTGTCGGGATGGAAAGGTAAGTGAAATATCGACTCGACTTTACCATGGTGGCTCAGTTTAATTTAGAATGTTTTCCGCCCAGAGTGCGGTTGTTGGTACTACATTTTATATAGCTCTTTGTCATTAGTTGACCGTTATTTAATTCCATTCAGGCGCTGCCTCGGGTCTTGTCTTCTCTAAATTCCAATAATAAGATATTTCGTTTGAAAACATATTGTGGAAAGATATTAAAATAATATTCTGTTTTAAGGTGTAAATTGTAAATAAAGTCTTTTTCAATTAAATTTCAATTCACCACACAAATTTGAAAGCATACAAAAAATTGAAAACCAGCAACTGGCCATTGGTATCAATTTTTCAATACTAAATTTAGTCGCAGATGTGATGAGTCCGCATTGAAATGTACTTTCCTTAGTCGGATACTGGTAACTTGGCCGTGTATGCTCACAAAATATTTATGAGCAAAATGAACGAGTTCTTGGGGTCTGATATTCTCTAGAAGAATGATAAATAAACGAAAAGTGGTTGATACATATATTAAAACGCCTGGCGCTCCAGAGTGTCGCACTGTGACTAGAGCTGGGCAATTCAATTCATTGATTCGAATGAATTCGGAGCACAAATTATTCAAATCAGCGGAAAATTGCACAAATATACTAAACGTGCGTAATGAGGTGAGATTTTTCTATTTAGAGGTCAAAACACAATCAAAAATATTTTTAGTCCTGTTCAAAATCATTTCTTCCATCGAAAATGGATTCTGAATTATTGATATGTTTCCTTGTATTGTGCTTTTATACATATTTTTTGTGAACTTGTAGTTATAAATTTACTTATTACGATAATAACTGCAAATTGTTAGGGTGGAATGGGATAGGTATGATTTAGCGATTCGATCTTGATTCGAAAAAAATTTTAATACTATATGATTTGGTCTTGCCCAGATCTAACTGCAACCGAAAGCCTTTACCTATTTTTCATTGGCTCCACTCTAGATGATATAATTAACTGCATAAAGATGTGAACATATCCATTGCTCTTGCTAAGTCCTGGAACAGCGCCCAAATGTAACTGACTAATCTTCATTCATATGTGGAAAAAAGCTATTAAAAATGTATTAACATCAGCTACACATCAAGAGGAAATAATATAAACAGAATTGAACCTCTAAATTGCAGGGAGTGAAAGCTGCCTTGGGCAACGGTATTGATTAAAAGTTGATTTATACTCTTTCTCGATTTTTCATTCCAGGTTGAAGTAATTGCAAACGAAAACGACTCACGATTGACTCCATCATATGTTGCATTTACCGAAGAAGAACGTTTGTTCGGAGAAGCTGCGAAATATCAAGCACCGTTGAATCTTCAAAATACTATTCATCGTAGGTTTTAATACATTTTATCATTGACCACTTCGGCGGTGCGTTCTATCAACGGTCCATGATTCGCAAAATATTTCCTCTTCAGGAAAACATCGTTGTCATTGTAAATTACTACAAAACATAACAAAAAGGCTGACGAAGACACGAAAATTTTGAAAGAAAGAGCATGAAATATACCAATTAAGTGAAATATTTTATGTGTGTCGTAAATGCGACAAATTTTGAGATTTTCTTTGGTTTAATGCACTCGAAAGGTCATTTCAGGATTTTTTTTGGCGACGAAGGGGACATGATACCATGTCCCATCCTAAATACGATAGTGGTTATACTCTACTCTGGAAATTATCAACAATATATTTGTATTTTGCAGAGACGAAAAGATTACTCGGAGGAAAACATGACAAAAAATTAGAGAAGTATCTAGGATACAATATCAGTCGAACTTCAGATCAACTAAGTATACCGGTGAGTGTCGTTCAAATCATCTGATGCATTATGAACCATATTTTATCATAGAAGTAATTTTATCAACTCGTAGATTTTTTTATTATCAAATTTGAAAAATTAGGGCTGGAAAATACACCGACATTTATTGAACCATCAATAAGATTGCATTGAAATCAGTGAATGAAGGTCGAAAATTAAAACTATTAATTTTATTTTTCCCCCTGATTAGGGCTGGGCAATTTAATTTGGTTATTCGAATCGCTGAGTGGAGAGAAATTTATATTTTGTAACGAAAAGAGTTATCAGTTTTGGTCAAATTTGACCAAAATCGCTCGTATTTTTTGATAAAATATGAAACTTTGCTCTTATATTATTATATTATACACAAAGTGTGAATTAAAAATAAATCGCCTCTAATTGATCCAGTTTAACGTTTTAGTGTTGTTAATAGGTAACTACACCTTTCTTGATTTTTGAAAAAAAAGTGAAATGACATTGAAAAAAGGGATGAAAAAAGGGATATGTTATTTATGCATATATTAGTGAATCCATCCGATTCGAATTCCAAATGATTCTTTTCTCATCGATTCAATTTCAAATATCAACGTAGCATTCATATCATGAACCACGTAGTTTCGAAATATGAAAGTATCATATTTACTGGAAATGAACAATAAATAATATACTGCACAAAAAATGCACTTATTTTTTATTTAGTATAAAAATTTTTTCAAACTTGCATTATTGTCGTTATGTCATACCCTTCTACATATGTCGGGTTTTCAGGTTTGTCTAAATGGAATGACTGTTTCCACGCCAAATCAACACAAAAAAAAGAAAAAACCACCCTTACAGAATGATGCTAAAATATCTTCAATCACAGGTTACGCACCAGCGTAAAGAGATATCACTCAGCCCTGAGCAGATCGGCGCAATGATAATCGGAAAAATGAAAAAAATCGCAGAAAATAAACTTGGCGAAGGGACTGTATCAAGAGCGGTTATATCCGTCCCAGCAAGTTTTGATAAAGCTCAACAAAAAGCCATATTCAACGCAGGGAAAATAGCTGGTTTTGCCGAAGTTCGTCTAATCCATGAAACCACCGCTGCGGCAGTAGCTTATGGGCTTGACAGAGAGGTGGGTAACGGTAGCGACGCTGCGAACACTACGTTGATAAAAAAGTAGCCGATTTCGTCACGCATCAGGAAAGGGGTAGAAAGCACGTTAACTGCACTTTAGGCATATGATTCATTCATTATTACTGGTACTATATTTAAAAGTTGCTTCATGCTATTTAACCCCATCAGAACTTTTTTTGTTAAGCATGTGCCACAGATGGATCGCGCAGCGTCAGTAGTACACAACAAACCAAACATGTTTGCGCAAATTTGTTTTACTAAAAAGTGACCGGTAATTGGTTCTTTTCAGGATTTTTATTATTTCAAGGAACTAAGTTTAATAGTTTCTGACGCAAATATAACCAGTTTTGCTTTACGGAGCAAGTAGTGTTTATAAATAGCTTTCAAACTTTGGAATTCCTTGTCTTTTCACTTCTTTTCCAGTTGTTAATTGATCTACATGACTTCAAAACTTGCGTGAACAGACATTTGTCAGGGATGACATCCATGTAGTTCTTTGCACTTTGGTGGATAAAAAAATGAAATTAAAAATGGTTTGTTTTTTTTTAGCCAGAGAAGACCGGCTTATTGCGCTCATTATTACATACAAATTTATTAACGTACGTTTCTGAAGTTGATAGAATGGGATTTCTCATATTTATGAGGAACTGTGGTGAAGTCGCCGTTCCATTATATCGCCTAGTTCACACGGTAATACTGAAATGAAGCTGTGATAAGTGGTGATGTTTGCTACGCGAAGCACAATGCTACTACTACTAATACTTGTGCTGCTTTTTGTAGTAGCTCTTTACCATATAAGTCTACCTGTGTTGGGCGGATTCTTCCGTTCAGTTTCACCCCTTTAATATCTTGATTGAATTTTTTGTATGGATTTCCTGTCACTTTGTCTTTTTCTGTCATTTGGTTTTATATTATAGAAAGAAGGAACTCGCTCTGTTTTGATCATCGATTTTGGAGGAGGAAAATTTGATGCAGCAATAGTAGCAATCGATAAACGAAAATTTGATGTTGTAGCATCGACTGGGAATTCAACATTTGGAGGTGAATTTTCTATTTTGTTTCTCTGTACAACTTTTGCCAAGCCACCTGCACTGCGAAAAATACGCAGAAAATTTCCCGTCTATTTTTCAGTAATTTCATATTTTTAAAATCTAAAAAAGCCTTTTCGATTAGTTGAATTCCAAGTATGGGCTGTTGATGGACACATCGAGGCGATGCATTCCACCAACAATTCACGATTGGCAATATTAGTTGATTTTGTATCTTTTTCAATATTACCGAATAAAATTACTCTAAAAGGGCGGTAATTTTACTTTAGTTTTTTTACAGTGTTTTTGTCCTGGAATTTCTGGCTCAACAAATTCTATGAAGCTGATTGTCCTTTTATTGACGATTTATTTGTTTTTCTTTCGTTCTTCCTTTGCAATCGTGCCAACATACTGATGACTGCTATCGAACTTTGCTGAAAATCGCGATATGCAACGGCGAAAATTTATTTTGCCAAGCATGAGCAATAGATTGATCGTATCTAAGCGACATGATCCACTGATTGCTCAAACTAACAAATGATTCATGTATATTTACAGTTACGAATTGTTAGCTTTGACAGACTAAAAGGCAATGTTCTTATGATTCACACTATGTCTTTAGAACAAAAAAGTTTCATATTTTAACGACATAATACAATAGATTTTGGTGAAAAATCAAAATCGATTACCTATTGTCGTTAAAAATGGAAGCTATACTTCTTTTATCTAGTCGTTGTTCTTATGGGCGATTCACGATTAATTCGAATAATTTGTGCTTCGAATCGATTCAAATAACCTAGGAAAAAATTGACCATCCCCATTGGCAAAAATTTTCTGATTGGTATTTCTCACTTCCTGAAATTGAACAAAAAATTAAATATTTACTCGAATCATAATCTAAATCTTTAGGCCAGGACATCGATATTGCGTTTGCAGAAGACTATATAGAGGAAGAAGATCGAAAAGACAAGAAAGCGATCTGTCGCCTACAAACCGCCTGCGAGAAAGCAAAAAGAGCTTTGTCTGGCGCTACAAAAACACGGTTAGTGGGATGTGATACACTGTAAAAAGGGGTTGTAAAGTCGCCTTATCTTCACAGCAGACTAACAGAATGCCAGCTACTCTGCTGCTTCTCAGATACCCAAAGGATATCTTTTTTCATCAGAGAAAAATTAAAAAAAAACATAATTTACTGTCATACGTCAGGCACAAAAACACAAAATGCTACCTTTGAAGTATCTGTTGAATATTCTAAATCATCAACAGCGCAAGGCTTTAGGATAGTCCTGACGTATTTCCTGTGTGTCGTAAGAGGTGACTAAAAAGAAGTGGTAGATGGTTTTACTTTCTGCCCAGTGCAGATACCACTCATTTCACTCTATCATAGCTGCATCGTGATTTTCAATAAATAAATGAATAAATTAGTGTTGAGTATTAGGCTCTTTGAATCAACAGAATAAAATGAATTGGATGTGTCAGACACACGAAGAAAAACAAGTTTTTGCCACCTTGTTTTTACATCAATTATGCCTAGCGACATTAAAATAGAACTATTAAATCGAATTATTTGAGTTATGGGCTGTAGATGGAACGCGCCACTCTGTATAGCGTGTGAACTATTTAAGAAGTGATGGATGGTTTGGTTTTACCATCACACATGGCTGATACCACTCACTGCACTTTACCATAGCGTTTCCGTTTGGAATGTTTCCTTTTAGGTGCAGTTATGGGTACCTAATCTTGTAGTTGGTTATTTGTCACTATGTAGCCCTTAGTTGGTTTCTTTTATGCAAACTGCTTCGGCCTCACTCCGAATGAATTTCAACTGTAAAAAAATTTGTACATTTTATATCTGTGGATACGTATGTATATTTAGCAACCAAATATTAAATTATATAGTTCCCAATCGAATATTTTCGAATATTATCCGATTTTTCCTTATATTGGCGTAAATATTCAATATTTGCTATTACCGGTAATTTTACTTGGTTTTATTAGAAAGTAAATATTATGATGCTGTAGCACCCTTTGAAATATCAGTTCTATCCAACAGTAGCCAGGTACTGGCTCTTTGTTCATTCTTTTCCATTTTGTAGCGTCAGCGTCGACTATTTCACCGGTGGGAAGCCATTCAAAACTGAAGTGAGACGGGAAGACTTTGAAATAAATCACAAAGATATTTTCAGCGAAGTTCATAAAATCTTCGAAGACGTTCTTCGAAAAGGAAAAATGAAAAAGGACATGGTAATTAGTAATCAAGCTAATAACATTACAGAAAAAAGTTTTTCAAATCAGAATTACTTTGAGCAACATGTTTTGTGAAGTGTGTTTTATTGATGGACCGTGCAGCTTTTATGGACTTACTGTGCTTCATTATAGCGGTTGAGGTTTCTTTCTGCTTTTTTTCATCTAGAGTGCAGTTTCTTGTGATACATTTTGTAGTAGCTTATTGTCACACAAGTGTCTGTTAAGCCATTTCTATAGATCTTGATCGCGGTTTTACCCTGAGCAACTTCACAAACGTTTGCAAATGCTCCAAAAACACATTTTTTTTAGGTCGATGAAATTGTTCTCGTCGGAGGTTCGACCAGAATCCCAAAGATTCGTGAAATTATCAAAGAACATTTTGATAAGGAATTGAGCAGAACAATAAATCCTGATGAAGCCGTGGCGATCGGCGCTGCTTACCACGCTTATTATACATTTCATAAACCAGTAAGATATTTATTTAAAACTTTATATATTAAGAGTAAGTGGATTGAGCTAAAATAAGTCATGAGTTATAGCCAGCACATTATGTCGGGGGTAGTATCGGGAGGGGTATGGCTACCTTTCCACTCACTGGACAAATCACAAATAAAGTTTTTTTTATATCTTTTTGCCAAATTAATCGCCCTAACGTTCTATTTGGTTGCTGCTTCAATGATATTGATAATTTAGAAAAAAAATGATTAAAAATTGAATTCAATATGTATATATTCTATATTTAAATTGAATCTGGTAGACAAGAAATAAAGTTTAGAAAGGTCTGGGCAATTTGGTTCGATGACTCAAATCGATCCGAATCATAAAAATATTATTTGAATAAATTTTGAATCGTAATCTCGCTGTGAAATAAAGTGGAATTTTCGTTTTTCACAGAAAAAGAAATCGATTTCCATAAAGTATGACCAACATCGCCTGCATTTTGTCGTTAAAATAAGGAAAATTTCTGCTCTTAATCATGAAGTTTGAATTAAAATACATTCTTTTTAAGTCTGGTTATTTTTATGTTAATAATTCTTATTCTTGAATTTTTTGATTATCATATTGGAGATAAGTTGTAATAGTAATGATAGGATATTTGTTATTTATACGGAATTTGTGATTAGTGGTTCGATCGAAAAGATATTCGAATCAGATTCGAATTCTAAATGGTTCGATTTTGTCCCTAAATGTAGACTTAGATATCATACTTAAAAGTAGCTATCCAAAATATGCAAGATCGGTGAAGTTGGATCATTTCAGGTTTCAACCTTAAATTAAGTGAATCTCTAGTGGTAACAAATAAAACCAGAATATTTTCTACAGATTGGAGGTTATGAAGTTACCGGTGAAAATGTGCCAGATCCGAAGGCGGACGATAATCTAAATGAATTGGCACAATTGGTAAGTTGCATCTTTTCTAGTATATTATTCTCTTGAATCACATATTCTCTTCATTGAATTTGCACATATAAAACTATTATACAGATTTCTTCTATATTTTGTGCAAGCATATTCACCACGGAGGGGGCAGTCGATCAACAGCCCATACTTGGCTTGTCATATGTTAAAAGCAACGTTACAAATATCAAATTACATGAACTACCATCAGTATGAAATTTATACACGCATACTCCAACTTATTCCTGCAAAGTTCATTTGAGCAGGGTCGAACTTTTTTTTTTGTTTCGTTGAAATTCACTCTGAGCCAGGCTGGAAGCAGGAAAGGAACCAACCAACAGCCACTTAATAGTAAAGACCAACTAAAAGATGTGGTACCATCAACTGCACTTTAAACGACAAACATCCCAAACGAAACTGAACCGCAATGGTAAAGTTCCGCTATGGTGAAGTCTTATCTGCTATGATAACCGCTCTTACCATACACAGGAAATACGCTTTCTATTTTATGAGTATTTTATCATAATATTTTTAAGTCAATTATCTTCCATTAACAACTCAATTTTACGACTGTTCGATATTTTTTTTATTGATGTTCATTCTGAGCTAAGCTGAGGTATCGCCTAAAAAGAACCAATCAAGGACATCTTAATGGCAAAGAGCGATATTACAAAATCTAGTACATTCCAAACTGAGCTGATCAGCTATAGTGAAGTGCAGTGAGTGATATCTGCCCTGGACAATGTTGAAATCATCTTCCAGTTTTTATTATTTTCGTTTAGTGGTCTATAGCAACACACAAAAAATAAGTTTGTTGTTTTTTGTGTGATATCAAAGTTATCTTGTCTATTGTCTTCCAATAACAGTCACATTTATCGGGTGTCTGAGTAGCAAAATCAAAACCAATCTTTATCAAACAATTTTGGACTGGACTGCTTGAGATGGTAACATTCACTTAATACATCTGATATCACAGAAAAAGCAGCACATTCAATTTGATAAAGACGATAAAGCAATAACAGAAAACAGTGACGCAAGAAACGAATTGGAGAATTATGTGAACTCCATCAAGAAGATTGTTAGAAGTCCTAAGCACAAAGATAAACTAACAGAAGAGCGAAAGAAGAAAATTCTCGAGCTTTGTACAACAACAATCGACTGGCTAGATGATCATCAGGTGACACCAACTTTCAGATTGATTTCTCTCTTGTATGTTTTGCAATGACGTCTCAAATTTACTACCTATGTGAGATTATCTTGGAAGGAGTAGAATAAATAATTTGAAACACAATGAACAGTACTCGAATTTTTCTCATATCATAAAGAGTTTTGCTCTTATGTCTCATGTGAGAATTATTAACAATTTTGTGAAAAATATAACCATTGAAGATAAAAACAAAAGAAAACTTGATGAAATTCGATTTCGGCGACTTGTAGATTGTGTTAATTCCAATAAAATGTTTAAATAGAAGAATACACGTAACGTTCTTTTTAACGATGTATTGCTTGGCGTTTCAGTTAACAAAACAAAAACGGCAAAACAGGTCTGCATAGCTTGTCGTTAATTGTATTCGCAAAGCACAAATGTACGCAACGAGTACTCCCTGTTAGCTTACATAGCAAACCGTTCGCTTGCGTTGGAAATCGTGAAGAAATGAACGCGCAGCGTTTGTGACAAATTGCTACACAGCCAAACGTTCAATATTGCCTTCACTCCTCTGCATCCATCCTGACGATGTCGATGCTGAGTGTTGTAATCAGTTTAACGCAATTCGATGCTTGGCCGTTTCACCACCGAGCGTGCCCCTCATCAAGACATAACTGTAACATATAATAGATACACAGACACTATAAAGATCCGTGTGGCTTACAGTTGCCCACCCCCCCCCCCCCCCCCCCCCCCCAATCTGTTCACGTACGGGCATAGCAAATTTGGAAATCCTGAGAGAAATAAATGAAATGAAATTATATCATATAAAGAGCAAGTGCGACTTGCTTGTAAGGTTTGGCCCTATCTACAATGTGACAAAGCTACAGTTAATTTATAGTTCAATAGTAGTAATTGCATATTTGCAAAATGACAATTCGCTTTGCTGATGATATTGATGCCTAGCATGATCGGCCGTAAAGTTCGATTTTATAATATAATTTCACCCAGTGGGATTACTGTAAAAAACCGCAATTTTTATCTCACTCTTCCAATTATTATGATTACTATCACTTCCACTATTATGATTTAAATAATACTATTTTTTCAATACTCATAGGATGCAACTAAGAATGAAGCCGATGAAAAAAGAAAATCATTGGAAGAATTTTACACTTCTCAGGTAGCAAACACAGTAATTGTTGTTGATGAGCGAGATTTCTATTTTCTGAAGCAGTTATTTTTAAATCGAAGTTCTCCGTCGATCTCATCCAACAAACCCTATATTTTCTAAAAAACGTTGGGAAAATTTTTGAAATATACGTCAAATTTCAACATGTTTCCTGGAAGATTTTCTATCCTTTTATATCAATGAATCCGAATAGATTCGAATCTTAAATCTAAAAATCACGACCCTATTCATGAGCAGTGGTGTCACCTTCAGATACATTTTTTTCAAATCGAATTCCGAATCAAATTGGATTCTAATAACAAAGTTATGGAAATATTTGATCAAAGGCCAACATGTTGAAGAAAATTTTTAAAAGACACATAAAATTTCGATATAGTATCGTATATTTTCCAAATTTATTCAAATCTTGAATGCAAAAGGGCAATTCCTATTGTTGAAAATGAAAAAAGCAGTCCAAATTTTTGCAACTTGAAAAAATAATTTATTTTGCCCATTGCCGTAACGTGAGGAGTTATTGGACTTGAAATTATATGTCCAGAGAAGCCGTTAACAAGTGAACACAACAGACGGTCAGACTTGTTTGGTCCGAAAAGTTCAAAAATAAAGTTTTTTAAAGGTTAAAACAGTTATGCGACCTAAGTGATAAATTACATGGAATATATTAAATTAAAATTATTGTTCGTGAAAATTTTTGAGTGTATTGATGAGTTGAAAATATTTCCAAACCATGATACTTACTCCCACTGCAGTTCTTTTGCGCGACACCCTATATCCACCCAGGTCATCTGATAACTGAGGATTCCCTAATAAAATGTTTAGCCCTGACGCTGCCAGTTTTAGAATTTACCCGTATTCCCTGCATGTTGTAAGAGTTGACTAGGGCTAGGCAAAACCGAATCAATTGGAATTTGAATTTGATTCGAATACCTTTTTCGAATCGGATCGAATCACGATATCATGAAGAACAACAAATATCCATTTTTTCTATTACAACTTGTCCTCATTGTGAAATTGAAGACATTTGTGGTTATAGTGTATATTCAATTCACACTCTATGTCTACAAGTAACAATTGTCTTATATTAACGACAAAATATAATCGATTTTGGAAAAAATATGACCAAAATCGATTGCATTTTTTGGATAAAAATGAAAATTCTAATCCCTTTAATATATATTCGTTCCTATGAACGATTCACGATTGATTCGAGCATACTGTGCTTCGAATCGATTCGAATCACCGAATCAAACTGCCCAGCCCTATATGACTAAAAGCTAGTAAAACAGTGGTTGATGGTTTAACATTGCTCGGAGCAGATACCATTAGCTGCACTTGTTTATCGAATCAATCCAGTTCGGAATGTATTCGCCTGACTGCAGTTTCTGATATGGATTTTTGTAATAGCCCTTTGCTATCCAAGTGTTTATTGGTTGGTATATTTTGTTCAATGCTCATCCTCTTGCTTGTGAATTTCAATAAAAAGGATTATAAATGATATTTATGCTAATATGCTATGGTTTTTTGAGAAAAAAGAGATCGCAAAATAATAAATCATCTTTTTGTCTCAGGTGCGTGACGCAGATAAAATCAAGGTGCGAGAGGAAAAAGATAAATTGATAAAGGACATTAAGGAAATAATAAACAAAGTTCAAGATGACAGGTTTGATAGTTTCAGCAAAAAAGAAGACATTTTACACAAATATCCCCGATTAATAAACTGGTTGGAAAGCGAGAAGGTAAAAACTATTGTATTTCATTGTTCCTTTCATTTACTCTAAACAGCTATTAAAGCAATATCTGAAACAAATCATTTCATCGCCTCTAATACGACCCTTCAGTTATGCATGGAATCTGTTGAATTCAGATCGAACAATTTTTACTAGGTTAATCAAATATTCGAATAAGGAGTAATCTAATAAACAAACAAAGATATTTTCCCAAAATTGTTAAATGCACCAAATTTTACACCTAATTTCTGAAAAGTTGATTTTGTATAATTGTGATTCACCAATCAAATATTTTGAACAGCCTTAATTGAGACGTTTAGAGAGTTTTTCCAAAAAATGTAACAATATGCCTATGTAGGTTGGCAGAATCTTGGGTTTCTTCGGATGTCCAAAACATTAGTGGCATTTGGGCAGTCGCTCAGCGTTTGTGCTGTTGGGTTTAATTGATTATTAAGTTCCAAACAGTTAGATAAAGTAGAAAAATTACTCCTGATGTCATTTCACTCCATAAAATTTGCGAAATGGGAAAGGAACGTTTCCTGTCTATAGTAAGCTGACGCGTTTCCATTACCAAAAGTTTGTGATCGACAAATATATACATATATATATATATATATATATATATATATATATATAGTGAAACTGATTGCTTTTCCGAAGATCTAATTTGGCGAAATAAATACATTCTTTACACATCATTGGCGTGAGCCAATAAGTTCATTATTTAGAAGTTCACTGTTTACAAAAATTAAAGTTCATATTTATTTCTCTAGGGAGTCACGCTGGATGATATATATAAAATGCGTGAAGACTTGAAAGAGAACTTCTGTATTCCACTGCAACAATTTGAGAAGCATAAAGTTAGTATTATTTGCCGAAACATTGCTAAAAACGGCATCTTCGTGACTTTGCCTCACTTTGTTAAATAAAGTTCTTTGCCCTCGTTACTCCGCACAAAATATGCAACCAGTCAACTCGATCAGCTCCGAACTGACACCTAATTTTATGTGTGGATGTTCCACAGTGTCAAAAATGGTCTTAGGCCAGAAATGTTTTCCATGAACCTCACTTGCACTTTTCATCTGCACGAATTTTGATAAAAAAACAAAACA
Organism: Styela plicata; assembly: GCA_963675895.2. NCBI lineage: Eukaryota > Metazoa > Chordata > Ascidiacea > Stolidobranchia > Styelidae > Styela > Styela plicata. Next base: position 22,109,758 of record OZ023141.1, on the reverse strand, counting down.
AGCTGAAGCTAGATAATATTACATTGCGCCATGGCTGCGCGATCTATCACTTAACCACATCCAATTAAGACTTTTCTGTGGTGTAAAATCATCGTCATTCGCTTCTTTGTTTCTTTTGAGTGGCTTCCTGCGACACCCAAAATGAGCGCCAGAATTATTAACAAGTGGTTGATTGTTTCAATATCGCCCAGGACAGATACCACACACTGCACTTTACCATGTCGGTTCCTTTCCATTTGGGATGTTTTCCGTTTAGAGTGTAGTTGTTGGTTCTACATTTTTCAGTAGCTATTTGCTATTGAGTAACTGTTGGTTGGTTTTCTTTGGGAGCTGCTTCCGGCCTTGCTTAGAGTGAATTTCAATAACGAAAAAAAAATTCAAATTACATACCGAAAACAAAAATTGAAAATGAACATATGCTGGTACCTAACTTCTTTATTATTGAAATTTATTTATTTATTATAATTGTATTATATGCATAATTAATTAATATTAATAATTATAATATTTTAATTATATTGTGGGCGAGATGGCCTAGTGGTTAAGCATGTTGGTATCGCAGGTTCTCGAATTCGAGCCCCGGCAAGTCCGGCTCGCCCGTCCATGCCCATCACTCAACCCAGGGTGTAATACCTTGGTTAGGCTAAGCCAAACAGGAAAATATCATATATTTCCAGTAATTGTAACCCTTTTTGTTTATAAGTGGTCGCTATTACAGGAATTTGGACAGGGTGATCTACACTGAAAAGTGGCTAGAAATTGAAAAAAAAAATATAAAATAAAAAGAGTCAGGTCGAGCATTCAGGTGTTATATCTTACAGTAGACGTTTATTTTTCCTTACTAATTTTTTAAATTAACTTTTTGAAGGTGAAGACTTCTTACAAAAATACGAGAAATCAACCCAGTGGTGTTAACCTATTAAAATTAGTCAATTTGTTTGAAATTCTGAAAACAAAAATTACTACAAAATGCTATGCTATCCATTATTCGCAAAGTATTTTTTTATATTTACTGGGAGAAAATTGCAGGCAAAACACAATCTCAGTCGACTAATGACTGCAGGGAAATAATACCTTAAGATTCGTATATAAGGGTACAACAGACGTGCATTATATTTTTGAAAGTCACTCATGTATACTTATAAGATCAACTTATAAGTTGATCACTCTGAACAAGATCCTGATAGTCGTCACAAGATTTCCGATTCAGCGAAAAATTAGTATTTCACATTGGAAGTTCGCTCGTAGCAAGGCCAAAAACTGCGCCAAGTACTATGCAGGGCCGAAGGACTAACTTCCTATATAGAATTCGACCGCAATAATAAAATGAAGTTAGTTGTATCTGTGCCGAGTGATAGTTGAACCACTTCTGAAATATTAATTGAATAATGCTTTTACCATGCATATTTCAATTTTACAAAAATTTTATCTATCTTTTTCCTTTGACAGACCAAATGTTTCCAATTATCGTTTAAATTAATATTTATCCTTAATATACTCTTATCCTTAAAATGTTCAAACTGTAATTTCTACCCGATTTTCTTTTCACATACATCTACTAGACTATATACCTTTATGTCTCCAGACTGATTTCTAGATTGATTTAATTAAAACCGCTTTACGACCAATAAGAACAATATTAATCAGAATTTCAACCAAACCTGCTTGCGATAGGAGACTGGAGTTGGATATTTACGGTATGTCGTAAAAACGCGATTTAAGCAACGTAATTTTGAAAAACAAAGGCGATGCATTATTAATTACTAATGATTTAGAATCAATCTATCTCGTCGAAGTATCCATTTAAAACTTCTCTAATTTACAGCCAGTATGTTATACTGGGAAAAGCTCTTTATCAGAGGCCATTAGTAGTTCAACGGGGTTAACGTTGTTTTAAAATTAAGATCTTCCAAGCGAGAGTAAGAGCTTGCCAAAGTCCTTGCAGTGGTAGATACGCATGGATTCACCGGCGGAACTTGACGGGAATCAAACCATAAATTTACAAACTACAATGCCAACATGATAACCATTAGGCCATCGCAATCGACATATTTGCGTTATTCTCCTTGTGCGCCTGTAAAGCGCGAGCTAACTGATGGCATGTGGTTGACAAAATGCAATTTCTGCTTGTATGTATATTTTTCTAATTTCAAAGCCCAGAAGAAAATGAGATTCCAAACTTTCTTCGTATTCGAAATAATTTGAATTTCTTCAATAAAGTATATTTATTTATGTATTTCCGGTAATACTGCCCTGATTCTATTAAAACTCGGAGTCTGCCATTTACATTAATAAATCCTTCAAACTAACAGAATTATATACATTTGTGCAGGAAAATGAGCGTGAAACCTTAGAAAAAGCTCGAAGCGATCTGAAGAAATATATCGCATCAGTGACAGGCAAAGCGAACGAGAAACAGTTCGAAATATGTACAGAAAGGACCAAAATACTCGAACAATGTCAATTGTTGAAAACATGGTTGAACAACAACCCGGTAACCTTATATAGTTTCCTAGTTTGAAATTTATCTTTCATTTATATTTAACTTTCTAAACATGTTATGATCCCTGTGTGTGTGGGCTCCAGTATTGCCCTTACGTATTTCCTACGTGTGGTAAGAATTGACTGGCAAGAAATAAAGAAGCGGTAAATGGCAGTCGATAGTCGAACACCACTCAGTATTATTAATCACGGAGGTCAGTGGCGTTAGATTGTGTAGTATTTCTTTGCCATATAAGAAACTGTTTTTCGAATTTCGTTGAGCACTATTTCCATTCTGGCAAAACGGTAACTTTTAAAACCTAAAATAATATAAGATCGACAAACTTTGAGACATTGTCAACTACCGCTTTGTCAGATATTCAGATTGAGGAGAGTTTTTTCCAAGAACTTCAATTACTCCGTAGTGTTCCTGTATCTAGCGTATGTTTCATTTACCAGATTTGATGAATGGGCATGCCTAGTAGTAAAACGTGGCCTTACATAACATTATCTGATTTATCTTGGAAACGTTAGGCCAAATGCACCACATGGTTAGAGAACAGTTCGAAATTGGCGTTTGTACGGTGTTGAACTTTTAATTTAAAAAAATTGTTCATATTTCATATCATGTAATATTTCTGTTGATAATTTCAGAATGCGACAACGCAAGAAATCAATACGAGCAGACAAGAATTCTCAACTTACTGTAATCCGTTATTCCTTCGGATGGAACATAATATACAGGTGATAGTTCATATTGATATGATGAAAGTTAATGAAGATGTAGAAACTAGAACAAGACAGGAATGTTTCAAAAAAATATGGAAAAAGAATAGAAATGCTCAGCACGTGTACCTTATCAAAAAAGCCCAATCTGAATATTCTTATGACGCTTGGTTACATTTTAGTCAAGTGTTGTGACACCAAGCGCTTATTAGTGGGAAAACCACGTTATATATTTCTATGGAACGTAATTATTCCCTATTGGTTATTTCCTGTTAGTCATATGAGAACAAATTCCTGAAGTATAACTACATTAATTCGTTGTTTTTAGCGGGAAAATCAACACAGAGTAACTAAAGAAGCAATTGATAACCTGAAAAAAGTCATAGAGATGAACGAAACTAAAGCTAAACAACAACCTTTTAATAAATACAGAGAAAGTGAAAAAATACTCAGAAGATGCAACGATTTGAAAACATGGCTGGAAAACAAGGTGATTATGTGGACTTTTCGACATTATGTAATAAAAACTTAATACAATGTATATAATATTGATTTTAAGATATAGTATTTAGTATTGCTAAGACTTAACTCACATATTGTTCATATTTTTATGCTACTACTTTTATATACATTAGAAAGTTTGATTCATACACTGTGATAAATAGATTAATTTCGTTGTTAAGAATTATTTTATCAAATTTTTCGTTTAAAATTCAGAATGTCAAATTGCAAGAAATCAACACAAAGGGTCAAGAATTCTCAAATTATTGTACACAGATCTATGGTCAAATTGAAGATAATGAACAGGTAATATTTTCCTGAAATATTAACAAGATAAAGAATCTTTGCTTGCTTACAGGTTGCTTGTGCGATTTTTCGTACCTTGGCTGATGATACTGTCTGACCTTTTGTATGTCTTTTTATATGTAATTATATAAGGTAATATTCACTATATAACCGAAATAGTAGACGGTTTCATCATCACCCAGGGCAGATATTTCTCACTGTATTTTACAAACAGGGCGGTTCACTTCCGTATGAGACTTTTCCGCTTAGAGTGTGGTTACTGACAATTACTGGTCTTGTAACAGATCTTTTTCATGCCTGGGCCGTTAGTTGGCTTCTTTAGGGCGCTTCTTTCGACCTTCCGTGGAGTGTAGTCCGACAAAAACAAAACGAAAGTTTAGGCTCCAAAATATAAAGTTTCCCAACGTTTTGTGATTTTTATTGGCTATGTTTGGCTTGAATGCTGTGTATTTTACTCTCGTTCAGGTAAATTAAAAAATCTGAGAATATTACAATAGGTCGGAAATTTCTTTTCTACTTTTTCATCCTTCACTGGTGAACGTGGTCGTTGTTTTGCGGGATGTTAGTCCACAAATATCGTAGTATTCGCTTACTTTGGTTGCCGAATTCATATGTACTAGATTCCAACTCAATATAAAATCGTATCATTTCTAATCGAAGGTTTCGAATATGCTCCAATTTTTTGAGTTTACTAGGATTTATTAGCAAGTGTTTCTCTTTGTTGGGATTTTGTAAATATGCGAAAATCACAATGTATCCAATTCAATTTTCGACCCAAGAAAGTTGCATCATATGTCTTCTACTCTTGACGTTCACCGTAAGAATTTTAATCAGGTAGACCAGATTCATTGCGTCTAATTTTTTTAGTCATTGCTTGATGGAAAGCATTATTTGCAAACATATAGCAAACAAAACTGCTGGAAAATACCCTTGAAACGTCTGACTGACTGTTAAGCTGTTGACTTGACCGTTAAATATTTTTTCCGCCTGAGGTCGCACATGAGCAACGAGGCGACTGGTATTATTTTGTTCCTGTCGTTCTCACGTATTAATTTATCCTACAACGAGCGATGTATTTTCTTTTATTGTAATTATTTTTCTTTTTACATTAGTTCATCTGGGTGTTGCAGACTCGATGGCGTTTTTCGTCCTTCGCAACTCCATCCATTATTTATTATTTACGTGTGTTGTTATTTCTTATGAAATATGGTAAAATAAACTTGACTTGACATGTAGAATCACATAATTGAGTATTCGATTCCCCCAAACAGGACATAAGTCCTTAGCGGTTTGGATCTCGAATATAAAGTTCGAAGAACTTGTGAACTCATATATATGACATCAAATCCACTTCAGGTTGTTTGTATTGTTATAGGAAGCGTATTATTTTAAATCTACAGCCTGCAACGCCAAAATGGTAACCATTAGGCACCGACATATTTGCCTTATGCCAACTGTGGTACATGCTTGACGAAATGCGATTTCGGATTGTATCTATATTTTTTCTAACTTTAGAGCCCCGATTAAAAGTGAGATTCCAAACTTTCTTCGTATTCGTAATAATTAGAATTCCTACTATAATGCATATTTATCTATGTATTTCAGGGGATACTGCCCTGATTCGTTTCAAAACTCGTAGCCTGCCGTTTACGTTAATAAATCCTTCAAACTAAAAGAATTATACACATTTGTGCAGGAACATGAGCGTGAAACCTTAGAAAAAGCTCGAAGCGATCTGAAAAAATATATCACATCAGTGACAGGCAAAGCGAACGAGAAAGAGTTCGTAAAATGTCCAGATAGGACAAATGTACTTGAACAATGTCAATTGCTGAAAACATGGCTGAACAACAACCCGGTAACCTTATATAGTTTCCTAGTTTGAAATTTATCTTTCATTTATATTTAAATTTCTTAACATGTTATGATCCCTGTGTGTGTGGGCTCCAGAATTGCCCTTGCGTATTTCCTACGTGTCGTAAGAAATGACTGGCAAGAAATAAAGAAGCGGTAAATGGCAGTCGATAGTCGAACACCACTCAGTATTATTAATCACGGAGGTAGGTGGCGCTAGATTGTGTAGTCGTTCTTTGCCATATAAGAAACTGTTTTTCGAATTTTGTTGGACACTATTTCCATTCTGGCAAAACGTTAACTTTTGAAACCTAAAATAGAATAAGATCGACAAACTTTGAGACATTGTCAATTACTGCTTTGTCAGGTATTCAGAGTGAAGAGAGTTTTTTCCAAGAACTTCAATTACTCTGTAGTGTTCCTGTATATACCGTGTGCTTCATTTACCAGATTTGATGAATGGGCATGCTGAATAGTAAAACGGGCCTCACATAACATTATTTGATTTATTGTGGATCCGTTAGGCCTAATGCAACACGTGGTTAGAGAAAATTTCGAAATTGACGTTTGTACGTTGTTGAACTTTTGATTTTAATAAATTGTTCATATTTCATGTCATGTATTATTTTTGTTTATAATTCCAGAATGCGACAACGCAAGAAATCAATACGAGCAGACAAGAATTCTCAACTTACTGTGATCAGTTATTCCTTCGGATGGAACATAATATACAGGTGATAATTCATATTTGATATGATGAAACTTAATGAAGATGTTGAAACTAGTACACGACAAGAATGTTTCGAAAAATATGGAAAAAGAATAGAAATGCTCATCACGTGTACCTTATCAAACAAAAAAATGGCTAATCTGAATATTCATGTGATGCTTGGTTACATTTTAGTCTAGTGTTGTGACACCCAGCGCCTATTAATGGGAAAACCACGTTATAGATTTCTATGGAACGTAATTATTCCCTATCGGTTATTTCCTATTAGTTATAAAAGAAAAAATTCCTGGAGTATTACATGTTGACACCACAGGTTGAAGATCTCGGGTTCGAGTCCCGGCGAGTCCGGCTCGCTTATCCATGCCCACCGTAACTTGGGTAGGCTAAGCCGAACGGGAAAATATCATATCTTTCCAGCAATTGTAACCTTGTCCGTCCATAAGTGGCCGCTGTTACATGGCCTTGGACAGGGTGATCCACTCCAAGAAGTGGCTATAAAAAATAATAACATCGTATGTCTTCTACTCCTGACGTTCACCGTAGGAATTTTAATCAGGTAGACTAGATTCATTGTGTCAAATTTTATTAGTTATTGCTTGATGGAAAGCATTATTTTTTTTTAAATAAATAGTTACCAAAACAGCTGGGAAATCCCTTTGGAACGTTTGACTGAGTTTTAAGCTGTTGACTTGACCGTTATATATTTATTCCGCCGGAGGGCGCACATGAGCAACTAGACGAATCTGTTATCATTTTGTTC
>OZ023141.1:21474068-21502300 GCA_963675895.2 Styela plicata | reverse complement strand
GACAGGTTATAATAGTGAAAATGAAAAATTTGCTATTTGCATCGTGATTCGATCCGATTCGAAATAGAATATTGGAATCAAATTTTAATTTCGAATTACTCGGTTTGCCCAGCCTAGAATTTTGGTAATTCAAATAATCAAACTTCTTTAAACTCAACAAGGTTTTGGGGCAGGAGTGAGGAGAAGAGACTCGTGGTCACATAAAACGTTAATGATCATTTTTACAACAAAAGGAAGCTTGACGAACACCTACAATATACGGGGTATTCATTAACCTGAAAAGGTTTAGGGGAAAATTCGAAAAGACCATGTCAATATAATGGTCATAATGGGCGCCACTGAAAACCAAAGAATTACCCAAAAACAAGCATGTTTATTGTATATCATGGTAAATCGACCTAAAATTCGAGACATGATTTAAGAATCATATTTCAGTGACTCGAAGTGCATAATTATTGTCAAATATTGTTATGTGTAGTCTCTGTGCACTCTTGTTGCGTTTGGAGACTTTCAAAGCTTCCGAAACTGAGGCAACACTCTGTGATGAGTAATTGAAATCCTTTGGCCTAAAAGTGACAAATTTGGAAATAAAATGAAGTGAGGACATGGGAATGAAGAAAAAAAGGAGTTATTTTTTAATGTGGAGTTCCACTTTAACCTCTAAAGTATATTTGTTTTTACTTTTATTTCAAACTATATTTGTTTTTCTTTTCAAATAAATCTTTAATCCATTCAACAACGCCTTTGTAGATTCTAAAACTTTTTCTAAATTAGACTTAGGAACTCAAGTGTCTTCTGGATACGTTCTGATTACTAAATTGTCAATATTAATATTAACTAACTGTACTTTTACTCAAAAAAGCAGAACAATGTTTCGTGAAAACCAAAATTATTTTGGTTACATTTTGCAGGTACAATTTCACTTTCATTTTGCAATTTATTATTTCAATAGAGAATTGACGTCCGATTCTAAACAACTGAAAATTGACGCAAATCGAATTACCGGAGTAAATTACCCAGCTCTTAAGAGCAGTTGTTATGTGACAAATTGTGATTAGGGCTGGGCAATTCGATTCCGTGATTCGAGTCGATTCAAAACACATTTAATTCGAACCAATCGCGAATCATTCATAGGAACAAGAACTTGTTAAATAAAATATAAATAAAATAATATCTTTTGGTCAAGTTTGACTAAAATCGATTATATTTTGTCCTTAAAATAAGAAAATTGTTGCTTTTTAGTGCAAATTAAAATGCACTACCAACTATAAAATTTTTTGATTCACAATGGACACAAACAAGTTGCAATAATGAAAATGGAATAATTGTTATTTACACAGAAATTGAAAATTCAATCCGATTCGAAAAAAATATTCCAATCAGATTTAAATTCCAAGTGATTCGGTTTTGCCCAGCCCTAATTTTGACCCAAAGGGAAAGTGCGCATTTATTATAACAAACTAGGAAATATGCCATATACCTGACATAGGCTAATCCTAAAAAAACGCTGACTTTTGTATGAAAATGCAGATTGCAAACAACGCACCCAAACCTGTAAGGAGAATATATGTTTCACTCGTAAATACAGTCCTTAGATTTTCTTGAAGCAATATCCCACAAGTTTTATCAACGCACAGGTGATTTGTTCATCAATGAGCATGTTTGATGAGACAAGCACACGTGATTTTATTGCTGGAGAGCGATTTCCCGACCAGATAAATAACAAATCACAACATTTATGTGCTAAATTTATTCGTGTAATAAGATTTGTTTAAATATTTCGAAAATACATAGAGACCAATGAAATTTATTCCAATTTTTATTTCTGATTTGTCTATTTATTATAGGATGTCAAATTTTTCTAAGTTAAATAATATCGTATATGACTATTCATTTTGAATTTGTTTAAAGCATCAGCGTTGAGGGAAAGTAAATGATGTCGTAAGGCACACCCAGGGCAGATACTGCCTACTGTACTTAACTATAGTAGTTTCGTGCTGATGAGAATGTTCTACAAGTGTAGTGCATTTCCTGGTGTTACATTTGGTACAAGTCCTTCACAATATATACGTGGCTTCAAATTGAATTCGTTCGAGTAGTACTTACGACTTTGCCACGTACAAATTGTAACAAAAAATCACGAATTTTATGAAATATCGTTAAATTAATTAAAACCAAATATAGGATGAACTCACAAATTTACAAATCTATTAGAGGGCATTATGTAAATACAATATATAAAGTTTTTTTTAATTAGCTGCTTAACTGCTTTAAGAGCTGCTTGAAATGCAGGAATAGGAGCTAAGGAACCCCTTTCCTAACAGATATCTATTGACCTGAGGTTTAAAGCCATGCACATCAACTCGATCAGGAAAGCAGTGAGAAGGCGAGGAATTCTAGTGTTTCTTACATAAAACTGTTTATGACATTGTAGAACCTCCATTGTATATAGTGGAAAAGCCAGAAACATTATAACGAAGTGATAAGCTTTTCAGACAGGAAGAAAGATTAGGGCAAATCATATTGATCACACGAAGTAGAATACGGTATGTTAATTTCTATTTCACTGCATTCTTTAAATATACTAAGTTTGTTATGTCTTCTTGCCTCTTTCGTTTCTACTTTTCTGTGAAAAATAAAATCATTCAATAAAAATTAAATTCACTTGTTTTTTACTATAATTTCATATCAAAGAAATTCTAAATCACTTTCAATTAATAGTATTAGGTTTGCTTATTTGAAATTCCAGGTTAAAATTTAAAATACAATAGACTTGAAACGGTTGGTGTTAATAGAATTTGGAAATTAATTCGATTTATAGGCTATTTTGCAGAAAACTCTTTGTGTGTAAATTTGTAGACATTAATTGTGGAATCTCAAAGGTGAGATCCAGACGGAAAGATAGCATACAGTCGAGTAGTTTGCTTTGATAATTTTTCAATTCGTTTCTCAAATTTAAAGTTACTTTTTTAAAACCTCAACATTCATTAGAGTCTGGAGGAGCCAATAATAAATAAGGGTGATAAGTTGTGGAAAAGAGGGAATGAGAATTAAAGCTGTTCAAACGGTCATTGATTTTATTCAAAACATTAGTGAAATTTCTACATCTTACCATTACGCCTGCAAGGCTGCCAAGAACGTAGTCAAAATTTTTCATTTTGTTCGATGTATCTACCTCGTTCTCTCCAGCGCTTCGGAATGATTCTCTCACTAATCTTTTTTTTCGTTCAAATGATTCTGGGAATTCGGCATCATGTTGATTTGTTGTTTTTGCATCTTTGCACTAAAATAAATTATTTCATTTGAATTCTCAGCTTGTTCCTCAGCTTGCGTTCCTTCAACACTACATTCGTTATCGAATCATATTTAAATTAACAGCAACATCTCGAGTCTCAACTTGTCCAGTTTATCTGGACTGAGAGTTTAAAAAATCACAGGGTGAAGTAAACTGGTGTTGGGGAAAGCATTGGTTGGTGTTTACCTGAGCAAAAATGAGATTACCTATCACTATAACGCTTCCCTTTTTTTCCCTTTTTAGTCGACTCTTTCGACACGTGGAATATATGTTAAGCAATTCTAACTCACATTATGAGTTTTTTACACTAGGTATCTATTTCCTTTTCATCGGGTGCCTTGTTGTAAACTTGGTAAAGTTACCTACTTTACCTAGTAAATTTACAAGATAAAATTTTAGAACAAAAACTCGGAAAAAGTAAACTAGGTATATATTCTTGAAACCAGGTAAAGTATTTGAAAATAAACTCGTTAAACTTATTTTACTGGGTAAACTAGTTACTTTTCCTAGAATTGTCAAGACTAGTATTAACTTCCTAAATTATCTGATTTATTTATGTTAGTTTTTAAGTCAAATTAAGAGTGGATCACATAACTTTCAACACACTATTACTAAGTAGTGGAATTATTTACTATATACATATACATTCGTCATCTAATTTAAAAAAAATATATTATGGCTCATATTTTCTAGTTCGATAGCTATACTACTCAAACCCTACTCGAATATTTTATATTGTGGACCATAGATACCCGACCCCCCTCACCCTTCCCCCCGTTACGACATATCAAAGATTGATATATTGATGTATTTCAGAATAACGCTCGCAAAATTTTGGGTTATGATACAGATGACAGAAATGTTGCAATTTCATTTGCTGCAGAACAAACAGTAATAAAAAGTTTGCTAAATTTACTTTTTGTTTTAATTCAGATTCTTCATTGCTTTCAAAGGAAGACAATCCTGAGAAGTATGTAGGATTAGGAGATGCTCGCCGAGGTTCAGATTTTTGTGACTTTCTTTCATGTTTGACTCTTCTATGTGCAGGTCTAAGCGGGGTCCTCTGTGGAAATAGTAAAATAAAAAATTAAATCAAAACCGGGGTATTAGGTATATAGTGTAATCATTACCCGTGACAATACTCAATTTTATATTAAATTATTCTACCTAAATTGCAGTTGCCTATTTCACATAACACTCTTTGCCCTATTCTTGATCGATATTTTCTAATTTTCTCTCAGGCGTTACTTCAAACTAAACTAATTGACTAAATTTAATGAATATGCTTGGATGACTTTTTATTTACAATTAGCCGTGCCCCATCCTTGTCAAATTATATCAAGAATGTAGTATTATTTTATTAAAATATTCTCGAGATTTTGGTAAAAAATAAAGGTAAAAGTAGTTTGAAAATAAACTCGTTAAACTTATTTTACTGGGTAAACTAGTTGCTTTTCCTAGAATTGTCAAGACTAGTATTAACTTCTTAAATTATCTGATTTATTTATGTTAGTTTTTAAGTCAAATTAAGAGTGGATTACATAACTTTCAACACACTATTACTAGGTAGTGGAATTATTTACTATATACATATACATTCGTCATCTAATTTAAAAAAAAATTATTATTGCTCACTTTTTCTAGTTCGATAGCTATACTACTCAAACCCTACTCGAATATTTTATATTGTGGACCATAGATACCCGACCCCCCTCACCCTTCCCCCCGTTACGACATATCAAAGATTGATATATTGATGTATTTCAGAATAACGCTCGCAAAATTTTGGGTTATGATACAGATGACAGAAATGTTGCAATTTCATTTGCTGCAGAACAAACAGTAATAAAAAGTTTGCTAAATTTACTTTTAGTTTTAATTCAGATTCTTCATTGCTTTCACAGGCAGACAATCCTGAGAAGTATGTAGGATTAGGAGATGCTCGCCGAGGTTCAGATTTTTGTGACTTTTTTTCATGTTTGACTCTTCTATGTGCAGGTCTAAGCGGGGTCCTCTGTGGAAATAGTAAAATAAAAAATTAAATGAAAACCGGGGTATTAGGTATATAGTGTAATCATTTCCCATGACAATACTCAATTTTATATTAAATTATTCTACCTAAATTGCAGTTGCCTATTTCACATAACACTCTTCGCCCTATTCTTGATCGATATTTTCTAATTTTCTCTCAGGCGTTACTTCAAACTAAACTAATTGACTAAATTTAATGAATATGCTTGGATCACTTTTTATTTACAATTAGCCGTGCCCCATCCTTGTCAAATTATATCAAGAATGTAGTATTATTTTATTAAAATATTCTCGAGATTTTGGTAAAAAATAAAGGTAAAAGTAGTTTGAAAATAAACTCGTTAAACTTATTTTACTGGGTAAACTAGTTGCTTTTCCTAGAATTGTCAAGACTAGTATTAACTTCTTAAATTATCTGATTTATTTATGTTAGTTTTTAAGTCAAATTAAGAGTGGATTACATAACTTTCAACACACTATTACTAAGTAGTGGAATTATTTACTATATACATATACATTCGTCATCTAATTTAAAAAAAATATATTATGGCTCATATTTTCTAGTTCGATAGCTATACTACTCAAACCCTACTCGAATATTTTATATTGTGGACCATAGATACCCGACCCCCCTCACCCTTCCCCCCGTTACGACATATCAAAGATTGATATATTGATGTATTTCAGAATAACGCTCGCAAAATTTTGGGTTATGATACAGATGACAGAAATGTTGCAATTTCATTTGCTGCAGAACAAACAGTAATAAAAAGTTTGCTAAATTTACTTTTAGTTTTAATTCAGATTCTTCATTGCTTTCACAGGCAGACAATCCTGAGAAGTATGTAGGATTAGGAGATGCTCGCCGAGGTTCAGATTTTTGTGACTTTTTTTCATGTTTGACTCTTCTATGTGCAGGTCTTAGCGGGGTCATCTGTGGAAATAGTAAAATAAAAAATTAAATCAAAACCGGGGTATTAGGTATATAGTGTAATCATTACCCGTGACAATACTCAATTTTATATTAAATTATTCTACCTAAATTGCAGTTGCCTATTTCACATAACACTCTTCGCCCTATTCTTGATCGATATTTTCTAATTTTCTCTCAGGCGTTACTTCAAACTAAACTAATTGACTAAATTTAATGAATATGCTTGGATCACTTTTTATTTACAATTAGCCGTGCCCCATCCTTGTCAAATTATATCAAGAATGTAGTATTATTTTATTAAAATATTCTCGAGATTTTGGTAAAAAATAAACAAAAATACTTACCTTCCTTGATTCAAAATCATTGTCACTGTCAGAGGAGGTCAATATGGAACAGTAGATATGTTCAGGCGATGCTCGGTGTGATTTTTTCCCTCTTTCATTTTCTCTTGTATATGAAGATAGCGGAGATTTCTTAATAATACAATATACAACAAAGAAAATATCGTTTCACAGTTACAACATCCTCACAATGGGACTATTGCTTTCGGAAATTTTATACAAATTAGATTTTTATTAGTAGTAATAAGGTTGGTCCAAAATATATATACATATATATTTATATTATGTAAATTTATACTGACTCTTGATACCTGCTTGTCTTTTTTGTCAGACTCAGAATCTGTTAAATGAAATCGAGAGTAATCTGGTGACCAAGAAGATCGGAATCTTCCATAATTTTTGGTTTTTGTCTTGAGGCTACCACGTGCTGACGAATATGCCTGAAATGGTGAAAAATTGAGATTGAATAAAATTTATATTTTACCGTATTTACTACTTTGCCTGTACCACCATTCAATAATTCTATTTTTAAGAATACTAGATAAATGTTCGCATTGGATGTACAATTCTTAGATAAAAGGTGGAATTATTTACCCTTATTGTGCACATTTGCGTAATTTTGAATACTGCTTCAGTGTGTGAAATGGAATGAAAATTGTATTACCATTTCATTCCTATTCAGGTTAATTTTCCAAATAATATTCATTGACATTACTACTTCAAATTTCCTCCTTCATTTTGATTTCTGTGCTGCGTGGCTTTAACTTATCGAAAGTAGTCGTTAATTAGTCGTTTCAATATGACAAAATATATAGAAAATTTTACATTATCGCATTATTTTCATCTGCGTCTTGCCTTGAATTGATGGTCGTATTTCAGTTCTGCTAGAAAAATTAAATACTAACTATCTGGTGTGGTAAGGTCCAATCTTTTCTATGTGATCTTCTTTTTGTGTCACTATCACTTGTTCCTTTTTGTTGTAATGTGTTGAAGCGACTTGACGGAGGAATGACCTGTGAAAGAATGGTCATCCATTTCTTTGCGATAATGCAATGCTTTGTAATTAGGGTTGGGCAAAATCGAATCATTCGAAATTCGTTTATGATTCGGAATTTTTTATTTTTAAATCCGAACGAATCGCTGATACTATAAAAATGACGAATATGCAATTTTTACCATTATTAATATTATCGCCAACATGATAATTAGGAAATTTACAATTGCGAATTACAAACATTAGCTTAAACTTAATTAAAAGCGATGCATTTTCATGTACATTCCCGTCCAGCAGTAGACCATAGATGGCGAAGAGCGTTTTAATCTATATTTTCTTGCCCTGTGAATTCAGAGTTCCTAATGCGGTACGTGTGCTCAGGGCGTTAAAGTGGAGACTTGTGTGTTTTTTATTCAAATTCTACGTTATCTTTCGTCTGCGTATCAGAAGACGTCTAAAGATGCAACAAATAAAACATAAAACGCTTGTTTTCGAAATTGGTGATTTGGGGTTTAAAATTGATTATTATAAATGGTAGTGAGCAAGATGAAAAACCTAAAATAATTCACAAATGCATTTTATTGAATTGAGCTGGAAAAATATTGCTAATTAAAAAAGAAGTTCTATTGAGCACAAATATATATTCGCCATTGAACATTAGATTTTTTTGTAAGGGCATAAAAGTGTGTTTGTCCCATACACTAATCACTACAACCGGGATAGTGGATACTGTTTATATCTTCTTTAAAGCAAAATCAAATAACAATCTGAACTATCATAATGGTATTGTGCTATCTTAGTCGACATTGAATATCTATTTTAAGTTGAAATTATTGACCTTTTCTCCTCGATATAACCGAGTAAAAATTGGATGAGAAACTGACTCCAATTCTGTTTGCTTCTGTCGTATTGTTTTTGAATTGAGTTTCTGTTAATATAAGATATTATTTTTTTCACGTTTAAACAATTTCATACTTGAACTAAAATCTGATTAAGTAGGTAAAATTATTATTCATTATTTTATTTACGTGCATTATACTGAAAGCTTTTACTCGCAATATCTCGTTTATTCAGTATGGCTTGATATCACAACCGGTGATGAATCGTTTTGATATTCCTTCTATATATTTTACATACTATATATAACACTTGATGCATAGTTGTATGACAACAGAAACTACCGTGTAGTGTTATATTATTATTAAATTCCATTTCGCAAAATTCATTTAATCGGTCATTTATATGGGTAATTATCAACGAAAAGTGTTTGTAATGTTGTAAAGTCATGATATTTGCCCACGGGACGATCCTACTCATGGCTGTACATCCTGGGTTGAAAGTGGAGATATGTTGATGATTAAAATTATTAGGAATCAAACCCGAGACATTCAACAATGCAATACTACCATGTTAAAAAGTGTCGAGCGACTCGGCTCGAACCTGTAAATAATAACATATTAAAATGATTTAGTTCTTCTTCACCTTGTTGACTTCCAGCCAATTTAAAGTTTCGCTACTCTTCCGTAGCAGAAGACTTATTTCTTCTTCTGATATTTTATCTTTCAAGCTATCATCTTCCGCAGATTGTTTGATACTATATGTTAAATTTTCTAGATCGTTTCGGGCTTTATTTTGTTCTTTGAACTCTTCGTCGTCTTTTTTGTACTTTTCGGCTTCTTCAGTCTTGATAAAAAACAATTATTGCTAATAATGATTAATCAACACATAATATTCGAGTAATTCCAAAAAATTTTTTTTCAACACAGCCGGGAATAAAAAAAAAAAAAAATAATAGCTCAATAATTTCTACCCTGTTTTGCATCAATTGGATACTAATATTATATTTCAATCATTTTTAATTATTGAAATCGAGATTGCGATAAATATATATAAAGCAAGCGATAAAAAGCAAATATGAATAAAGCTGTTCAAACAATTTGGGAGTGACAAATTGTGTTTTGATAGCCCAGAGCACACTCTACATGGGACACTAGGCTAGGACCTGTTCAGCTATACCTGGAATATTTTCAGCCCGAGGCATATTTAATCAAGCAGGGTTCGGCCTAGTCTATACATCATTTAATATGCCTTTATTTAGCATGAGTTAGTGGATTACGGAGAAAGAGTTTTAGGCATTAAATTCAGTGGTTTCCAATCTGCTATTTCCACGTGTTAACAACTGGGCCATCGGAATATTTGAAGCATGAGAAATGATTAAATTTTCGGGACAAGATTGCCAAATAATTAACGCGATAGAGTCGGAAGAAGGGCTTTGGTAAGCTATACCCTGCAGGTATTGGCTCAGGACTAGTCCCAAGGTATTTCTCGAGTGTTATAAGATGTGATTATAAGAAAACGAAACAGTTGTAGATTTACCATCTGTCAGCGTATATACCACTCGCTACAATCTATCACGGTGGTGTATTTCTGTATGGAATGTTTTCCAGTTAACGTGCAGTTACGGGCACTTCATCTTGTAGCACATCTTTGGCATTTGAGTGGCTATTAGTTAACTCTTTTAAGACACTGCTTTCAACCTTGATCAGATCGAATTTCTAAAATTTAATTTTAGCATCATAATCAGAGGGAACACTCTATACTTCTCCGACAGAACTATACTACTATAGTGACATGAAGTGATTGGAAGCTGCCTTAATTGATGTTAGAACCGTCCAACACTTCTTCAATTCCTTTTTTACGCCACTCACGACTAGGGCTGGGCCATTGGATTCGGTGATTCGAAAATCGATTCGATTCGAATCGAATTCGAATCGATTCGAATCGAATTGATCAAAATTGATTAGATTTTGTCGTTAAAATATGAAAATTGTTGCTCTTAGACATAGGATGTAAATTGAAAATAATTTGCCTTCAAGTCTATTTTTGCTAACATTAGTAAACTATAAATATCTTGATTTTCTTAATGACGACACGTTGTAATAATAAAAAGGGCATATTTGCTATTTACATGGAATTTATGATTAGATCCGATTCGAAAAAAATACTCGAAACAGATTCGAATTCTAAATGATTCGGTTTTGCCCAGCCTTATTCACGACGCGTGAAGGCAAATCTTCAGCTAGCACATAAAACCTGACCTACCATTTTAACAATATCCTTTGCCGCCACTCTCCGCTTGTCTTCTGCAATGTTAATTTGATTTTTCTTTCCCGTTTTAGCATCGAGAGCAGTCACATTCAGAATTCCATTTGAATCTATATTGAAAGAAAGATCTATGCTTGGAACACGACGTGGAGCTGGTGGGATTCCTTCCAAATGAAATGATCCAAGAAACATGTTGTCTCTTATTCTTGGACGTTCTCCTTGATATACCTGTAATATAAAAGGATGAAACAGCGTGTGTAACAGTGTCTGCTTACTCAATAGAAGGTATTCTTAATCGTTGTTTCCAGTAATAAATAAACGTGGGCATTTAATCAGATTGACTGCTGATTCGGACTCATCACAACTTTCTCAGTGATATGGCTGGTGCATTGTGTAATTTAACACAATGCTTCTGCAAAGTTCCTGGTGACTAAGTTTGAGCGGTCCCAAAACTTGAGTTAGCAGATTGTTTCTTTAATTCCCTTTAGAAAGATTTCCAAACACAACTGAGCCACTAGATGGGAGTAAGTATTGCTTTTCTATTGAAATTCATTCTGAGCAAGGCAGGAAAGCGAGGATGCAAACGAGCCAATTAACGGCTTAGTGGCAAAAAGCTACTACAAAATGAAATGCCAGGAAATGCACTCTAAGAAGAAAATATTTTCATCGGAATCAAACTGCTATAAGTAATTGCATTGAGTGATATCAGACCAAGTGGGTGGGATGTCCTTTTTTAGTTTGTTTTGTTGAACAAGGCGAACTTGGGGAGTGTTAACACTTTGATAGTAACACTTAGTACAAACTTTTGTTCTCTATTAAGAGTCATTAAAAACTATATAATTTCCTTAATTGAAAATTTTGTACAATGTACAATTCAATAATGTATTTTTGAATTACTGTGTTTCTACAACTGAGTTTTGTTTTAAAATGAATACAATAGTTTAAGTTACCGAAAACCGTAAACGAGTCTGGTTGTCACCTCTGGTTGTTACATTGATCGATTGCTTGGTTGGGATTTTTGTGTTTTTCTTGACAACAACTCTCATGAAATCCCCGACTATTTCAACTCCAAGTGAAAGTGGAACTACATCTCGAAGTGTGAACTAGAATTTTAATTCAGTAGATAAATAAATATAGAACTAAGGTATTTTTGCATAATTCTGAGGAATTATTATCGTTTTTTTTTTATTTTATTGCTACAATATATGCTAAGCCCTTTAAGAATATTTGGTATTTCTTAATAAAGTTCATTTTTGAAATCATATATAGATAAATAAAATTTAAATGTGCACAATCAGTAAATAAAGATCAAGATGTTTATCAAGACGACATTCAAATTTCGGCATGGGTAATTGGCAGTGTACGGTTTTGCTATAACAAGTTAAGCCGACTGCCACGGTTACGATAGTTTTAGTTGGTTTCATGGTTTCATGTAGACTTTTAACAAGTTTTCACAAGAAAATGCACTAGAAATTCTATTCAATTAGCTTTTTGTTTTCGTGCCATTCATATAGCAAGTGGTTGCCTCCAGGTAGACTCGGAGTTCTACGGATATGCTCAACCGGCGAAATACAAACGGTCTAATTTGCCAAATAGATTTGAATAGCCATTCGAAACGTCTGTAAATTACAAAATTTCATCGTTAGTATTTCAACGGTTGAGCATGTCTTTAGAACTATTCCATTCAGATATTTAATTTTATTTTGACAAGCATAAGATACAGACGGGTCGATTTAAAGATTTAAAATAAAACTTTAGAAAGGACTTCTATACCAATACGGATTTTGTTGGCCAAGGTGCGATTTATACACAGTTCAAATTTGGCATAAATTTTGAAAATAAACATTTATTGCTAATAAAACCTAGGATTTACTGTACTTCAGTCACAGCGTGGGATGTTGATATAATGAATAAAAGGTATCGAATTCGGCCTCTAAGTTCATTTTTCAAATCCTATCATTACTATCCTAACTATTATTTATAAACTTGCATAGGTTTGTCAGAATCATCCTAATCAGAAACCTGTCACTATTGGCGTGATCGCAGAACGCATCAATTCGCAACGTTTTCGAAAGAGGACATGTCCCATTCTCTTGACTCTATACAAAACTATCTTCAAAATTAGCATTATTTGCGCGCAATTACGCTGTATATTTTCATTTCATTATCGCAAGCTGGTGAAGGGCCGGCTAGCTGCTGTTCTTGTTAGAAAAACCGTCGCCTATTTTATAAGTACTCATTTGAGTATGCCTAAGAATAACTGCTTATTAACCTAACTTACTTTCCCAGATTTCATATTTTCTGCCTGTGCTGCTGCTCCGTAGGCCACAGCCTCATCCGGATTTATAGTTTTATACAAAGTTTTTCCGCTGAATAATTTTTGCAACATTTCACGAATTTTAGGAATTCTTGTCGATCCACCGACAAGAACCACATCGTCAATCTATAAAATAAAAGGTTTCGTTGTTGATTTTCCTTCAACTTGACTTGTAAAATAATCCTAGCCATGTCCACGAATAGGGCTCGGCAATGCGATTTTGTGATTCGAATCGATTCGAAGCACATTATATTAGATTCAATTTTGAATCGTTCATAAGAACAAATACTGACTGACCAGACAAGAAGTTTCATTTTTAACGACAAAATCCAATCGATTTTGGTATACTATTTTTTAATTAAAAATATGAAAATATTCACATTGAAAATACACTATAAACTATGAATTTCCTGAACTTTGCAACAATGAAAACTTGTAAAAGTAAAAATGGAATATTTGTTATTTACATCAAATTCGTGATTCAATCCGATTCGAAAAAATTATTCGAATCAATTTCGATTTCCAAACGATTCGGTTATGCCCAGCCCTGTCCACGAAGACCTGAATGTCGTCAACAAGTAACATTTTTATAGAAGAATGTTGTTTTCTTCCCTGTTTCTATACCATTCTATAAGTAATACAGCTGTTAGTTGCGTATGGTATGTTTTTGCTCACAGGAATGTTGCTGTCGTGGATTACTTTTGATATTGCAGTGACCGTTGGATGGTTCATTGTGAGTACCGCTTGTAGGGAATTTTTCAATAAAATCTATAAAAGACTTTGGGGAAACTCTAAAAACACACACACTCACACACACACATACTTTTATACAAGTATATTTGCAACAACACTGAATGTATATATACAAACTTACAAACTGAAACGAACACGTGTAAATGAGTCTTGTTTTCCATTAGCATTTGGAACAATTAGATATTAGAAAAAGCATCTCAACTTCTATAGTATAGCTTGTGTATCATTACCTTTTCTTTATCAATATTTGCTTCAGAAAGCGTTTCCTTCACAGTTTCAATTGTTTTTTCAAAGTAATCTGAATTAATGTCTTCAAACTTTGCTCTGCTGATGGTTTCCTTGAAATCCATACCATTGAACAAACTGTCAATTTGCAGTCTGAAATAGTATTCAAATTTTCACTTAAAAATAATTTGGATTATCGAAGGTAGATATCCTCTTGGCCAACACATAATAGCAATTTAAACATTTGTGTTAGTATAATGGATTCATTTTTTGTTCATACTGGTTTAAAAAAGTTCAAGAGTATACAATTAATTTTAAAGTTGAATAACAATATTAATGGTTATTATGCATACATTGTAAATGTGGATATTTGTTTGCCCAGGGTAGATATCGTTCACGGAACTCCACTATTCTTGTTTATTTATGTTTGGAATATTTTACATATAGTTCAGTACGATAGTGTTCATTAGTTGATATTCATTCCGGTTAAGTATTCGTTTTTAAATGAATTTCTTTTAAAAATCTCATAATTGTACTTACTTGGCTTGCAGAGCCACTGATAGTTTTCGCTTTGCCTTTTCACATTCAACGCGTAATTTGGACATAGCTCTCTTGTTGTTTTTCATATTAACACCATGTTTTCTATTGAAGAGATTTGAATAGTAATCAACCATTCGATTGTCGAAATCTTCGCCTATAAAAAGTTGCGATACTTATGTATAATATTATATAGAGTTATAAATAAAATAAGCCTTTCCAGGAATGACAACAAGAAATAGTGGCGCAGGATTGCTGAGCGAAATATAAGCTTAAATAAGTGGTTGCTGTTTTTTCGCCCAGGACAGGTATCACATGCTACAGTTTATTACGACGATTCAATTTGGATTGAATTTTTTCTACTTTTGAAAAATTCATGTTTATGTTTGGAAACTTGCTTATTGTCACGTCAGTTTTTAGGCGTGATGATGAGGTATGAATCATGGAAAACAACATATATACATTGATATATTTAGGTCTACCAGTCATCCTAAATGCTACCTCATCTCGAATTATATTGTAAATTTGCCATTTTATTGTCGCCGTTTTCACAGGTATTGTACTTTAGTACTATTGACTGTAAACGATAAAATCGTATTTTGTGTGTCAATTATGGGCTGTAAATTAGAATTCCCGCTATATCCCATATGTCAAATTTTGAAATTAACAGCTATTGCAAATAAAACAGTGAAGTTAGCGCGTCTTTGTCAATATTGACTATGAGTTGTCACGTTTACATTTAAGCATTCTTACTCTCCTAATAATGAATAAATACTAAAATAAATAGAAATATTCACCCCCTAAATGTGTATCTCCTCCCGTGGCTCGAACATCAAATATTTGGTCTTTGATGGTCATAACAGTTACGTCAAATGTTCCGCCTCCGAGGTCAAATATTAAGATATTACGTCCATTGCGATCCTGTAATATGAAAATCAATTCTTGGATTACGTTATTATAAAATTCCTGAAATTTTATACATATTAGTTTAAATAGGTAGATAGATACTATTACTATTAGATTAGATAGATTAAGCGGAATATCTTGAAGTCAGCGGAACGACCCGAGTTAAACACTAGAAAAGTTCAGTGACTACGTTCATTTGCAATAATTGCACTTTTCTAAAATTTTAATATGGTTTGTTGGTGTCATTTACGCCGTTCAACAGCCCATATTTAGAAAAAAATTAAGCTCATTCCATCCTCACCAAGAAAAAAATGTTGCAGAAAATGGCAATTTCGCCACATGGTATCTGTTTGGCGTCAATGCGCAAATATACATATATATGTAAAACGATACTAGTCATATAAGTGTTTGTCTGTCGGTCTTACGGTATTAGAGAGAATCTCAATATTAAAAATGAAAATGAAAACCAAACCTTATTTTCAAGTCCATATGCAATTGCTGCAGCAGTCGGTTCGTTCAGCATATATAATACGTTCAGGCCAGCAATCCTGCCTGCGTTCCTTGTTTCTTTACGCTGAGCATCGTTAAAATAAGCTGGAACTGTAATAACTGCATCAGTGACAGTTGTTCCCAAGAAAGCCTCTGCTGCCTCCTTCAATAAGCTAAGCACCATAGCACTTATTTGTTCCGGATAAAATGTTTTCACTTCGTTCATGTACTCAACCTGAAAAAAATAAAAAGTATATATGGAACAATGTAATCTCTTATAGCAAAATAAAAATCTTTGGATTGCTTAGGTTTGATTTGCGTCGTGTTGGGGGTACCGATACAACAGGGAGGGGAAACACCACTTACGGGGGTTTTGAACCGTAATCAATTTCTGTTTAAGATGTTTTTTACTAAGAGTGTACTTGCTATTTGAAGTAAAAAACTAAAAAAAGGTAAAATATAAAAATCCAAGTAACTAATTAAAATCAATTGTCTTTCATCGGCAAATTTACTCTCCTAAATAAAGCATGCTCAGATAAAACACATATAATATTGAACTCGGGAAATTTAAATAACTAAATCGGTAAAAATGATTAGAAAAATTGGGAATTGAGTAAAAAATTGCGAAAAAGTTCCGTTCAAACCTATTTTGTTTACTGTGAGTAATTGATCGATTGCATCATGGGAGAGCGGTTTATCTGTGGCCGACACATGGATAAAATGAAATATTTGAGCATGAAGGAAATGGCGAAACAAAACAGTTCGTATGACTGATAATGTACACGAAACATGAGGAGAGTGAATCTATAAATGAAGGTTGTGAATCATTATAGTTATAAATACAAACCTGTATCTTGGGTCTATTTCTATCGTTAATCACTTTGAATCCCCATAGTTTCAAATCTTCTTGAACGTTAGGGTCGTCGTATGTTCTTCCAATCAAACGTTTAATTTCTGCAAAAAATGAAAAAAATATATATATTATATATTAAGCATGATGTGTCTGGTATTAGCGCGGTATTAGCGCAATTGTAAAAACATACCGAAAGTTTGCGCGTGCATGAATTGCTAGGTTATAGTTGGCTCCGCAGTTTTTAAAATACCCTTGTGTATATCCAGCGTCTATGTAAACACGATTGAAACTAAGCAAAGAAGTGGTAGATAATTGGTCATGATGCCACTCACTGCTAGGACTGGGAGATTCAATTCGCAGATACGAATCGATATGAAGCACACATTATCCGAATCAACAGTGAGTCGTTCGTAGGAACAAAAACTTGCTAAATAAATTGAATTCTCATTTTTAACGAGAAAATGTAATCGATTTTGGTCAAAGTTGACCAAAATCGATGTATATTATTTTTTCGTCAGAATAGGAAAATTGTTGCTCAAGACCTCGAGTGTAAATTGAAAATCCACAAAAAACAATAAATTTATTGATTTTTATAATGGAGATAATTTTAATATCAGAAACGGAAAAAAATTTACCTACGTAGAATTAGTGATTCAGTCCGATTCGAAAAAAACATTCGAATCAGCTTCGAAATCTAAATGCTTCGGTTTTGCCTAACTCTACTCACTGCATTTTATAATAGAGATTTAGTCTCTTTGGTTCTCACTTCTGCCAAGTCGTTTTTTTTTAACATTAATCGCTGACCATGGCGCGGGTCATATTCTGAGATTCATATCATTTTTTTAGAATAGCCGATTGATCTGGCCTTTTGCCAAGTTTTATAAAACATTCATACCTTTTAAATTTGATCAAGAGAAAAAAAGAATAAAAATTTTACAGAAACTAGAAAATTTTCAATCACTATGGAGTGAGTAGCCATTGACTACTCACCCCCACATGAAAAAAATCACTTAAACATGTTTTGATTATATTGATTCGCAAGTGGATCGCGCCACTGTGGCGTGAACCACCGGTAAAATATGTTCAAGAAAAGAGAAATTTGCTGGGACTTGATTTAACGGGTTGGACGCAAAGGGGCTCAAACCCAAGGTTTTCCCGGCGATGCCTGAGTAATCACCGCTTGAGCGACTAAACTTACGGAATAATGTATTCTCAAGATTATCAGACAAATCTGCTCTCGCAGTTTCTCCGATAAGTCGTTCTGAGTCGTTGAAAGAAACATCCTTCGTCATTTGCAATTATTTCGATCTAAATGCAAATAAAATGATTCGTGCTTTAAATGAGTAGATGCTTATCATAGTATAAGTCATTTACTAGATTTCATCCATATATTTATTACCATCTTATGTGCGTTCAACCATGAGCGCTCAACGATAAAATAAATCACATCATTGAAATTAATTTAAGCAATAACGAATGAATAGGAAATCATAGAAACTAACTAGATTAATCTTGGCCGAACAGGGAATATATTGTCAGAACAACACCAACTCTTTTTCTAACGAGTGACTGATAATATAACTCATCGTTTACTGGACAGTGAAAAGTTATATATCAACATTTAAAGTCTCCTTCATTTATTTTAATATAATATCGAAACATCTGTAAATCCAAACAATAACCTTGACGGAGACACGTTAAATTGTATAGAGTAGAGAATGCAAAAAATTTCTGGAAAGAAGAAGAGAGCATAGCATGGGGAAAAGCACTCTAAATAGCCAAAAACAATGATATTGCGCGAGCCTATAAAATAAGTCAGTTAATCAATTTATTTTACGTCGTTATCCGTAACTACAAACAAAAAATAAAACCACAAACATGGCCAAGACATGGAAATATAAAAATATAGCGTCAATTCGAATTCATATATTCAAATTGATTCGCTGTTATTTAAATCATTCATGAGTCGTCCATACCAAATCTGAAATTTTTTTTTCTCTGGTATGGTCATAGATGGCGCCTGACTGGACGGCGAGAATTATCAATGCCCATGCATAAAATTTCCTAATTTCTTTCTGGGTAGAAATAAATACTTGAAAAAAGTGGATTTTTCAAATTTTTATGGGACAAGTACAAACAACAGATTTTATTGTAAACATAATTGAGCAAATATTATTGGTTGACGCGAACAATCAGTTATTTAGACAGAAGTAGCCGAATCAGATACGACTTTCAAATGATTAATTTTTGTCCAGTTCTAGTGGTAAATCTGCCACTTACCCTGTCATTTCTGTGAACGGCAACACATGAATAAGTTGTACCAAGATCAATCCCAATCGTCGTCATTTTTATGTTGCGATATTAGGAGCAATAAGCTGGAAAATACAAGATGAATTAACACTAGGGACTACAAAATAAACTGTAATTGGTTAAAAATGACAAAATAAATATTATATTGTACAAAAACAATTTTTTAAAAAGCAAAATTTGCGACTTCATCACGTGTTACGCCCTCGAGTATTTTTTGTCAAAAAAAGTCAATTTTTCAAATCAAAAGAAGCAAATAAAAAAATTTCGACTTGCATTTTAATCTCCTTTCCCAAGATTTGACACTTTCCGTCGTCAATGTGCTCAAGTAACCCTACAAAAGTATTTTGTTATATTTCATTTTACACCAAGCCTTATATTGGCGCTATATGTTGTGACACAATCATACAAAAATATTTTAGAGCGAGCAAATTTTCGCTCATTTACTTATCCCACTTATTATTTTCCGTCCTAAATTATTCTATTTATTTAGCAAAAAGGCCTAATAAAACTTTACCCTACGCCGAGTGTTATATTAAGACTTTATCATGTGAGTTATGTGCTAGAGTGAAGTAATATATTAAATATTACGAGCCCTGGGTGTGTGTTACTGTCGGTTTGTTTAAGATTGACAAACATATCACCCTTTAAAACACCGTATACCGAAGGTATTTATTTTTCCATGCATGTGCCGCAGCTGAACCGCAACTCAGCGACGCAACCCAACATGGGCCCACGCTTATCAAGATGTTCAGTCACACATTTGTCTTTTTTGATAAAACAAATAAAGTAAATATTGACCTATTCTTTCCTCGTTATTCTAGTGATAACAATTCTCAAATTTCTCCGTTGGAATGATCATATGCGGCATAATTGCCGGCCTACCCTGGTTCACGTAAATCCTACAATGCAACCTAATTTGAAATCTGCGCGATAAATCTTGGTTCGCCATATGATTTAGTCTTTTTATCCTTTTTTTTTCTCCCGGAGGATAAAAACAAGGAATTCATCTTAATCTCAATCTTATGGTTTATACATGATCGCCCGAAACCAAACGGGAGCTATCTAACGGGAGCCATATCGGGTATCGAGTGCTATTTTAGATATGAAAATCACGCAAAATTCGTTTTTTTTTTGGTTTTCAGATATATATATCCAAGTATTTCCACGACAATCAATGTGCAGAACATCAGTTACACGTCTATGATAAAAAATGCTTGCTATTTAAAGCCACTAGAGTATTTGAGGCTGGACATTTGAGACCAAGGTTCGTCCTCTCGCCATTGGGAAAATATAAGAATGAACAACTTTGGACGATATGCTACTGCGACTGGCCCTCTAATCCTATCAACCTTCCTACTAATAGAAATAACGAAGTCGCCTTCGACAAAATTACAATTATATTTATAACTAATCTTGTAATTTTTGTGGAGAAAGATTATGTTATTTCTTTTCTTGGCTTTGATCTCACTTTAGCATCCTTGTAGCAATTGCCAAATAGTAAACGCGGAAGAAGGTTTTGCAGTTCAATAAAATAATACCTTGAAATCTCATTTATACTGGAACAGAATTTTTAATTTGCTGTGCATCAGTCACAAATCAACCGCGCGTAGGCAGCTGATCCATCTTTGGCACGTACTTAACCAAACACGATCAGTCAGAATTTTTCTGATATGAGCCTATATTTGCTGCTAATGCCCATTTAATGATTAGCTATGGACAATATGCTGCTGGCTCCCATTTTGTGTTCCTTCCTGATGCACCAGCGTATTCCGCGAGGCAGTACCTTCCTCATCGACTGAAAAAGAAAATGCGGAGCGGTCCACAAAGTACTTCATAGCTTCACTTCATAGCGCAAGCAATCCTAAATCATCGGTGCGTAATGAATATTAATTACATCTATTCAAACAATTTAAATTAGCCTTCTTTCTTTTAAGGTTCTAAATAGGCACTGAGCTGATACCCGCTTCTGAACATATTAATATGTCTTCAACTTTAGCTGCACATTTTCCTTAAATAAAAACAACCCAGCGAAGCATATGTTGTCGATACATGTTTTGTTAAACACAAGACTACCCAAAATTTTCTCTCTGATTGTAAGTCTGAGCCCGATTGAAACACGATACCTATAAAACAGGAACTTTTACATAATACACTCCCTACTGTATGCTATGTCGATTTGCAATACACGCCCTACTGTATGTTGATTTGTTTGATCACCGCGTTCCACTGTATTCAAAATCTGAATTTTAATTTTGTCAAGCGCGAGCCATTAATGGTTCGAGTCTTTGGCGGCGCGATCCACTCTTTACCCATGCTTAACAAAATATATCCAGACAAAAGTTTCTGACGTCTGTGTAATACAATAATAGTTTCTATTTAATATGTAGATCCTGCTGCGTCATGGCGAGTCATATTTGATAAAATTTGCGAATCCAACTTTAATTGATTTCTGATAAATGGTCGTCCATCAGTGCGATTCGCTTTAATGAGTGGCTACAAACAATAAATAAACCATTTTTCCTGACTATTCCAACTGGATTGCCATAAAAAATGATGATTCGACATATCGGAAAAATCAAGAGAGGTAAGATCTTGGACACCTTCCTAGGGAACCGGTGTAATAAATTGAAATGATATCAGAAACAACCCAAATAGAATCTCGGTCAAGCATGAGATACAGATGAACCTAACTTTGACGGCGCTAACAATCAGTGAATCATACTGCTACTGCTGTTTACTACTATGTTCAGAAATGGTAGATGGCTGTACCATCACACAGTGCAAATACCACTTACTGCACTCCAATACTGCGGTTCAGTTTCGTTCGGAATGGTTATTGTTTAATGTGCAGTTGTTGTGCTACATTTTTTTTGCTGTTAAGTGGCGGCTAAATGGTTCCTTTGCTCCATTGTTTTGCTGCCTTGCTCAGAGTAAATTTAAACAAAAAAATATGATATATTTCTGATTGGTTAAAGTGTCAACGTGAAATCATACGCGTTATCACAGTTTTTATAGCCTCGTTCAATGAATTCACGTTTAATAGATAATTGGGGGTATAAAAACTTCCATGCGGCTCAAAAAGCCCAGGTTTTTTCGCTAACACAAGGCTCTCTGTGTATTTTCCAAATATTCCAAATAGAGATAAAATTCATAGCAGGAAAATAATACTTGCAAATCTTCAAATGCCGAACATTCCTATATTACAAATATATTGATTTGCAATTGCATTTAGGCTAGGCCACTTTTCCAACTAAACCATCGCAAAAACTCATCCATCGACATATACAACAATATTTGACGCATTCCGTACCAATTAATATTGGTTTGTCTATTAAGAGTAAATACCCCACTGAGATTATTTCATGCGAACAAAACGTCATAAATAGGTCTAATTCAATAAGGTTGTATGAATTACCGGTTATAGGAACAAAAACCTGAAAAACCAAGTAAAATTTATATTCTTTTCCTGCAACCAGTTTGTTTAAATCTATTTGTTTTAAGATGAATTGTAAAGTGAGCGTATTAAGCCTCCGATATTCATATATATATATATAGATATATATTTATAATTTGTAGATATTGAGCATCATTCCATTCGAAAAATGTAAAACGAGGCAATTTAGCAATAGAATTCGATTTAACGATATATATATATATATTCGAAATTATTTTGGAATTAATGTGAAGTCACGAACCAAGTAAGTCAAATTTCAAAATTAGAACGCCCGAAGAATCATATTAAATCCCGTAAATCCTTATTATAAAAATTTTAGTCGATTCAAATCTTGAACTATGCATCTTTTAATCAGCATGTCTGACTAAAAAAAATCCGATTGGTCTGGCTGCGGTTTATGTATGATGTGACGTAGCATGATTATCACGCTTGAGAAACGCGGTTCCTAACCATTCCCCAGTCTTAAATATTTTGTCAACACATGCTTCATGCGAGATGATGCTGGGTTCATTCCTGTCTCATGCTTAATAAAATATAATTTGAGATCGAAGCCTGATCGATAAAACACAATACATTAGAATGACAGGGATATAAAAAGGCGCAAAACAAAAAGAATAATTATTAATTCATAAAGAAGGTCAGAATCACCCAGATTGTTAATGTTATACTAGCACCATGGGTACAACATGGGTTAACTGTGAGAAGATACAATGTTTGTTGACAACTGTGAGATTAAAATATCAATGATGTAATATAGTTTTATTCAGGAAAATTTTCAATATTCAAGTTTTATGATCTCACGCCATTGCGCAATTGTTTATTAATAAATATAGAATGTGTGTTCAACTTGTTCGTACGTCTGCAAATCATGGATCAATTACTTTGTCGAAAAACTCAAAGACTATTTAAGCCCGTTTTGTGTAGCACTATAAATGTATACATTTGGTTAATATCAAAACGGGAGTTTTAAATAATTGGCACGGTCTCATGAGTATATCGAAATCATTAAAAAATGGGTCTGCTTGCTTGTGCACCCATTGAAATCGGTGTGAAGACACTAAAAGATCAAAGATGAAACGAGTGATGACTAGCGCTCCCATTTTTCCAAGAGGATTATGAATTGAAATTGCATGTTTACATTAAATGAAACGGCAATTCTTGTCTTTGCAACCTTGACATGAAAATTTTATTCAAAAAAAAAATTCTCACATCGTGACGTTAAAAATAGATCAATCAGAAATTTTAATTGAAAACTTTAATGAATAAGCTCAATGAAATTCGTTAGATGTCGCAAATGAGTATTTAACTATTATCTCAAAAAGAGGAAGTTTTGAACAGGCTAATCATATTTCATGACTCAGCAAAAATTCCAGCTGTTGTTTATTCTTTCCCCTGGAAGGTTCCGCTTTTCCAATTTTGATTTATCAATTCAGTTATCAGTAATATATTTTTGTCTTAACAACAATTAACACTAACCACGAATTCGGGGTTTAAGAGAAGGAAGATATTCTTCGGCCTAACAAAACGAACACAAACTGAAGTTTTTGTCGAAATATCCTACGTTAGCAAGGACAATTTCTACCACAAACACTGCCACCAATAATCGCCCGTTACTATCTTTTTATCGCCTTTTGCAATGCACTTTTAACACTTTTCTGAAATTTGCTTCTAAAATCCTCCTTCTCAATTTAATCTTCCATTTAAGGTCATTGTTTTGGCAATATTTTGCCCAAAAATCCCGAACTTGCAACTCCGCAATTTATCTCTTTAGGCCTCAACCCACAGCAACCTTGTGGACAGCGACCGAAAGCAGTAAAATTTTTATCCGTGGTGACGTCACGGATGTTTGTACCCAATATAGATGATCATATCATCTGCATCGCCCAATGCAGATACCACTCACTGCACTTTAATATACCACCTTTCTTTGTTAGAAAATGAAATAAATCTCTATTACGCTTAACGTGTAGTTACTGGTGCTAAATTTTTTAATATATGTTTGCAACATAAGTGACCGTTGGTATGCTTTTTCAAAAAGTTTTATCTGACCCTGCTTAGAAGTATTTTAAATATTTGAAAACAAATTTAGGACCAAACATTTTATAACAATATTCACAATTATAAGTTAAAACGCCCTGAAATCTACTGAAGTCCTTTTTAAATATTTTATTGATTAAAACTACGTGGAGGAATTTATATGGAAGACCACTCATTAAGCAAGCTCTCTTCAAATTATTGAAACTTTAAATAATTAAGAAAAGTCACCAACCAGCCCATATCTTAACCAGAACAGCATAGATGATCAATTGTCATATATATATATATATATATATATATATATATATATATATATAATTTTAGTATTGAAATTATAATTTCCAGTGACTGACACATATTAAAAAAATAAAATGATAAAAAAACGTTATAGTTATGCCTAGGGCTGGGCAATTCGATTGGATGATTCGAACCAATCGCGAATCGTTCATGGGAACAAAAACTTGATAAAAGGATTGAATTTTTTTCATTTTAACGACAAAATGCACTCGATTCTGGTCAAATTTGACAAAAATCGATTGTATTTTGTCGTTAAAATAGAAATTTCTGCCTTTGAACTTGAGTGTAATTGAAAATACAACGCGTTTAATTCTGTTTAAGCTAATATTTGTAATTTTCTAACTGTCAATTACATTATTACACTAATAAGACAATAATAGTGATAGTAAAAACGGGATATTTTTTTTTTTTATGTAATTAGCGATTCGATCCGATTCGGCAAATATTCGAATCAGATTCGCATTCCAAATGATTCGGTTTTTGCCCAGCCCTAATTATGTCTAATAAATTTCGAAGAAACTACGTTTGAGAATATTAGAAGTTTTATTATGTCAACAAGAGTCGTATGAACTTGACAGAATATATCTCAGATTTGAAATTGTTAAAATTATCACAGGTTTTAAAAAAATAAATACAATTCAAAAACTATATACAAAATTATTAAAAAAAAAAAAAAATAGAAAATAATTTATATGTGTATGGTACCTATATATCAGGGTGATTATGAAACAAAATATCGCAATTCAAATCTGAAAGATTAAATATTTTAACATGTTTCTCTCAGTGACTTGAATACAGTGATCCTAAACAACTTTGAATTTTAGGAAGAACTAAGTATATATGTATATACATATATTTGTTGATGTGGCACAAGTAAGGTGCAGTCTCATTGTTCAGAAATACCATCTTCTACTTCTGTCTTTGTTGCATGGATCAGCGTCGTGATCGATTTTCCAGAAAATATCTTTACATAAACGTTTGAAACTTTGGAGTTCCTTGGCTGCTTCTCTTTTTGGCTGAAATGAAAAATTTCAAGATTTAAAAATAAAACAAAAAACATTCAAGTGTATAAAGTATAACCGAAATTTTGATCCATGCAACCTGTATGAAAGCATTGAATGTTCCAAGCTGCTTTCTTATTGAGTTAAAGGGAGATATACGTTTTATATTATATAAATATATATAAAGCTGATATAATAAAATTTTAATTATATAATTTATAAGTTATATATTATAAGTAATAATTTGTGAGGATCTTTGTTGATTCATTTGCAAAACTTAAGTGGATGCAGCATTTTTTGAACAAATATATTAAAAATTCACCCGCTTTTGCTTTTTTACTTTATCGAACTTTTCAATTATTTTGTTTTTATCTCCGTTCGGTATTTTATCTTTGTATATGGGGTCGTGGATTTTTTCCCTTGCCAACAGTGCAAACCGTTTCCAGAGCTTCTTTCTTATCGACTTCCTTTGTACAAAATAGAGGGGACAGTTGTAAGTCAATACCAAAGACTAAAATAAAATTATGTATGTTTCGACTGTTTATTAGGTTCCAATAAAATGCAATTGCCAAAATACAAATGACCAAATTTTGACAACAAGCGAAACAAAAAATAATTATATATATAAAAGAGGAATTTTATCCCTTGGAAATTGCCCTAACGTATTTTTTAGGTGGGGTAATTGTCGACAAAAATGAAGTGAAAGGTAGGTAGGTGGTTTTTCCAATTGTCAAAGACTCGAGGTATATACCACTCACTGGATTCTATTATATCGGCCAACATTTTGTATAGATCGTACAAATTGATGGTTTTATATTTAATCCAGCTTGAAGTCGTAGTGGCTCATAGTTCCTGCTCAGGCGTAACTTCATATATTGCATAAAGCAAATTTGAATAATAAAAAATAGTCTCTTCAGGGAATTGGCCATTCAAATAACTATTTTATTCAATTTGTTTCAAAATTATCCTTAAGGTTGTCAAACTTGAAGAAAATTAAATGTTTCTTTTATCGAGTTCATTTATGTTGCAAAATCGATGTGATTCGAATAATATTTGAATGAAATACAACTAACTCAACAACTAAGACTTGTTGATCATGATAACAAATGATGAAAATAATCGAACGATCGAAATATAAAATGTAGATAATCATTTGAGAATGATTTTTCCTGTGATAGATTGGGCACAGTAGTGCCAAAACTGCAAGTCCCCGAGTTAGTTAGCGTTGGGTGATTCATTAAGATCCGAAGACGCAAATATAAATAAGTCATGAAATCAAAATTTTGAAAATAAGAAGATATTTTTAATGAAAAATGAATTTATAATAGATTTTGGTTACAATTTAGATGAGTTTAATTTTAATCGTAAATTGGCTTCAAAATTTTTAATATATTTATTTTTCGAATTCATACTAAGCGAATTATTCGTAAAACAAAGATATCTATCTTTCCTGTGGGACCAGCATTCGATCTGATTCGAAAAATGTTTCGAAGCAGATTCGAAAAATAATTGGAAGCAGGTTCGAATTCGTAATAATATCGACATTATGGAAGACATTGTCTAACCCCAGCTGCAATGCACATCTTTACCCTGTCTTTTTTGTTTACAGAAAATGATGTTGGTCGAAAACTTGTGACTCACCTCATATTTTGCTGGAGAGTATCCACTAGAATGAGAACAAGGAGAAAGACTTAACAAATGTATTGATTCAGGCGATACATATTTGTGACGTGAGGACCTACCTTTTTCAACAGCCTGTGAAAAAAAACATACTTGTTAAAAAAATGCTACGAGAATGATCCGTAAATTCATTGTTCGAAACGATTTTAAAAATTATAAAAATATATCTTTGCATATGCTGATTTACCTATATCGATAAAAAATATAATGACCGGTGGCCACGTACAAGCATAGCGCTGATAGTGACAAGAGTACAGTAAATTTACCGTTCATTTGCAGAAAATATATATTTCCAAATACCGAAATGTTGAAGCAGTATATGCCGAGTGAATAGAAAATTTGTTTCGTCAAGGATATACGGATGGATCGAACCTGGTTCAGCGAAGCTTTACGTGATAACACTTTTGCCAAAACTTGGACGAAATATTTTTGATTGAAGCCCATAATTGGCCAAAACAACATGCTGGTAGTCTATTTTTCATTTTCATCAACTAAAACTGCTATCGCAATGCAATTCATTGTAAAATAGACTGACACTATTTTTACAATCAATATGGCAAACATGCACCTGATTTAATAAAGCACGGTGGGAGAACCGACAATACAAGAACGTTGATGTCCTTGAAATCAATGCTCACTCACTATTTCACGATGAATAAAATAATATATTAAA
>OZ023141.1:21453165-21473968 GCA_963675895.2 Styela plicata | reverse complement strand
CAAAACAATGACCTTAAATGGAAGATTAAATTGAGAAGGAGGATTTTAGAAGCAAATTTCAGAAAAGTGTTAAAAGTGCATTGCAAAAGGCGATAAAAAGATAGTAACGGGCGATTATTGGTGGCAGTGTTTGTGGTAGAAAATGTCCTTGCTAACGTAGGATATTTCGACAAAAACTTCAGTTTGTGTTCGTTTTGTTAGGCCGAAGAATATCTTCCTTCTCTTAAACCCCGAATTCGTGGTTAGTGTTAATTGTTGTTAAGACAAAAATATATTACTGATAACTGAATTGATAAAGCAAAATTGGAAAAGCGGAACCTTCCAGGGGAAAGAATAAACAACAGCTGGAATTTTTGCTGAGTCATGAAATATGATTAGCCTGTTCAAAACTTCCTCTTTTTGAGATAATAGTTAAATACTCATTTGCGACATCTAACGAATTTCATTGAGCTTATTCATTAAAGTTTTCAATTAAAATTTCTGATTGATCTATTTTTAACGTCACGTTGTGAGAATTTTTTTTGAATAAAATTTTCATGTCAAGGTTGCAAAGACAAGAATTGCCGTTTCATTTAATGAAAAACATGCAATTTCAATTCATAATCCTCTTGGAAAAATGGGAGCGCTAGTCATCACTCGTTTCATCTTTGATCTTTTAGTGTCTTCACACCGATTTCAATGGGTGCACAAGCAAGCAGACCCATTTTTTAATGATTTCGATATACTCATGAGACCGTGCCAATTATTTAAAACTCCCGTTTCGATATTAACCAAATGTATACATTTATAGTGCTACACAAAACGGGCTTAAATACTCTTTGAGTTTTTCGACAAAGTAATTGATCCATGATTTGCAGACGTACGAACAAGTTGAACACACATTCTATATTTATTAATAAACAATTGCGCAATGGCGTGAGATCATAAAACTTGAATATTGAAAATTTTCCTAAATAAAACTATATTACATCATTGATATTTTAATCTCACAGTTGTCAACAAACATTGTATCTTCTCACAGTTAACCCATGTTGTACCCATGGTGCTAGTATAACATTAACAATCTGGGTGATTCTGACCTTCTTTATGAATTAATAATCATTCCTTTTGTTTTGCGCCTTTTTATATCCCTGTCATTCTAATGTATTGTGTTTTATCGATCAGGCTTCGATCTCAAATTATATTTTATTAAGCATGAGACAGGAATGAACCCAGCATCATCTCGCATGAAGCATGTGTTGACAAAATATTTAAGACTGGGGAATGGTTAGGAACCGCGTTTCTCAAGCGTGATAATCATGCTACGTCACATCATACATAATCGGCAGCCAGACCAATCGGATTTTTTTTTAGTCAGACATGCTGATTAAAAGATGCATAGTTCAAGATTTGAATCGACTAAAATTTTTATAATAAGGATTTACGGGATTTAATATGATGATATTTGAAATTTGACTTACTTGGTTCGTGACTTCACATTAATTCCAAAATAATTTTGAATATATATATATATATATATATATATCGTTAAATCGAATTCTATTGCTAAATTGCCTCGTTTTACATTTTTCGAATGGAATGATGCTCAATATCTACAAATTATAAATATATATATATATATATATATATATATATATATATATATATGAATATCGGAGGCTTAATACGCTCACTTTACAATTCATCTTAAAACAAATAGATTTAAACAAACTGGTTGCAGGAAAAGAATATAAATTTTACTTGGTTTTTCAGGTTTTTGTTCCTATAACCGGTAATTCATACAACCTTATTGAATTAGACCTATTTATGACGTTTTGTTCGCATGAAATAATCTCAGTGGGGTATTTACTCTTAATAGACAAACCAATATTAATTGGTACGGAATGCGTCAAATATTGTTGTATATGTCGATGGATGAGTTTTTGCGATGGTTTAGTTGGAAAAGTGGCCTAGCCTAAATGCAATTGCAAATCAATATATTTGTAATATAGGAATGTTCGGCATTTGAAGATTTGCAAGTATTATTTTCCTGCTATGAATTTTATCTCTATTTGGAATATTTGGAAAATACACAGAGAGCCTTGTGTTAGCGAAAAAACCTGGGGCTTTTTGAGCCGCGTGGAAGTTTTTTATACCCCTAATTATCTATTAAACGTGAATTCTATTGAACGAGGCTATAAAAACTGTGATAACGCGTATGATTTCACGTTGACACTTTAACCAATCAGAAATATATCATATTTTTTTGTTTAAATTTACTCTGAGCAAGGCAGCAGTACAATGGAGCAAAGGAACCATTTAGCCGCCACTTAACAGCAAAAAAAATGTAGCACAACAACTGCACATTAAACAATAACCATTCCGAACGAAACTGAACCGCAGTATTGAAGTGCAGTAAGTGGGTATTTGCACTGTGTGATGGTAAAGCCATCTACCATTTCTGAACATAGTAGTAACACAGTAGCAGTATGATTCACTGATTGATAGCGCCGTCAAAGTTAGGTTTATCTGTATCTCATGCTTGACCGAGATTCTATTTGGGTTGTTTCTGATATCATTTCAATTTATTACACCGGTTCCCTAGGAAGGTGTCCAAGATCTTACCTCTCTTGATTTTTCCGATATGTCGAATCATCATTTTTTATGGCAATCCAGTTGGAATAGTCAGGAAAAATGGTTTATTTATTGTTTGTAGCCACTCATTAAAGCGAATCGCACTGATGGACGACCATTTATCAGAAATCAATTAAAGTTGGATTCGCAAATTTTATCAAATATGACTCGCCATGACGCAGCAGGATCTACATATTAAATAGAAACTATTATTGTATTACACAGACGTCAGAAACTTTTGTCTAGATATATTTTGTTAAGCATGGGTAAATAGTGGATCGCGCCGCCAAAGACTCGAACCATTAATGGCTCGCGCTTGACAAAATTAAAATTCAGATTTTGAATACAGTGGAACGCGGTGATCAAACAAATCAACATACAGTAGGGCGTGTATTGCAAATCGACATAGCATACTGTAGGGAGTGTATTATGTAAAAGTTCCTGTTTTATAGGTATCGTGTTTCAATCGGACTTACAATCAGAGAGAAAATTTGGGTAGTCTTGTGTTTAACAAAACATGTATCGACAACATATGCTTCGCTGGGTTGTTTTTATTTAAGGAAAATGTGCAGCTAAAGTTGAAGACATATTAATATGTTCAGAAGCGGGTATCAGCTCAGTGCCTATTTAGAACCTTAAAAGAAAGAAGGCTAATTTAAATTGTTTGAATAGATGTAATTAATATTCATTACGCACCGATGATTTAGGATTGCTTGCGCTATGAAGTGAAGCTATGAAGTACTTTGTGGACCGCTCCGCATTTTCTTTTTCAGTCGATGAGGAAGGTACTGCCTCGCGGAATACGCTGGTGCATCAGGAAGGAACACAAAATGGGAGCCAGC
This sequence comes from Styela plicata, assembly GCA_963675895.2. Classification (NCBI taxonomy): domain Eukaryota; kingdom Metazoa; phylum Chordata; class Ascidiacea; order Stolidobranchia; family Styelidae; genus Styela; species Styela plicata. The sequence goes on along the minus strand of OZ023141.1, from coordinate 21,470,513 downwards.
AGCATATTGTCCATAGCTAATCATTAAATGGGCATTAGCAGCAAATATAGGCTCATATCAGAAAAATTCTGACTGATCGTGTTTGGTTAAGTACGTGCCACAGATGGATCAGCTGCCTACGCGCGGTTGATTTGTGACTGATGCACAGCAAATTAAAAATTCTGTTCCAGTATAAATGAGATTTCAAGGTATTATTTTATTGAACTGCAAAACCTTCTTCCGCGTTTACTATTTGGCAATTGCTACAAGGATGCTAAAGTGAGATCAAAGCCAAGAAAAGAAATAACATGATCTTTCTCCACAAAAATTACAAGATTAGTTATAAATATAATTGTAATTTTGTCGAAGGCGACTTCGTTATTTCTATTAGTAGGAAGGTTGATAGGATTAGAGGGACAGTCGCAGTAGCATATCGTCCAAAGTTGTTCATTCTTATATTTTCCCAATGGCGAGAGGACGAACCTTGGTATCAAATGTCTAGCCTCAAATACTCTAGTGGCTTTAAATAGCAAGCATTTGTTATCATAGACGTGTAACTGATGTTCTGCACATTGATTGTCGTGGAAATACTTGGATATATATATCTGAAAACCAAAAAAAAAACAAATTTTGCGTGATTTTCATATCTAAAATAGCACTCGATACCCGATATGGCTCCCGTTAGATAGCTCCCGTTTGGTTTCGGGCGATCATGTATAAACCATAAGATTGAGATTAAGATGAATTCCTTGTTTTTATCCTCCGGGAGAAAAAAAAAGGATAAAATGACTAAATCATATGGCGAACCAAGATTTATCGCGCAGATTTCAAATTAGGTTGCATTGTAGGATTTACGTGAACCAGGGTAGGCCGGCAATTATGCCGCATATGATCATTCCAACGGAGAAATTTGAGAATTGTTATCACTAGAATAACGAGGAAAGAATAGGTCAATATTTACTTTATTTGTTTTATCAAAAAAGACAAATGTGTGACTGAACATCTTGATAAGCGTGGGCCCATGTTGGGTTGCGTCGCTGAGTTGCGGTTCAGCTGCGGCACATGCATGGAAAAATAAATACCTTCGGTATACGGTGTTTTAAAGGATATGTTTGTCAATCTTAAACAAACCGACAGTAACACACACCCAGGGCTCGTAATATTTAATATATTACTTCACTCTAGGACATGAATCACATGATAAAGTCTTAATATAACACTCGGCGTAGGGTAAAGTTTTATTAGGCCTTTTTGCTAAATAAATAGAATGATTTGGGACGAAAAATAATAAGTGGGATAAGTAAATGAGCGAAAATTTGGCCGCTCTAAAATATTTTTGTATGATTGTGTCACAAGATATAGCGCCAATATAAGGCTTGGTGTAAAATGAAATATAACAAAATAATTTTGTAGGGTTACTTGAGCACATTGACGACAGAAAGTGTCAAATCTTGGGAAAGGAGATTAAAATGCAAGTCGAAATTTTTTTTATTTGCTTCTTTTGATTTGAAAATTTGACTTTTTTTGACAAAAAATGCTCGAAGACGTTAACACGTGATGAAGTCGCAAATTTTGCTTTTTAAAAAATTGTTTTGGTACAATATACTATTTATTTTTTACCAATTACAGTTTATTTTGTAGTCCCTAGTGTTAATTCATCTTGTATTTTCCAGCTTATTACTCCTAATATCGCAACATAAAAATGACGGCGATTGGGATTGATCTTGGTACCACTTATTCATGTGTTGCCGTTCACAGAAATGACAGGGTAAGTGGCAGATTTACCACTAGAACTGGACAAAAATTAATCATTTGAATCATTTTCTGATTTGCTACTTCTGTCTAAATAACTGATTGTTCGCTTCAACCAATAATATTTGCTCAATTATGTTTACAATAAAATCTGTTGTTTGTACTTGTCCCATAAAAATTTGAAAAATCCACTTTTTTCAAGTATTTATTTCTACTCAGAAAGAAATTAGGAAATTTTATGCATGGGCATTGATAATTCTCGCCGTCCAGTCAGGCGCCATCTATGGCTATACCAGAGAAAGAAAAATTTCAGATTTGGTATGGACGACTCATGAATGATTTAAATAACGGCGAATCGATTTGAATATATGAATTCGAATTGGCGCTATATTTTTGAATTTCCATGTTTTGGCCATGTTTATGGTTTTATTTTTTGTTTGTAGTTACGGATAACGACGTAAAATAAATTGATTAACTGACTTATATTATATGCGCGCGCAATATCATTGGTTTTGGGTATTTAGAGTGCTTTTCCCCATGCTATGATCTCTTCTTCTATCCGGAAATTTTTTGCATTCTCTACTCTATGCAATTTAACGTGTCTCCGTCAAGGTTATTGTTTGGATTTACAGATGTTTCGATATTATATTAAAATAAATGAAGGAGACTTTAAATGTTGATATATAACTTTTCACTGTCCAGTAAACGATGAGTTATATTATCAGTCACTCGTTAGAAAAAGAGTTGGTGTTGTTCTGAAAATATATTCCCTGTTCGGCCAAGATTAATCTAGTTAGTTTCTATGATTTCCTATTCATTCGTTATTGCTTAAATTAATTTCAATGATGTGATTTATTTTATCGTTGAGCGCTCATGGTTGAACGCACATAAGATGGTAATAAATATATGGATGAAATCTAGTAAATGACTTATACTATTATAAGCATCTACTCATTTAAAGCACGAATCATTTTATTTGCATTTAGATCGAAATAATTGCAAATGACGAAGGATGTCGTGTCACGCCATCGTATGTTTCTTTCAGCGACTCAGAACGACTTATCGGAGAAACTGCGAGAGCAGATTTGTCTGATAATCTTGAGAATACATTATTCCGTAAGTTTAGTCGCTCAATTTGGTCAAGCGGTGATTACTCAGGCATCGCCGGGAAAACCTTGGGTTTGAGCCCCTTTGCGTCCAACCCGTTAAATCAAGTCCCAGAAAATTTTTTTTTTCTTGAACATATTTTACCGGTGGTTCACGCCACAGTGGCGCGATCCACTTGCGAATCAATATAATCAAAACATGTTTAAGTGATTTTTTTCATGTGGGGGTGAGTAGTCAATGGCTACTCACTCCATAGTGGTTGAAAATTTTCTAGTTTCTGTAAAATTTTTATTCTTTTTTTTCTTCATCAAATTTAAAAGGTATGTGTGTTTCATAAAACTTGGCCAAAGGCCAGATCAATCGGCTATTCTGAGAAAATGGTATGAATCTCAGAATACGACTTGGCAGAAGTGAGAACCAAAGAGACTAAATCTCTATTATAAAATGCAGTGAGTAGAGTTGGGAAAAACCGAAGCATTCAGATTTCGAAGCTGATTCGAATGTTTTTTTCGAATCGGATTGAATCACTAATTCCATGTAGGTAAATTTTTTTCCGTTTCTGATATTTAAATTGTCTCCATTATAAAAATCAATAAATTTATTGTTTTTTGTGGATTTTCAATTTACACTCGAGGTCTTAGAGCAACAATTTTCCTATTCTGACGAAAAAATAATATACATCGATTTTGGTCAACTTTGACCAAAATCGATTGCATTTTCCCGTTAAAAATGAGAATTCAATTTATTTAGCAAGTTTTTGTTCCTACGAACGACTCACTGTTGATTCGGATAATGTGTGCTTCATATCGATTCGTATCTGCGAATTGAATTTCCCAGTCCTAGCAGTGAGTGGCATCATGACCAATTATCTACCACTTCTTTGCTTAGTTTCAATCGTGTTTACATAGACGCTGGATATACACAAGGGTATTTTAAAAACTGCGGAGCCAACTATAACCTAGCAATTCATGCACGCGCAAACTTTCGGTATGTTTTTACAATTGCGCTAATACCGCGCTAATACCAGACACATCATGCTTAATATATAATCTATATATTTTTTTCATTTTTTGCAGAAATTAAACGTTTGATTGGAAGAACATACGACGACCCTAACGTTCAAAAAGATTTGAAACTATGGGGATTCAAAGTGATTAACGATAGAAATAGACCCAAGATACAGGTTTGTATTTATAACTAGAATGATTCAAAACCTTCATTTATAGATTCACTCTCCTCATGTTTCGTGTACATTATCAGTCATACGAACTGTTTTGTTTCGCCATTTCCTTCGTGCTCAAATATTTCATTTTATCCATGTGTCGGCCACAGATAAACCGCACTCCCATGATGCAATCGATCAATTACTCACAGTAAACAAAATAGGTTTGAACGGAACTTTTTCGCAATTTTTTACTCAATTCCCAATTTTTCTAATCATTTTTACCGATTTAGTTATTTAAATTTCCCGAGTTCAATATTACATGTGTTTTATCGGAGCATGCTTTATTTAGGAGAGTAAATTTGCCGATGAAAGACAATTGATTTTAATTAGTTACTTGGATTTTTATATTTTACCTTTTTTTTAGTTTTTTACTTCAAATAGCAAGTACACTCTTAGTAAAAAAACACATCTTAAACAGAAATTGATACGCGTTCAAAAAACCCGCGTAAGTGTGTGTTTCCCCCTCCATGGTTGTATCAGGTACCACCAACACAGACGCAAATCAAAACTAAGCAATCCAAAGATTTTCTATTGTGCTATAAGAGATTACATTGTTCCATATATACTTTTTATTTTTTTCAGGTTGAGTACCATGAACGATGTGAAAACATTTTTTCCGCGAAACAATAAGCGCTATGGTTTAGGGCTCCTAGCTCTATTGATGCGAGGCAGCAGAGGTCTTCTTGGGAAACAACTGTCCATGATGCAGTTTATTACAGTTCCAGCATATTTTAACGATGCCTCAGCTGTACAAGTAAACAAGAACGCAGGCAGGATTGATGGGGCCAGTATCGGTCTGTAAATTATGCTAAAGAAACCGACTGGCAGCAGCCAAGTCCCCAGAAATTGAATTAGAAAAATAACCGGTTGGTGTTGCTAGGGTCAAGTTGTGAATTTGAAGTTTTCTCTCGAATACAGTATGACCGACAGACCGACAAACACTTATATGACTTGTATAGTTGGACATATAGAGAGTATTTTTGCGGCATGTAGACGCCAAAACCAGTAGTACCCAATGTGGCGAAATTGCATTTTTCCCTGGCAAAAATGTTTGCTTGGTTGAAGGTATGAGAAAGGAGCTTATATTGTTTTGCGAAATATAGGCTATTGGAACGGCGTAAATAGTGCTCACAACAAACCAAATTCCGTAAATTGTTATGAAAAGTGCTAATGAATTGTCACAATGAAACGTAGTCATCTGAACGTTTTCTAGTGTTTAACTCGGTCGTTCCGGGCGAACATCACATATTTCTCGCTGATTCTATCTAAATCTTAATAGTAAGAGTTTCGAATCGACCATATTGTAAACTAATAGGTAGATAAGTTACTTGGATTTTATAATAAACGTAATCAAGAATTGATTTTCATATTTAAAGGATCGCAATGGATCGTATTATCTTAATATATGAACCAGGTAGACGGTAACATGTGGGACGATCTAATGTGTTTGTACACCCAACAGACCGAAATTTGTGGCTGTCGAACCACGGGAGGAGATACAAATTTAGGGGGTGAATATTGTCGTATTTATTTTAGTAGTTGTATTCATTATAAAGAATATATGAATGCTTTATATGTAGAACTGTGAACGAAACTCATAGTCAATGATTGACAAAGAAAAGACGCGCTTAACTTCACTGTTTTTAGTATGCAATAGCTGTTAATGCGTCCAAGTTTTGACAAGTGAATTATAGCATACATAATAATTTACAGGACCATTAATTGACTCACATATATACGAAGGTCAGCGTGGTATCAGGCATTACGGTACTATAGTTACAATACCACGTGAATAAGGCGCGGACAATAAAATGCAAAAATTTACTATATTAATTCGAGATGTGATGGTTAGCATTGTTAGGCCATGACTTGGCTAGACCCTAGACATTATACAATGTAGTACATTTCTTTTTCCCCCATGATTCATATGCTCATCAATCACTACCCTAAATACTGACGTGACAATAAGCAAATGTCCCAAACATTAAAAACTGAATTGATTCAAAAATAGATAAAATTTCAATCCAAATTTTGATTCGTCGTAATATATACTGTAGCATGTGATAAATCTAATGGGCGAACAAAAAAAATCAGCACCCACTTATTTACAGCTTATATTTCGCACAGCAATCCTGAGCCACTAGTGCTTGTTGTCAGTCCTGGGAATGGCTTATTTTATTTATAACTCTATATAATATTTATACATAAGTATCGCAACTTTTTTATAGGCGAAGATTTCCGACAATCGAATGGTTTGATTACTATTCAAATCTCTTCAATAGAAAAACATTGCTGGTGTTAAATATGAAAAGCAACAACGCACTGAGCAGCTATTGTCCCAAATTAACGGCGTTGAATGTGAAAAGGCAAAAGCGAAAACTATAGCTCGAGTGGCTCTGCAAGCCAAGTAAGTACAATTATGAGGATTTTTTAAAAGAATTTCATTTAAAAACGATTACTTAACGGAATGAATATCAACTATTGAAACTACTGATCGTACTGAACTATATGTAAAAATATTTCCAAAGCATAAATGAAAACAAGAATAGTGGAGTGAAACAGTAGCCAGTGTGAACGAAAATATTCTTAAGATACCCTGGGGCAAACAAATAATCTCACATTTACAATGTATGCATAATAACCATTAATATTGTTATTCAAACTTTAATATTAATTGGTATACTTTTGAACTTTTTTAAACCAGTATGAACAAAAAATGAATCCATCTATTCTAAACACAAATGTTTAAATTGCTATTATGTGTTGGCCAAAGAGGATATCTACCTTCGATAATCCAAATTATAGTTTTAAGTGACCAATTTTGAATACTATTTCAGACTGCAATATTGACTGTTTGTGTTCAATAGCTATGGATTTCAACGGGAAACCATCAGCAGAGAAAAGTTTGAGAGAAGATTAAATTCAGATTACTTTAGAAAAAACAATTGGAACTTGTGAAGGAAACGCTTCTGAAGCAAATATGATAAAGGAAAAGGTAATGATACACAAGCTATACTCTATAGAATGTTTGAGATAGCTGTTTTCTCGCTAATTTGAGTAATTGTTCCATATTGCTATATGGAAAAACAAGACTCATTGACACGTGTTCGCTTTCTAGTTTGTAAGTTTTGTATATGATACAATTCATGTGTGTTGTCGCAAATATTCTGGGGTGGAAAGGTTGGGGGTTGTGTAGGGATAGTGTGTGTAGGTGGAGGGAGATTTCCCCTAAAGTACTCTTCTTTGATATAGATTTATTGAAAAAATTCCCTACATACAGCGGGGACTCACAATGAGACCATCGCAACGGTCACTGCAAAGAGTTCAAAAGTAATCCACGACAGCAACAATGTCCTGAGAGCAAATAACATGGACCATACGCAATAACAGCCTGGTATTACTCTTATATGAATGGTATTGAAACAAGGGGAGAGAAAACAAAGATTCTTCTATAAAAATGTTACTTGTTGGACGACTCATTTAGGTGTCAGTGGACAGGGCTGGGTTAACCGAATCCGTTTGGGAATCGAATTTGATTCGAATTATTTTGTTTCGAATCGTGATTGAATCCACGAAGTGTGATGTAAAGTAAACAAATTTTACAATTTTTTGGGTTTTACAAGTTTTCATTGTTTGCAAAGTTCAGAAAAATTGGTGGTTTGTTTATAGTGGATTTCAATTCAATGGAAAAAAAAATATTGGGGTTCATATTTTTATATTAACAAAATAGTAGTATACCAAAATCGATTGGTATTTTGTAGTCAAAAATAGAAAATTCTTGTGCTGGTCAGTCAGTATTTGTTCTTATGAACGATTCAAAAGTTGAATTCTAATATAATGGGCTTCGAATCGATGGGGATCACAGTTATCGCATTGCCGGAGCCCTATTTCTGTTGGACATGGCTAGGATTATTTTACATGTCAAGTTGAAGGAAATATCAACCAAACGAATATATTTTTTTTATAGATTGACGCTGGGGTTCTTGTGGGTGGAGCTCGACAAGAATTCCTAAAATTCGTGATGAAATTGTTGCAAAAATTTTCAGCGGAAAAAATTTGTAAATGATTGTGAAATTCGGATGAGGCTGTGGCCTAGGTTGAATAGCTCGCAGCACTAGGCAGAAAATATATGAAATCTGGGAAAGTAAGTTAGGGTGGTGGATTATGCAGTTATTCTTAGGCATCAACTCAAATGAGAGTACTTATATAGATAGGCGACGGTAGTTTTTATTAACAAGAACAGCAGCTAGAAGGAGATAGTCATATAGATTGCGATTATGAAGTGAAAATATACAGTTGTAAATTGCGCGCAAATAATGCTAATTTTGATAAGATAGTTTTGTTATAGATTGTCAAGAGATATGAATACATTGTCCTCTTTCGAAAACGTTGCGAATTGTTGCGTTCTGGCGATCACGCCAATAGTGACAGTTTCTGTTTAGGGGGATTCTGACAAACCCTATGCAGAGTGATATTTTAATAGTTATTTTGTGTATGATTAGGATTTAGGAAAATTGAACTTAGAGGAACGAATTCGTTACCTTTTATTAATATTATATGGTAAACATCCCACGCGGTGAGGTTGACTGAAGTACGTAAATCCTAGGTGTTATTTAGCAATAAATGTTGGATTTTCAAAATTTATGCACAAACTTGGAATATGTGTATAAATTGCACCTAGGCCAACAAAATCCGTAAGTTGGTATAGAAGTCCTTTCTAAAGTTTTATTTTAAATCTTTTTTAAATCTTTTGAACTTTTTAATAAAGAGTCACTGATGCAATCACGCCGGGGCGGAAGATGGCGAACCTTCTATGTTTCTTATGCTTGTAAAAATAAATTTGAAGTATCTGTATGGAAATAGTTCGAAAGATATGACTCAACCGTTGAGAATACTAACGATGAATTTTTGGTAATTTACAGACGTGGTCGAATGCGCTATTCAAATCTATTTGGGCAAATTAGACCGTTTGTTATTTCGCCGGTTATTTGGCTGCATATCAGTGTTGAACTCCGAGTCTACTGGAGGCAACCACTTGCTATATGGAATGGGGCACGGATAACAAAAAGCTAAGTGAATGGGAATTTCTGGATGCATTTTCTTGTGAAAACTTGTTAAATGTCGTACATGAAACCATGAAATTGGAATGAAAAACTAAAAACTTATCGTATACCGTGGCTGTCGTGCCTTAAACTTGTTATAGCCAAAACCGTACATATGCCAATTACCCATGCCGAAATTTGAATGTCGTGCTTGATTGTAAACATCTTGATCTTTATTTACCTGATTGATGCACATTTAAATTTTATTTATCTATATATGATGTTCAAAAATGAACTTTATTATGGAAATACCAAATATGTTCTTAAAGGGCTTAGCATAATATTGTAGCAATACAATTTAAAAAAATAACGATAATAAATACATCAGAATTATTGCAAAAATACCTTAGTTCTATATTTATTTATTCTACTGAATTAAAATTCTAGTTTCATCACTTCGGAAGGTAGTTTAGTTTTTCTTTCACTTGGAGTATATTGAAATTATCGGGGATTTTCATAAGATATTGTTGTCAAGAAAAAACACAAAAAATCCCAACCAAGCAATCGGATTTAATGTAACAACCAGAGGTAACTAACCAGACTAGTTTAACGGTTTTTCGGTACATGTAAACTTTTGTATTCATTTTAATAACAAAACTCAGTATTTTTGTTAGAACACACAGTTATGGGAAAAATAAATTATTGGAATTGATACATTGTACAAATTTTTCTAATTAAGGATTTGATATTGTTTTTTAATGAATTCTTAATAGAGAACAAATGTTATGTACTATTGTCTTACTATCAAAGTGTGATTAACACTTCCCCAAGTTCTACCTTGTTCAACAAAACAAACTAAAAAAGGGACATCGACCACCGCACTTGGTACTGATATCACTCAATGCATTTTGTACTCTTAATAGCAGTTTGATTTCCGATTGAAAATTATTTTCTTCTTAGAGTGCATTTCCTGCATTTCATTTTTTGTAGTAGCTTTTTGCCATTAAGACGTTAATTGGCTCGTTTGCATCCTTGCTCTTTCCTGCTTGCTCAGATATGTATTTCAATCATTAAAAGCAATTACATACCCCCATCTAGTGGGTCCAGTTGTGGTTTGGAAATCTTTCTAAAGGGAATTAAAGAAACAAAATATGTTAACTCCGAGGTTTTTGGGACCGAGCTCAAACTTAGTACAGCCTGGGATTTTGCTGAAAGCATTGTTTTATTCGTTACACATTGCACCAGCCCATAATGACTGAGTAAGTTTTTGATGAGTCGATGATTCAGCATTTGTCAATATGATTAATATGACCACGTTATATTTATTATCGAAACAACGATTAAGAATGTATAATTATATTGATTAAGCCAGACATGTTACACACGCTTGTTTTCAATGCCTTTTATATTACAGGTATATCTAAGGAGAACGTCGAAGAATAAGAGAAAACTTGTTTCTTGAATAAAATATTTTCATTTTGTTAAGGAATGACCCACCAGCTCCACGTTATGATTCCAAGCATAGATCTTTCTTTCAATTAATTAGATTCAGAATGGAATTCTTGAATGTGATGCTGGTTCGATGATTAAATACGGGAAAAAAAAAATCAAAATTTAACATTGCAGAAGACAAGTAGGAGAGTGGCGGCAAAGGGAAATATTTGTTAAAATGGCTAGGTCAGGTTTTTGTTCTAGCTGAAGATTTTGCCTTCAATTATCCGTGAATAAGGCTGGGCAAAAATCCGAATCATATAGAATTTCGAGGATTTTTTTGAGTATTTTTTTCGAATCGGATCTAATCATAAGTTCCATGTAAATATAAAATATGCCCTTTTTTATTAAGTACAACGTTCGGCTATTATAGAAAAATCCAAATATTTAGTAATGATTACTAATGTTAGCAAAAAAATAGGGACTTGATTGGCTAAATTATTTTCAATTTACATACCTATGTCTAAAGAGCAACAATTGTTCATATTTTAACTGACAATATCTAACTCAATTTTGATGGATTTGTTATTGTTTAAATTTTCGTATTCGTTTGTTCGGATTCGAAGTTCGATTCGGAAATCGAGATCGAATTGAATCACCGAATCCAATGGCCCAGCCCTAGTCGATGTGTGGCCGTAAAAAAGGAATTGAAGATTTGTATTGTATGGTTTTAACATTAATTAAGGTAGATGTTCCAATCATTCATGTCACCCCTTTAGGTTAGTATAGTTTCTGTTTTAGAAGTGTAGAGTTTTTGTTCTCTCTGTATTTATGATGCTTTAACATTAATTGTTAGAAATTCGATCTGATCCAAGGCTTGAAGCAGCAAGTGTATTTATAAAGAGATTAAATAATAGCCACTCAAAATGCCCAAAGATGTGCTACAAATTATGAAAGTGCACGTAACTGCCACAGTTAACTGGAAAATTTCCATACATGAAATAAACCCAAACCCCGTGATAGATTGTTAGCGAGTTTTTTATACGCGGCATGCTGATTATAACATATATCAACTGTTTCGGTTTTCCTTATTATCTAATTATGATACCACTCGAGAAATACCTTGGGAGACTTTTCTGAAGGCACAAATACCTGATAGAGGTATAGCTTACCAACGCCCTTCTTTTCGACTCTATCGCTTTTAAATATTTGGCAAATCCTTGTCCCGAAAATTTAATGATTTTTTTTGCTTCAAATATTCCCGATGGCCCAGTTGTTAAAGCGTATTAAATAGGCAAGATTGGAATACACTGATTTTAATGATCTAAAACTTTTTCTCCGTTTTTCACACTAATCATTTCTAAATAAAGGCATATTGGTTGATGTAGTGTTTATTAGGACCACGGAATTTTGCTTTTTTATAATATGCCTAAAGGTCTGAAAATATTCCAGGTTTAGCTATACGTGGATTTTCATGGGGTTTGATCATTGGATGTAGATTTGTGTTTTTTATTTTTATTTAATATGAGTTGTTCTTATCTATGTTTATGGTTTTTCTTTTTTTATAATTGTTCTGATTTTGTTGAGCATTTACTATTTTTTTTTTTTTTTAGTGTTTTTAGTTCTTATGCTTGGAATAACGTTTTTTTTATATTTTTAGGTATCCATATTGATGTCATGATTTGATTATTATATTTTTTTCTTTTAAATATGATTTTTATAAATAGTACATTGCTTTGGTGTGTGAAATAAAGTAAATTAGTTATGGGGAATTACACTCGAATTTGTCTTTGTTTTTTAAATCATTTTTTAAGCAAGCATAATTTTTTTATTTTTACAAGGACTGAAAGTTTGTTTGTTAGTTACGCAAAAGAATACGAGCGAAGGATGTTTCTAAAGGACTATTCTAAGCCCCTGGATATAATAGTAGAATAATGTTGAGCTTATTAGTTATTTAATAGTTAATTTTGCGTGGAATATGGGGTAGCTTGTTTAATTTCTTTTCAGGAGAGATTAGTTATGAATTATTTTGCATACGGTAAGTGTTTTATATACTTTATTTTCGCGTGTGGAAGTCACGTTTTTTTTTTATAAGAAATTAATATTGTTATTATGTGGAGAGTATATTTAATTATTTGGTTATTTGGTTCTGTTTTCCATTTAGTATTTGGTTTTTTACTTTTTAATTTTTATTATTTGCTTTTTTGAGAATGACTCGCGTTTGTTGTTTTTTGTAATATAATGGCTATTTGTAGTTTTTTTATACGTATTCTAAAATTTCTCTACACTTTTATTTAAGTAATTTTATTTTTTATTTTTTGTTTTATTTTTTTCTTTTATATTTTTTAGTTTTTATTATGTTACTATTATTCCGCAATTTTTTTTATTTGTTAGAATTTAATTTTTTTCTTAAGCTATTATTTTTTTTTTTGTATATTTTTTTATTTTTTTTTCGTTTTTTTTTTTAGATCTATGCCATCAAGTTTTGTATGCATATTTTATGTAAAAATATATAGAAGGAGATAATCATAACGAGTGTGGGCATCACCGGTTGTGATATCAAGCCTTACTGAAATAAAACGAGATATTGCGGAGGTAAAAGCTTTTTCAGTATAATTGCACGTAAATAAAATAATGAATAATTAAATTTTACCTACTTAATCAGATTTTAGCTTCAAGTTTGGAAATTCGTTTAACACGTGAAAAAAATAATATTTATATTAACAGAAACTCAATTCAGAAACAATAGGGACAGAGAGCAAAACAGAATTGGAGTCAGTTTCTCATCCAATTTTTACTCGGTTATATCGAGGAGAAAAGGTCAATAATTTCAACTTAAAATAGATATTCAATGTCGACTAAGATAGCACAATACCATTATGATAGTTCAGATTGTTATTTGATTTTGCTTTAAAGAACTATATAAAACAGTATCTACTATCCCGGTTGTAGTGATTAGTGTATGCTTGGGACAAACACACTTTTATGCCCTTACAAAATAATCTAACGTTCAATGGCGAATATATATTTGTGCTCAATAAAACTTCTTTTTTAATTAGCAATATTTTTCCAGCTCAATTCAATAAAATGCATTTGTGAATTATTTTAGGTTTTTCATCTTGCTCACTACCATGCTATAATAATCAATTTTAAACCCCAAATCACCAAATTTCGAAAACAAGCGTTTTTATGTTTTTATTTGTTGCATCTTTAGACGTCTTCTGATACGCAAACGAAAGATAACGTAGAATTTTGAATAAAAATACACACAAGTCTCCACTTTAACGCCCTGAGCACACGTACCGCATTAGGAACTCTGAATTCACAGGGCAAGAAAATATAGATTAAAACGCTCTTCGCCATCTATGGTCTACTCCTGGACGGGAATGTACATGAAAATGCATCGCTTTTAATTAAGTTTAAGCTAATGTTTGTAATTCGCAATTGTAAATTTCCTAATTATCATGTTGGCGATAATAATAATAATGGTAAAAATTGCATATTCGTCATTTTTTTATAGTATCAGCGATTCGTTCGGATTTAAAAATAAAAAATTCCGAATCATAAACGAATTTCGAATGATTCGATTTTGCCCAACCCTAATTACAAAGCATTGCATTATCGCAAAGAAATGGATGACCATTTCTTTCACAGGTCATTCCTCCGTCAAGTCGCTTCAACACATTACAACAAAAAGGAACAAGTGATAGTGACACAAAAAGAAGATCACATAGAAAAGATTGGACCTTACCACACCAGATAGTTAGTATTTAATTTTTTTCTAGCAGAACTGAAATACGACCATCAATTCAAGGCAAGACGCAGATGAAAATAATGCGATAATGTAAAATTTTCTATTATTTTTTTCATATTGAAACGACTAATTAACGACTACTTTCGATAAAGTTAAAGCCACGCAGCACAGAAATCAAAATGAAGGAGGAAATTTGAAGTAGTAATGTCAATGAATATTATTTGGAAAATTAACCTGAATAGGAATGAAATGGTCATACATTTTTTCATTCCATTTCGAAAACAAAACTGAAGCAGTATTCAAAATTACGCAAATGTGCACAATAAGGGTAAATAATTCCACCTTTTATAGAGAGCCTTCTAAGAATTGTACATCCAATGCGAACATTTATCTAGTATTCTTAAAAAATAGAATTATTGAATGGTGGTACAGGCAAAGTAGTAAATACGGTAAAATATAAATTTTATTCAATCTCAATTTTTCAACATTTCAGGCATATTCGTCAGCACGTGGTAGCCTCAAGACAAAAACCAAAAATTATGGAAGATTCCGATCTTCTTGGTCACCAGATTACTCTCGATTTCATTTAACAGATTCTGAGTCTGACAAAAAAGACAAGCAGGTATCAAGAGTCAGTATAAATTTACATAATATAAATATATATGTATATATATTTTGGACCAACCTTATTACTACTAATAAAAATCTAATTTGTATAAAATTTCCGAAAGCAATAGTCCCATTGTGAGGATGTTGTAACTGTGAAACGATATTTTCTTTGTTGTATATTGTATTATTAAGAAATCTCCGCTATCTTCATATACAAGAGAAAATGAAAGAGGGAAAAAATCACACCGAGCATCGCCTGAACATATCTACTGTTCCATATTGACCTCCTCTGACAGTGACAATGATTTTGAATCAAGGAAGGTAAGTATTTTTGTTTATTTTTTACCAAAATCTCGAGAATATTTTAATAAAATAATACTACATTCTTGATATAATTTGACAAGGATGGGGCACGGCTAATTGTAAATAAAAAGTGATCCAAGCATATTCATTAAATTTAGTCAATTAATTTAGTTCGAAGTAACGCCTGAGAGAAAATTAGAAAATATCGATCAAGAAAAGGGCAAAGAGTGTTATGTGAAATAGGCAACTGCAATTTAGGTAAAATAATTTAATATAAAATTGAGTATTGTCATGGGAAATGATTACACTATATACCTAATACCCCGGTTTTGATTTAATTTTTTATTTTACTATTTCCACAGATGACCCCGCTAGGACCTGCACATAGAAGAGTCAAACATGAAAAAAAGTCACAAAAATCTGAACCTCGGCGAGCATCTCCTAATCCTACATACTTCTCAGGATTGTCTTCCTGTGAAAGCAATGAAGAATCTGAATTAAAACAAAAAGTAAATTTAGCAAACTTTTTATTACTGTTTGTTCTGCAGCAAATGAAATTGCAACATTTCTGTCATCTGTATCATAACCCAAAATTTTGCGAGCGTTATTTTGAAATACATCAATATATCAATCTTTGATATGTCGTAACGGGGGGGGTGGGGGTGAGGGGGGGGGGGTATCTATGGTCCACAATATAAAATATTCGAGTAAAATATTTGAGTAGTATAGCTATCGAACTAGAAAATATGAGCCATAATATATTTTTTTTTAAATTAGATGACGAATGTATATGTATATAGTAAATAATTCCACTACTTAGCAATAGTGGGTTGAAAGCTATGTAATCCACTCTTAATTTGAGTTAAAAAACTAACATAAATTTTAAGTTAAACAGGGTAAATCAGATAATTTAAGAAGTTAATACTAGTCTTGACAATTCTTTTATTTTCAAATACTTTACCTAGTTTCAAGAATATATACCTAGTTTACTTTTTCCGAGTTTTTGTTCTGAAATTTTATCTTGTAAATTTACTAGGTAAAGTAGAATAACTTTAACCTAGTTTAAAACAAGGCATCCGATGAAGGTTGTAGTGATTAGTGTATGCTTGGGAAAAACACACTTTATATGCCCCTCACAAAAAAGCCTAACGTTCAATGGCGAATATATATTTGTGTTCAATAAAACTTCTTTTTTTAATTAGCAATATTTTTTCCAGTTCAATTCAAGAAAATGCATTTGTGAATTATTTTAGGTTTTTCATCCTACTCACTACATGCTATAATAATCAATTGTAAACTCCAAATCACCAAAGGTCGAAAACAAGCGTTTTATGTTTTATTTGTTGCATCTTTAGGGCGTCTTCTGATACACAAACGAAAGATAACATAGAATTTGAATAAAAGATACACAAAAGTCTCCACTTTCACCCCTGAGCACACGCACCGAATTAAGAACTCTGAATTTACAGGGCTAGAAATATAGATTAAAACGTTCTTCGCTATCTATGGTCCACTCCTATACGGAATGTACATGAAAATGCATCGCTTTTAATTACGTTTAAGTTAATGCTTGTAATTCGTAATTGTAAATTTCCTAATTATCATGTGGCGATAATAATAGTAAATGTTAAAAATTAGCATATTTGTCATTTTTATAGTATCAGCGATTCGGTCGGATTTAAAAAAATATCCGAATCATAATCGAATTTCGAAGGATTCGAGTTTGCCCAATCCTAATTATAAAGCATTGCATTACTGCAAAAGCAATGGATGACCATTTTTTTTCACAGGCTATTCCCCCGACAAGTCGCTTCAACACATTACACACATAAAAGAACAAGTGATAGTGACACAAAAAGAAGATCACATAGAGAAGATTGGACCTTACCACACCCGATGGTTAGTATTTAAAGGGCAAAGAGTGTTATGTGAAATAAGCAACTGCAATTTATGTAGAATAATTTAATATAAAATTGAGTATTGTCATGGGAAATGATTACACTATATACCCAATACCCCCGGTTTTGATTTAATTTTTTATTTTACTATTTCCACAGATGACCACCGCTTAGACCTGCACATAGAAGATTTAAACATGAAAGAAAGTCACAAAAATCCTGAACCTCGGCGAGCATCGCCTAATTCT